>CM065692.1:50124807-50180736 GCA_017654935.2 Phymorhynchus buccinoides | reverse complement strand
CTAACTAAGAACTTCACTACAAATTGAACTACTTTGTACCTCACGGAATACCTTTTAACTCATGGACATACTACTTGGGAAATCACGGACAAGGGTAACTAACTGGGTATTCACGGACAAGTGTAACTAACTAGGAACTCACGACAATAACTGTGAACTCATTGACACTACTAACTGGGAACTCGTTGACCAGGTGGAACTAACTGGAACTCGCTGACAAGTGGAAATAACTGGGAGCTCACAGACTAGGGGGAAAAAAAACTAGCTCAGGTGAAGGAACTTAGATCCCTCGAGTTACCTGCATTTTTGAGTTTTGTATTGTTTTCAGTGTGTGTAAAACAAGCTCTCTGACTCCCATCTCCGTTGGCTCCAACCCCTGTCCCTCAAATGAAGCTACGCCATCGCTTTCGCCACGAGGACGTCTGGGACGCCTATGACCTTCAGCTCATCCTGGGCGACATCGGGTTGACCAATCATAACGGGTATAACGTCACTGACGTCTTCAAAAACCGCCCCCATGGGCGTAGTCAGCCGACGTCCAGTTTGTCCGTCGATTCGATCCTACTTAGTATGTGTGATCGTTTAAGGCTGTGCCATTTGACAACCGTGCGTAGCAACAAAAAAGGTTACAAATGATGAAAGTTTCTGATTTTGATAGTAATTAGAAAGTGATAATGATGGTAGACAACAAGAATGTTGGAGAGATAAGTGGTTTTCTGGTCTTAGTTGGATATTTCATGACATGAGCGTTTTCGCTCGCTGCTCTGTGAGTACCCCATCAAAAGAGTTAAAATACGTGTTGTAACAATGTTTTCCCGGGGGGGGGACGGGGTGGTGGTTTCGTAAAATTAGTTCCCCCACCTTCTGGAAGTTCTGTACTTGTAACTTCCTCTAATCTGCCACTGTCTTTGACTCCTGCCTTTTCCCTTTGCTTTCTATCATCTACTATCTTTATGACTATTGGCCCATTTCTCCTGTAAGATTGCCTAAAAACTTCATCCTTGTTAAGTAAAGGTTTTTTTAGTAAAAAAAAATCTTCCAAAATAATTTTCTCCTTTGAGCTCCTCCGAAATCGTAATGTGTCCGGCTGTACCAGCGGGGAGACCAGTGAAACTGAAAACCTGACACATACGTGCCTTACCCATTGTGGCCATATGGCCTGGGACCGCAGAATAAGAAGAAGAAGTAACAGATGTGAACATAGCGTTTCTTCTTAATCACACGTAAGAGGTTTTTTTGTCTTAGCTAAAGTGTTTTTTTGCTAGTGTTGGTTGTCCAGTGTCTTCTTAGCTGAATGCAGGTTCGGAGCTGCTCCATTTGTAAACAAAAACACTGAATTCTGAAGACTAAAAAAACCTTTACTTAACAAGGATGAAGTTTTGAGGCTATTCTTACAATGTGTTCTTGAGAAAAACCATAAAGAATTGATATGATACAGATTTAAGCAAAATGCTGAGTTACTCAAGGAAATCCAAGATATTGTATTGCATGGTTTTTTGTTTTCTTTTGTCACATAATAATGACTATTGTAATAACTATGTTGCCTTGTTTTGTGTTTTGTATATGTGACCCCATGTGACCCGGCACCATGAAAGGGACATTAAGTGTGAAAATGACCATTCTAAGAAAATGACAGTGGGAAATTTCAGTCAATTCTCTATCTGATGATATAAAGACCATTCTTGTATCCTTTTTTGTTGCAGAGTTATGAGCATTTAAAGTTGGTAAGGTGACTGTGGGCCATTTTGATAAATCACAGTCTAAAGTCTAGCCTATCCTGAGAAAATGCACCAACCTACTAATTTTAAAGCACTTTTTTTTTAATATTTAGAGGTGGTATTGAAGATAATCCTATATGGATATGAAAAATAAGATGTTAGAGAGCACGAAAATACCCATCACTCAAAAATGATAAAAGAAAATGAGATTTTTGACTTTGCAAGCCTATTGTGAGAAACTAGCCCAGCGACTTAATGTCCCTTTCGTGGTGCTGGGTCACATATATACTACGCATCCTGCTAAGAAATTTCAAAATGATGAATGGAACGTACATTTTCTGGATTTTGCTCATCTTTCTGTCTCATATAAACTCAGTCTGGATGCTTATTGACGTAACTTTCCTCATATTATTTGCGTCAGCAACATAGACAAATCCAGAATGACTTGAATTTAAGTTTCTACCGTATTTTTCGGACAAAATTTTACACAAAATTCAGATTTAGTTATTATAAGGGATGCAAGGGTCTCAGTCTGGGGGAAAGTATTGCCTTATAACTCACAAAATACTGTGATTACACTTTTTTTCTCTTGTTTTTTCTTCTTAGTGGGCCATTCAGTGGCCTTGCTCTCACGCCGAGTCGCTAGACAGTCATAAGTTTCAATTATTAACAAGCATGCAACCAAAAAAAGGCATAAGACAATCAAACTTTAAATACTGTATTTTACGGACTAGGGCGCAATGCTTTTTTCCTAGACTGAGACCCCTGCGCCTTATAATGTGACTGATAATATAGTAAGAAACTATGATAACGAAATCTGCATTTTTGTGTAAAATTTGTGGGTGCGCCTTATAGTCCGTAAAATATGGTATATGGATGCTTTTGAGAAGATTTAAACTGCAATTGTATTATTCCCCGCATTGCGTGTAATATTACCCCTGTACTGTTTTGGGTTGTGTAATATTTACTCCACATTCATGAGATGGGTTCTTTTATTTCATGGTTTTTTTTAATGAATTTGAGAAATTTTATGTGAATGATGTGATCATGCTTATCTAAATGATCAGGTTACATGAAATACGGGTATTGGAAGTTAACCGACATTTCATTCTTTGAAAAATTTATATATTTTTGTACTTGTGTCAGTATCATTTTTACTATTTTTCAGAAGCCTCTAGATTGATATGGTAATTTTTGCATATATCTTTTGTATGCTTAGGTCTAGAGATGCATAAAGTGTTTTTTAAAGTTTACAATATTTTATTGCATTCCAACGATTTTCCCCAAAAATCTAATTTTTTTTCATTTACTTTTTATTTTTTCATGTGCTAAAATTTTTTGTGCATTTTTTATATTTTACATTGAATTAAAAAACAATTGTTCAGAATCAAAAAGGTAAAAGGAAAAACGTTATGAGTATTTTGCCATTTGCTGTTGGTTGTTTTACATGTTTTTGTTTTTAACTCCACTAAACTTGACCTCAATCGTCTCCTAAGTTCACAAATTTAAATATACTGTCCAAAAAAAAGAAACTTTTCATACTTTTCAATTTCTTCACTCAGGATGTCAAAGCGCTGGAAGGATGTGAGCAAACCATGGAAAATGCTCACTTGCTTATTATTGCTTCATGCCTGTGCAGGCACTGAGCCCTAGTCAGGTTGCTCTTGCACAGAATGGCCGCAGTGAAAAATCATTGAAATTTAGGTAAAGGTAAAGATGCGTCCCCCCCCCTCCTCCATTTCTCGGTTCTTTCCATTTTTCAGTCTTGCCTTTCTTACTGCAGATTGAGTACTTCATCCTCTATCGTTTGCTATAGTTAACACTAATTTTCATCCATTTATCATAATTAAACACATGCATTCAATAATGGTAGAAGATAAAGGCAAGACGGAAAAAACGCAATGAACCAGGACTGTGACAAATGCTCCGCGGCTGTTGTGTGTACTGCACTACATAGGGGGGGGGTCCTATTAGATAATGGCCTTTATCATGACTGCGATTAATTATTCAACAAAGATAATTAGCTGAAAAGGTTGATAAGATACAGCTTAATGTTTGGTAAGAAAGGCAGGTGTGAAAATATGGGGGGAGCTCAGAAATGTAACAGGGGACTTTACCAAAATTTGAAATAGATTTTCTTCTAAATAAAAAAAGTTTGCGGTTTTTATTTTTTTTACAGTATTCATAGCAAAATATTGATGATCTCATCTTCATGAGTGTGTGTTTGTTATTATTGACATGTAGTATTATGTACCTGTCAATATATACAATAGTTCTGCCAAAGAAAGGACTGTATATTATAAGTGGAGTAGAATGGACTGTTATTAAACATATGCATATATTCATTCAGGCATCTCCACTATAAACAGATTCTCGCCCAGCCCGCCAGAATAGTATCGGCCCCCTCTGCTATCTGGCAGTCATTGTTGGAAACGACAGACAGGCAACAATATTTATACTTTTTGGTTGTTGATTCACTTCCTGTTACAATGGTTATCCACTGTGTTTAGTTTCATTGTGCATAATTGTTCAAACTCTGATATAAACGTTATCCCAAACTCAACATTCCATTTTAGCCGAAATATAATTTAATCCTGCTCTATTGTCTATACATTTTGAGACTCTTAATATTTGGATACGTTCATCCATGGAGCATTTTGATACTACAAAGATTTTACTGTTGTTATTTGGATTTTGCTTGTATTTCTTGTCAATTCATCATGTTTTGAGCACATACTGTTTATTGATATACATTTGGGTATTTGTCTGTTGGTGTTACAAAAAGTGTCTGCTGGTATTTATTGCTGACTATTAAAAACAAAACTGCTGAGTACGTTCATATTTGTGATTTGTCATGTTGATTTTGTCTTGAATATGCATGCTCTGCACACATGCATGCTTACACACCTGTGCACACGCACACACTAACACACGTTCACGCACACTAACAGAAAATAATGTATGCACACAAAAACACACAACACATATATTCACAATCATGCACACTAAAATATCCTAATGTGTGCACATATATTCACACACACACATAAACACACACACATACATTTCTCAAAGTAGTGAATGTACCATATTTTACGGACTGTAAGGCGATACTTTTTTCCCCAGACTGAGACACATGCGTCTGTTGTTGTCGTTCCCCAGCTTAAACGCTCTGGGGGCACACCCAGTGCCATGTGAACATTTCACATGGCCTTGGGTGGGAAGATTACGTGCATGGCTGCTTTTAAAGGGCCCCGCCACATGGGCGGCCATACTCCGACTTCAGGGGACTTCGCTCCATTCATGGAGCCACCCACACATGTGGAGTGACAATAACCAACAATTCTTTACGGCGTGTAGGGAGAACTGCCACTGGTTAAGACAGCTTCCATTGGGCACAGCCGTATCATTTTAATATTGGCCTGGGTCAATTTCACTTGCATCACACAGTGAATAGCCAAGGACCCTTGGCCGCATGCGCCTTATAATATGACTACTAAAATAGTAAGAAAATATAATAACAGAATCTGAATTTTGTGTAAAATTTGGGGGGTGCGCCCTATAGTCTGAAAAATACGGTACAACTGAAAACCATTGAAAAGACGACATTATTCAATCAATCAAACAATCAATCTTTACTATCCCCATAAAATATACAAGGACATTTTGTTTGCTGTCACATAATGCAATAAAACATAACATTGTTATGTTATTAACAAGCACAATATATTCAACATAGCAGTCAAGCAAACAAAACATTGCTTCTAGATTCATTGAATTCTTCTTTTTCTTCTTCTGCGTTCCCAGGCCATAATGGGTGGTGCACGTAATTATGTGTCCGTTTTTCAGTTTTCACTCGCTGCATTCAGCCGACGTACTCCCAGTTCGGAGGAGCTCAAAAGAGAACATTATTTGGAAGATTATTTTGGGGGAAAAAGGCAGGAGAATGGGCCAATAAGACCGAAAGATAGTAGATGACAGAGAGCAAAGGGAAAAAGGCAGAGTCAAAGAGAATGACAGATAATAGGAAGTTACAAGCACAGAACTTCCAGAAGGTGGGGAGAACTATTTATACGAAAGACATCCCACCCCACTCCCCTCCCGGTATCCCCACAAGGAAAAACTCATGGAGGGGGCGGGGTTGTCCAGCTCCCCGTATGGAGGCATGAGGCATCCACCCACTGCCCCAACATTGAATTCAAAATTTTACTTTAAATTCAATGAAGATACATTTAAAACAATGTAAAGTGGACCAAGCATAAAAATGTGTGCTCTGCACACATGCATGTATATATATGCACACACACTAACACATAGCCAGTAAGTTGTGGACTAAGCAACAAATAATTACAAAAACAACAACAGGAACAACAAATGTATGTTCAGGAGTATTTTTATTTTTTAAATGTCTAAACTCACATGTATTGTTATTCATTGTTGGACAAGCAATGTGGAATGTAAGTACATTAATAATGTTTTTTCACTGCATACTTCATTTGTTTATAAGGTTGATTACAAAAGAAAAGTCATTCCCTGAGAAGTTCTGTATAGAAATGAGGATAATATATATATAAATTAGTTGGATAACACACGGTATCATATAAATGCAGTGCTTAAAACAAATATCAATTATACACACAGAAATATACATAAAATAAGCACAAATCAAATGCTAAAAAACAACTTTCTGTGCTTAGCAAGAATAAAACATGTACTGTGTAAAACAAAACCCAAGAGGCTCTTGTTCCTCCGACACCTCCGACAGGGGGGGGGGGGATGTGCAAAAAACACTGCCAATACTTTGTTTTAAAAAAACATTCTGCCTTTTACATGGATAAAATGGTGCAAAAGAAATATCGTTATTTAAAACAAATTGTACAAACGATGTGAAACAACAAAAGTTGGAGAAAAAAACTTTAATTTTGGCAGTTATTGAGTATATGGTACATTCTTATCTCTGTGAAATTCAGGCTGCTCTCCCCCGGAGAGCGAATGACAGCAAGCGCAGCGCCTACACATTTATTTATTTGGGGGGGGGGGGGGATGTAGGAGGGGGGGGAGGTAGACCTTGGAAACCTAGCTTTCCATTTAGTCATACCAGGCAGCAGGATTTCTCCCTACTCTTACAGACTTTTAACTGCCATGGGGATTTCGTTATGTGTGCATAAAGCGCGCGGGTCAGACTAGCTTAAAGTCCCCATCAGAAGGACTCGACAGCCAGTTCGATTTTCCTGTCAAACTACAAAAAAAGGGCGAGGCCGGGATTTGAACCCGGGTCACTCATGCTGCAGTCACGCATTGAAATTGGCAGACGAACGTCTTAGCACCTCTGCCATCTTAATCCTTCCTTACATTCATTTCACAAGAATATAAAATAATGCAAACAATACATTGTTTAATTTACCTTGACTCTTCTAGCGCTGTGTAGTTTGTGACATTCCTGGTTGTCTCTTGTATCTCTACCGATGGGAGGTAAGTATTTTATTTGAATGTGCATGCGTTGCTTCAATGGAAGAAACAGTGATATAAGCTCTAAAAGCAGACAAACACATGGCAAGGTGCTTGGCAGTGAATGTCTTTGCGTTTGGTGGGAGTGAAGTGTGATGTCTTGGGTGAATGTATTTGCCCACGGCACTAGAAGAGTTAATTAGGTCAATAGGAATGTTTACAAACTTATTCTGTGTACCGTAATTTTCTGACTATAAAGCGATATTTATTTCGACCTATGCACCTAATAAACGAGGGCGCCCTATTAGTGAACAAAATCGTGAGAAGAGAGGCAACGATTGCCGTACTCAGTACAGTCTACTGTGAGTCACAACATCGAAAGTGGTAACGAGTCGCCGATACGACGAATACTCACGTTAAAATGCTTCTTAAAAAATCCCTATTATCATCCCAGATACTGTCCAACAGATGCCATAACCCTTCATTGGATGTAAAAAGCATCGTTGTAGAGCTTAAAATGCCATAATTCTACCAGTTTTCACGAAGAAAAGTCCAAACACAACAACCGGAAGTACCAAAAACGGAAGTTCGATTATTTGAGAAGGGAGCCAACTCTCGTTTACGACAACAATAATGGCGGTCGGTAAGCGTTTACAGGACGTGTACGGGCTTCAAACTTCGACTTTCTTTTGTGAGGTGTGTATCGCCTTATAAACGAGGGCGCCTTTTACTTTAATTTTTTCAGATTTTTCTTGAAAATTGCTCTATTCGCCTTATACACAGCAGCGCCTAATGATCCGAAAAATATGGTACCTTGTGATTAGAACGATGACTTATTCAGTTCCTGATCTGCTAAGAATAAATTACAGTCAAAGCAATGCAAAAATACTTTTTTTTATACATGAGTATTAATTAACAGTATGCAAATAAGTTATAAGATAATAATGCTGAAGATTATGATAATAAGTCTTTCCATAAAATAAATCCCAAACAGCATGACAAGAAGGCTTTCCATAACTCTAACATAACATATGACAATACCATCAATTTGTCTTTCTAAAATAAGGCCAAGCGGCATGACAATAACGTCTTTTTGATATACGAGTAAATGCCATGCAGTACGACAATAAGTCGTTCAAAAATTAAATCATGCCAAATTGTACGACAGGTCTTTCCATAATACAAAACTATATCACAAGAGTCAATCTATGATCAGGCATCAGAACAGTCTGAAGTCCAATCCTCTGAAAACCGCGGTCCAAGGGCCATCAAGGCCCCAGACTGAAGAGGGACAACACTGAAATCAATTCCCAACATGACCAAAAAGGCTTTACGCAGTGAGAAATCACTATAAAATGCTATTTCAGAAAGAAAAGATATCTCTAAATAAAAAGGCAAAAAACCTCTGACAGAAATTCTCAATCCTCTGAATTAATTAGCTGATCCTCTGACAATTCTGATGCCTGATGATACTGCCAAACTAGCATGACATGACTTACATGGGAAACACCCAGTTCAGTGGTCGCCGCTTTATAAAACCGCGGTTAATAGAGCCAGCCGCTTATTAAAGCCGATTTCTTACGATCCGGATTTTTCACTATATGTTATGCATTAAAAAAAGCCGCTTAATAAAACCACCCCGCCGCATATTAAAGCCACTTTTCTCAGAAAAATCACATAGTTTGTGACTAAAACTCACTCGATTTTGTTCTTTTTTTTTTCTTTTCTTTTCTTTTTTTTTGGCGTGAAAATATGTCACTTGTGTCACTCAAGACATATTTATGTGCACGCTCACGTGTATCACGAAGTAACCGAGTTTAGAAAAGAATGTCAGTCAATAAAAACCAAAACAAAAGTTCAAAAGTTAAACGTCCTTGTGAAGTTGTGTTTAGATTCAAGCAAGTGTAAATGACGAAAGAAAGTGTGAAAGTGTGACTGACGTAAACAAAAGAGAAGCAACAACAAAAAATGTTCGAAAATGACATAATCCTGGACCGCCGGTTATTAAATCTGCCGCTTATTAAAGCCATTTTTCGTCGGTCCCAAAATGGCTTTATAAAGCGGCGACCACTGTACTGTAATCACGAGTGTGTAGGGTACATGGGTAGTGACATGGAAACTAGCATTAACAGCCAAATCATTGCAGACGTGGTCATGATTTGAGCACCAGAGACCAAAAGTCAACATAGAAAGACACACTGATTGCACGGCAAACCGGCCTTGAGTAGCAATGATTAACCCTTTAGTAGCAGCCAGTAACACTGATTAACCCTTTAGTAGCAGCCAGTAACAATGATTAACCCTTTAGTAACAGCCAGTAACAATGATTAACCCTTTAGTAACAGCCAGTAACAATGATTCACCCAATAACAATGATTATCAAGAAACAATGCTGTAACATTTTCGAGAGCGGTTTTTTATCCAAACTGAGCATCTGATTCTCCTTTAAGTATCTATTAAATTCCAAAACAAGAATTAAGTATAATTTCCACTAAAAATAAATTATTGCCAAGCAAGGCAACAGCTTATGCATAACAAGCCATGGTAGGATTTTCAGGAATAAAAGTAGAGAGGCATGAGACATTCTCAGGCATAAATACACAAAAGTGTAATTATAAATACCCCAAATTTCTTTACAATGCATAATAAAAGTGTTATCACATGCTGTACCCATGTAAGCTTGATCCAATAAGATCACATCACTACAAAGGTATCATTATTGTATTAAACTAAATATAAAAAAGGAAAAAGTAAGTATGAAGCCAGTTGAAAGAAATATTACAAAGTACTTAACCCTTTTGCCGCCAATGTCGCATTTGTGCACCACAATGGTTTAACACCCATGTCACTAAAAGGCATCAAATCAGGGCCTGTTATCTGAAGACCCTATTTTCTTAATTTTGGGAGGTAAGGATAGGCCTAATGTTACACATATCACAGGGGAATTCCCAATATTGCAGGTAAATTTTGTTCTCTACCCAGTTAAGTTTAACCCTCTTGGCACGATGTATGATAAAACGTGTAAGCTAAAACAATGGTGTAAAATTGAAGACTGCAGAAACTTCAACCGGTACTTCTTGTTTTCACTTTTCATCTCTCGCATAAACATTTGACTGGGAAACCTATACACGTTTAGAAAGAAGAAAGCTTGAATTTTGCAATGAAAGTAAAGAAAACAACTTGCCTTGAATGTGGTGACAGCAGTAATCCAGTAAAGCACTTTCACAGTGGCTGCAGCTAACCCCACCCCACCCCCATCTCACGATGTTCCATCACTGCTACTCGTGTCAGACATCACAGAACCATGCAGTCGAACCCTTTTCCTTCACTTTGCAACCAAAATACAAGCCTAATTACCTTCCTAGTCTCCATCAGAGTAGCTATGGGCAACATACTCATCACTGGTGTCATCCTCATCCTCACAATCACCACTTTCATAATCTCATTTTCACACACAAAACTGCAAACCGATCGATAAAATGTCTAGATTCAGACAGCAGGAAGTCGAAGTACGAGTGCTACGAGCTTTCTGATTGGTTAGCTGTATTCGCTTATTGGATTGGCCGAAGTTCGGCGCGATATTTGAACTGAGCCACGATCGTGGCTCGTCGTGCTCATCCAGGGGAGCCCCGACCGTGGCCCATCGTGCCAAGAAGGTTAATGGATTATTTTGCTGAAAAATGGCTGGCGGCGAAAGGGTTAAAGCCTTGGTCTGAGACTAGAGGTTTAGCGCTTTTTGAGACTCTCTCTCTATCTCTGTATACATACTGTGTGTGAGTGTGTGTGTGTTGATAATGAAACAGTGAGGCCAAGAGAGGAGACACACGAAATGAAACAAAGGGGGACAACTCTTCGATAGATGTTGATTTGTTTGGTTGTTGTCCACTCCACCATTGTTGATATGTATTGTGTGGGTGGAGGGTCATAAAGGCGAACTTGGCACATTCTTTTTTGAGAATGATGCTTTGTTTGCCTCCCTTTGGCTCTGATTCACGCATTACTAGACGATTGGTATCGTAATCAACTTTGGTGGAGGGGAGTTTAATTAGAAAGAGAGTTATCCCCCTTTTTGGTATTAACATATTTTGGTCTGTGCATGTATATAACTGAAAGTTATTTAGTTTTTCTCATTTTCTTATTTTGCTGTTGGCAAGATGAAAACAAGCCTGTACTGTGCTTATTCTTGACCAACATTAAAAAAGCTTCGTTCGTTGGTTCGTTCTCTCCCGCTATGTTAGATTTTTGTTGTCCTGTACCCCCTTCATAAGGGGCAAAGGCCTTTATGAATAAATCAATTGTCTTTGTCATTGTCTCTCACGCCCCTCCCACCCCGCACCCCCCCCCCCCCTCTCTCTTTCTCTCTCCCTCTCAAACAGCACACACTGTCAGCAGCACAATACCGGTGGGATCGATCAACACGCTCAGATCAGACGAAGGGAGATAATTGCCGCGGGAAACACGATCGAAGACGTCAGTGACGTTATACCCTTTTTCATTGGTCAATCCAATGTCCCCCAGCTTCAGAGTAAAGGGGGTGGGGCGTCCGTGATCGTCTTGGTTCAGGAAGGCAACGGCGTAGCTTCCTTCAGCGTAGAGTTGCTTGAGCCACACTGATACTAAATTGGGCAGCTGGAATATAATAAATAATGTAAAGTAAAGAAATAACCGCAAAAACAATACATTTGTAAACAGTGTTAATTCTATCTTCAAAAACAAGGTGGGGTGGGGTGGGCAGTTAGTTAGTTAGTAAGTCATTTATAGTCCCGAAAACATCTATGGTAATCTCAGGACTGTCACCATGTAAAGTTTGACCACGTATTTTGCCAAAACACATCAATGTATCTTACCTACGTTAAACAATCTGAAAACATGACAAAAATCAGGGGGGGCCAGAATCAGTGTGTGAAATGTCTTTAGAATTTTAGGAATCACCTGGATAATTAATATATATTTCCTTTAAAATCATTAATACTGCTTTTAGACTCAGAGGGAAAGTAAATGGAAGTCTGTGCCCGACAATTGTCAGGCACAGGGTGGAATGATTTAACTAATTCTGGACAAATTCCAAGTATACTCGGAACAGCAATTTGTTTAGTCATAAACTTGTCTAAATCCATGTTTTCTCAATCCAAACCATGATTTTTCGGATTAATTCTCTTCATCACTCTTCCAGCCTTCGCTTCAGTTATATTTGGCACTTCTTTTTCATTTCTTAATGTTTAACATGTCCAAGAAATCAGCCCTACACAAGCATCAGAAAATGCCCCAATATGTTTTCATTAACGGTAATAGTAATGAGGCTTTATACTACTACTTGCCGACACGAAAGGGCGATAATTTTAGGCCCGAACTGCCGATGCCCCCTGGTGATGAGTCAGGAGCAGATAATTTTCTGTGGCTATATACTACTAGTTCCTGACAGGCAAGGGCAATAATCTTAAGTGGAGGGTGTTTGCATCCCAGGTCAAGAGACAGGGGCAGATTATTTTCGGTATAAAGCCTCATTATAAGGAGACTAATGATTCCGATTTCAATGCAAGTAACCACGATTTTAAAAAGAAAAAACCCCAAAATATTGGATCAACCAGTAATGTTGAAAAAACGGAATCACAGACGGTGATGAGTTTTGTTGCATTGATTATTTGTAATAAACTTTTGTAGTCAACTCCAGGGGGTTTCACAAGGGCTAACGTTACGTTGCGTTTGCTCAAATCGGCAAAAACGGTCTAAGAAACACCCTTCGTTTGCCGATACTTCGCGTGGCGTTTTGTTCTTCCCAGCAGGCGAGCAAGCGGCAAACAATCCGGAACTATCACGTGACTTGCATGGGGTTAATACATTTCTTTTTTTCTGTCCCATGTTTGGGCCATACAGTGGCCTTGCTCCCACGCCGCTCATTCCGAGTCCCAACTCGCAGCCACACCTCCGCACGTTCAGGTCACAGATTCGATGACAGCAGTCCATGAGCTGATCTATGTTAGGCCGTCAGGAGGCAACCATTTCTTGTTGCTGATTGGTCCATTAAAGTTTGGTTAAAATAATACTTTTTTTGACCAATCAGACAAGAGCTTGTAATATTTTTTTCCGCAAACGTTTTCTAAAGTGTTTCTTAGACCCCTTTCGGCGTAACAGTTATGCGCGCGGTGAGTGTCGTCTAGAAAAACTCAACCCTAGTCTGTAATGATGTTTGCCTGAGGCACTGATGTCTCGAAGGGGTTAAGGGAAAGCTGAAATGTCCAGTCTCACTCACGGTATACAGCATGATGGCCTGTGACCCCCGGGGGTCCTGGTTGATGGCGATGACGTCCCGGTGCAGCAGGATGGCCTTGGACGGCTCACTGATGCTGCGCAGATCCACCGACATGAAGAGAGGGGCAGAGAACATGGCCCACATCCCAAACTGGGCCTTCTGCTGGGGGTAGCTCAGCCCAAAGTCCCCCACCACTAACTGGACACAGTAAGGGACACACATCATCATCATCATCATCATCATCATCACATGAAGAGAACATGGCCCACATCCCAAACTGGGCCTTCTGCTGGGGGTAGCTCAGCCCAAAGTTCCTTATGATCAACTGGGATAAAATAAAAATACAACTAAAACATACCACCAAAAACCTAAAGAAGAATACACATGTACATAGATATAATTCTCGGAAATGATCGGCAAGCTTTGGATCAAAAATAGAGATAACACCAGGTATCAAAACACACAACAACAAAAAACATCACACACAGAGACCTGATCAGGATCATCACCCCCCCCCCCCCCCCCCCACCCCCACCCCACCCCCACACCCTCCGATCCCCTTAAAGCTAGGAGGAAATGACGAAGTTGTTGTTTCTTTGGCAATAATACTCTCTCTCTATTTCTTTGTCTTGATTTTTTTGTCTTCCCTTTTTTTTAACTCTTGGCCAGTGGTAAGGCGCAAAGAAGACTTATGTGCTTATTCTCTCCCCTCAATAAAAAGATTCAATCAATCAGTCTCTCAGTCTGTCTGTCTGTCTATCTCTCTCTCTGTCTCACTCACACACACACACTCACACAACACACACACACACACACATACTCACAACACACAACACACACACACACACTCACACATACACACTCACACATACATACACAGACACACACCTGATCAGGATCGGCGAACCCTCCAGGCCCGGAAGAAGCAGCGAAGTTGTTGTCGTTTCTGCCGTAGTAGTTGAGGATGGTCTTGACCCTCTCCCAGCTGTCCTGAATGTCGATGCAGTTCCTCCACGTGTTACACAGCTCACGCACCCGACTGTAGTTAAACTGAAACACACCGCACTCACATGTCATAAATTAATTATGTATTCAATCAGCTCTAAAAGTCTGCCGTAATAATTAATGATGCACTTTTTTTTAAACCTGCCATAATAATTAATGACGGACATGTTAAAAATCTGCCATAATAATAACTGATGATGAACGTTTTAAAAAATCTGCCATATTAATTGATGTGAATGCGTGTGGGTTGTTTTTTTTACTTTCTCAATTGTCCCAAGTGTCGATATTGTTTCTCCATATATGACAGTTCTCACAAACATGATTGTAATTAAATGGACAAACAAAAAGAGTGGCAAAGCCTTCAAGGCTCACTCGCTTTGCGTTACAAAAGAAGAAGAACAACAAACAAACAAAAAATTCTGACCATGCTGGGAAACGAACTCGTAATGTTCACGTTAGAGGCGAGAGCCTTACCACTATGCTAATGTGGCTGTTACCATAGGATGCCACATGTAACCTTATATGTGATCCAGCACCACGAAAGGGACATTAAGTGTCAAACTGACCATTCTGAAAAAATTATACATTTGAAAACTTCAGACAGTTCTCTTACTAATGCTACAAGAACCATTATTGTATCTTTTTCCATCAAGAGTTATGAGCATTTAAAGTTAGTAGGGTGAGCATCGGCCATTTTGAGAAAACGCGGTCTGAAAACAGTCTACCTCAACTGAAGAAAATGCATCAACCTACTCAATTTTAAAGCACTTATAAGACCATTTAGAGACCAATATTAAAGATTATCCTTTATAAATATCAAAGATAAGATGTTAGAGAATACGTAAATGCCTACAACTCAAAAGTGACCCAAAAATGAGATTTTTGGACTTTGCAAGCCTGTTGTGAGAAACTAGCCCAGCGACTTAATGTCCCTTCCGTGGTGCTGGGTCACATATGCTAAAGCAACGACAAAGTCATGGCCAGACAATACTGTCACACACACAGCGACACACACACACACTTATTATCTTTATTGTTATTTAGCATCACTAGTACAATCAACTCACAGACAGATCGCGGTAGTAGTAGGCCAGAGGCCAGCTGCACCCATACACCATGGGACGACCAGTCTTGTTCAGGAAAAATCCAAAGGGAGGGTAGGCTGCCACGGAAACACACAACCACACACATAATTATGCATGCAAGCACAGACGAGCATGTGAACACAATCGCTCACACCACTTTGAAACATTATCCATGCATAAATCTTTGGACAATCTATGCCTATATGATAAAATTCATAATGTGTGTGTCTGTTTGTGTGTACGTCCATCTGTCCAGCAGCACCCAAACCATTCTTCTTCTTCTTCACAGTACGTGGCCACAATCAACACACTGATTATTATGCCACGGAACCGGGGAGGTTCATCCACATATGCCGGAAGAAAGGGCCAGGAGGCCAAAGATCAAAGAAAGAGAAGAGAGGACAGACAAAAGGAAAACGCCTAGCTTGATGGGAATCTGCAGGAGAGGGGGGTAGAGCAGGGAGTGGATGGGTGTGGGGGAGAGGGGGGAAGGGAGGTGGGGCCTTTGCGTGGTTGTTAGACTGATGACCCACCAGAGGGGCCACCAGCCGCAGCAGGTGCAGCAGGCGGGTGTCCTTACCCATTGGCTGATCCCCTGACCTTACCTGTCCCCGGCTCCCAGTTTGCCACTCACCCATCAGCAAGGCTGAAGAAAACAGGCTGGAGTTTTGTTTCATGTTTTTATTCCATTAATTTTCAATTCTGTGTAAAGCGCCCTGTAGCCTACATAGCATAGGATGGGCGCTATATAAATTTTCCTCATTACTATTATTATTAAGAAGAACCTACGTTCGCAAGCTTCCTTCAATGTCTTCTACAACAGGTCAGAACTTCTTTGCCATCTTGTTTTTCATCATTCTTGCGACTAGACCTGGCACTCACAATTTTCAACTTCCATCGACTGTAGATCCCTATAAATCTATATATTCTTGGGCAGCATGAGCGAAGGATGGTACCGGGAGACATTTTGAACATCCAGTGCAAACCTCCTCCAAGGATATACTCAGTAGTCAAAAAACTGTTCTACTTCTTCTTCTGGTAATGTCCACCTGCCGTAACCGGCAATTATTGACATGTACTGGGGTTCAAAGAATTTATGCTGCGCGGGAAAAACAAAAACAAAAGCTAGATAGATAAGAGGGCATGCGAGGCTGGGCACCCCTGGCTAGTCCGAGAACACCCAGCCCTACATGGGGGGAAAATGTATGTGGTCTTTATGCAGGGAGCTTCAGCACCTTCAAGGTGAAGGAGCTGAGTGTGGGGGACTGGACAGTTTCTGATGGCAAGGAGTTCCAGTCGCGGAGTGGTTCTGGGAAAGAAGGAGTTGTTGCGGTAGTCGGTTCTTGCGGATACGTTGAAATTGCATGTTGTGGCTCTGTCTTCTACTGCTGGGAGGTAGGGGTTTGAGGGTGTTGCACTTCACACAGGCCAGTCCATTCACAATTTTGTAAAACAGTGTTTGGCCATAGCCTCTACACCATTATCCTTCCTTTCCTTCCTTTAATCCCTTGACCTCCGTGGTCATTGGGGGGGGGGGGGGGGGGGACAGATGGGCAGCAGCAGCTGACAGGGTCCTCCATTTCTCTCTGTGCTGTGCAAGAGGGATCAGGTCGTTCATGTCCATGTTTGTCCACTCTTTGATGTTGTCAGCACAGCTCTTCTTTTGTCGACCATGACGGCGCCCCGCCTAGCTCCACGGTACCTTGGAGGATGGTCTTAGACAAGGAATCGTGACGGGTGACGTGGCCAAACCAGACAAGCTTGCGACGCTTCACTGTGGATAATAGTGATTCCTGTGGACCCAACCAAGTCCTTGATCTTGTTGCGGACATAATCGTTTGTCTTTCGTTCTAGGAATGAGATGCCCAGCAGTTTTCTCAGGCACTTTGACTCAAAAGCTTGGGTTTTCTTCTCAGAGTCAGCCAACAATGTCCAAGTTTCACACCTGTACAGAAAGGTGCACATTATCCAGACAACCCTATATCTGTAGACATTATTCATCAGCATCACGGAAGGAATGCAGCGGAAAACATGTTGAGCCTTCAGGGAGTTCTCACTGATCCACAGGAACAGACGATCCTTTTTTTTCTTTCTTTCTTCTGTGGTGGTGGCCAGCTTCTTTTTACAGAAGTAAATGCACACACCTTAGGGGGTGACCAAAGAAAAAGAAGCAGAAGAGAAAATGAGAGAAACAAAAAATGAACAGCAAAAAATGAACTGTGACCATGAAGATGATACCACATCACACAATACAATACAATAATGCCAAATACACAACTTACCTTCATCAACAGAGGGATACCATATTTTACGGACTGTAAGGAGCAATTTTTTTCGCCAGACTAAGAACCCTGCGCCTTATAATATGACCAATAAAATAGTAAGAAACTATAATAACAACATCATAATTTTTTGTAAAATTTGGGTGTGCGCCTTATGATCAGGTGCACCTTGTAGTCCCTAAAATACAGGAATCAGTCAGTGACATAAACAACTCAATAGAATGCAGCGCAATGTAATACAACACTACCTTCTCTAATGGTGGAATAACCTGACCTACCTTTCATCAATGGTGGAATAACCTGACCCACCTTTCATCAATGGTGGAATAACCTGACCCACCTTCACCACCGGTGGAACAACCTGACCCACCTTCATCAATGGTGGAATAGCCTGACCCACCTTCATCAATGGTGGAATAACCTGACCCACCTTCATCTAATGGTGGAATAACCTGACCCACCTTTCATCAATGGTGGAATAACCTGCCCCACCTTCATCAATGGTGGAATAACCTGACCCACCTTCATCAATGGTGGAATAACCTGACCCACCTTTCATCAATGGTGGAATAACCTGACCCACCTTTCATCAATGGTGGAATAACCTGACCCACCTTCATCAATGGTGGAATAACCTGACCCACCTTCATCAATGGTGGAATAACCTGACCCACCTTCTCTAATTGTGGAATAACCTGACCCACCTTCATCAATGGTGGAATAATCGGCCCCACAGATGTCGGTCTTAATCATGTCTACACCCCATTCGGCAAAGGAGTTGGCGTCGCTTTCCATGTAGAACTTGGAGCCGGGGTAGTGCGAACACGTGGTGAGACCAATGGCTGTGTAGATGCCCAGCTTCAGGCCTTTACTATGCACCTGCAGTAAAAGCGAAAAATCAACAGATTCTATTCTTGAAAAAAAAAATACTAATGAAATATGCATAAAACTTGTAGCTGTAAGTTCTGTGATGCGAACAAGTTGCATAGCCGATCTGTGTTAAAGCATCGAGCTTCAGGACGCTTACTCAGTTACTGTTCTTTGTGTTCAATATTAACCCCTTCAGGACTTCACTGCCTTAAACAAACATCATGACTGGCCTGGGGTTGCCTAGGACATAATTATAACAAATAAGAAGCGCGGCAAAACTCAGCGCTGTCAATGATTCAGTTTTGACAACAGTACTGGTTGATCCAAGTTTATTTTTCGTTTCAAACTCGTGGCTACTTGCATTATAATAGGAATCATTAGTGTCCTTATTACTATCACTGTTAATGAAAACATATTGGAGTATTTCCCAAGGCTCGTGTAGCGTCGGTTTATTTGACATATTCAACATTATAAACTGAAACAGAAGTGCCAAACATAAGTGAAATGAAAGTCGGAAGAGTGATGAATAGAAGTAACTTGAAAAACGTAGTTTGGATTGAAAAAAAAAGACTCAGAAATTGCTGTTCCGAGAATAATTAGGCCCTCACTGACGTTTTTTTGTTCCGAGTACACTCGGAATTCGTCCGAAAAAAGTTAAAGAATTAACTAAAAAAAAATTTAATTAAAAAATGTGGCACTGACAATATAACCTCGACATGTGGCATAGCCCACAGCAGCCTGCTTTTAGACCTGCACTGTGCGTCTGGCCCTGTAGTCACGAGTGCATCTTAGACATTCAAAACGGGGATTAGTGCGTAAATTAGGCTAAACAGCCAATTGTTTTTGAGAGTTTAGTCTAATTTACATACTATTCCCCGTGTTGACTGTCTAATTCGAACTCATGACTACTAGGGCCTGGATTAATCCAGATATGGGATCAGAGGAAAGCGAAATTTCCTGATAAATTACCGGGGGTCCAGGGGCCGGTGTGGGCCCCTGGTAGGATCCAGCACTCCAGGGCCCATACCCCGGTAAGGGGCATCGCAATTTTAGGCTTCTTCCATAAACAAGCAGAATCAAAGACATCAAGTCAGATACAGTGGAACCTCCCTTATAAGACTCCCTCCCTCTTAAGACCCATTTCTCTGAGACTTTGCCCTTCTTTGTAAGTATTAAACTTACCTCCCTTTTCCAACTCCCTCCCATATAAGAGCCTTTTTGGGGGTGATTTTCCAAGGTCTTAAAAGAGAGGCTCCACTGTAGTTAGCAGAATTTTGGGAACTGTTTGAGGTTTGGTTTTTTTTAATGAGGATTACCATTTTGATATATTAACACAACTGTCTGGTTTCCGCCTATTATATGTCCCTGGCCTGCACGGTGTGCCTGTCTTCACCCTCCTCCTTGTCCTTACCTTCATTTACCAACTCCACCCTCCTACTCCCTACACATTTATCCCTTACTTTAACCCCTCCGGTCCATACCACATATATAACTTGTAGTTGTATGTACAGTGGAACCTCCCTTATAAGACCTTCACAAATCATCCAAAATGAGGTCCAATAAGGGAGGGGTCTTATAAGGGAGGTAATTTTAATACTAACAAAGAAGGGCAATGTCTCAGAGAAGTAGGGCTTATGTGGGAGGGAGTCTTATAATGGGAGGTTCCACCGTACAAGACCGAGAAGATAGAGAATTCATTTCTTGTGCTACAGTTGAACTCGGATCTTTTCGTTGTCCATTTCACCATCTTCAAGGCCTCACAACACACATGTTAGCTTCACATGACAACACCACAGACGATAGTGGTTCGCTCACATAGTCTGCCAGAGCCTTGATTCCATGGGGGAACCTGGCGGGGTCTGGCTGCAGTCGTCCCTGAGTGTCGCGCTGACTGTGGGCCCAGCAGTCGTCGATGTGCACGTACTGATAGCCCGCGGCACGGTAACCCTCACTCACCATCAGGTCCGCCATGGCCATGTACAAATTCTCACTGAAAAATTGAAAACATGAGCCTGGAATACTACCTTGTGAATGACACTACCAAATGTAATGGGCTATACGGCGGCACTTTCTTGACTCAGACCCCTGCACCTTATAATATCATACACACACACACACACACACTCGTCTAATATCATCAATGGTGAACAGACGTTAAATAAACCACTGAACTGAACTGATTACAAACACACACAAATGCAAGCACACACACATGTATGCAAGTACATACATACAATAATATACACACACATATACAAGCACACACATATATGCAAGCACACACACACACACATATGTAATATGCAAGCACACACACACACACACACACACACACACACACACATATTTACATTTACTCTCTCACAGTAGTTACACAGCCACAAACTACACAGACATTGACACAAATACACACACACACACACACACACACACACACACACACACACACACACACACACACACACACAGCAGGACCGGATCACAGACTTTTGAAGGGGGGGTGCTTGAAACTTTTTTTAGGCCGGGGTCCAGGGGCCGCCTAGGCCCCAATGGGGTCCAGGGGCAAAGCCCTAGTGGGGGGTTCAGGGGCCTGCCGAAAACGAGTTTTCAACATTTTAAAACTGTTTTGTGGCATCTCCTGTGAGCTCAGAACAGAACTTCTTAAGAGCGTTGACAGCCGAGGGGGGGTACTGCAGCACCCAAAGCACCCCCCCTAGATCCAGCCCTGCACACACACACACACATGTAACATAAGAAAGAAGTTAACATTTCGATGAAAGTACTGACTTAATGCAGCTGTCAGGGAAGGCGTCACAATCCGTCTCACAGCGGAAGCGTTCCCATGACAACCAGCCCATGGGCGGGGTCAAAGCCAGGCCGTTATCAAGGGCAATCACAGTGACCATGGGAGATAATGCACACGCCAGCAATAGTGCAAGGCGACACGTTTCCATTGTGAAGAAACCTGAAGTGAAACAGCCACAGCGACGACAACTTGAACAAGCAACAACAATAAAAACAAACAAGAAAAATGAAAACTTGAACAAGCAAGATAATTATAGTTTCAATGCACATAAAAATACATGGCACGAGGAAAAACATTTTTTAGGGTAGACCCTATAAAGTAAAAATAATTGTAATAGAAACTGACTATTAATGCACACGTACTTGTGTGTGAGAGTGTGTATGTGTTGAGAGTTAGTGTGTGTGTGTGTGTGTGTGTGTGTGTGTGTGTGTGTGTGTGTGTGTGTGTGTGTGTGTGACTGTGTGTGTATCAAGGATAATCACCAACACCTGTTAAGGACACCTATTTTCAAGTCTAATATATTTGTCAGGACAACTTCCTTATAAATGGCAGCAAAGTTTTGACTAGCACATTTATGCAAACAATATAATTGATTATAGCTTCCAGTTGTCTTTACACTGTCTCGATCGTGCTTTTGAAATAACCACTACATTTTCTTTTTTTGTAAATTCCATATCCCACAAAGAACACAGTGAGACCTTGTGGTGAATGGTGATCTGGGGGAGATCCTTCTTCTTCTTCTTTGATTAAACAACCACCATCATCATTTTGATGGTTCTGAGATTGCAGGTATGTCAGGTATGTGCCAGGTGGATGCTTGTGTGACAAGGACTTGTATTTGTAAACACTCACCAACACTTGCAAAGCAAACGCTCGATTTTAATATCTTCGTAAAGATAATATGTGAGGAAATCAACAAAGATAATAATGGTGGCTGCTATACTAAGATATAAGATATTTAATGGTCATGTAGATTTATCTTTGGGAAAATTCTTTAGTGAACCACAATGCAGTGTGACTAGAAAGCACTACGGCAAGGTTTCAACACTAACATAAGGAAAAAATGCTTCAGCAATAGAGTTGCTAACAACTGGAATTAACTAGAACTAAAATGTGCACCAAATACCAACTTGTTAAAAAATTGTCTCGACAAATCTCCAGATTATTTAAAGTTATTTAGAAGCTTTGATGAGTAGCTAATCTTAGGCGGTATGTCTATACACCGGAAAATGAATGCCGAATGGTCAAAATGTACCGAAAAATGCTGAATGGTGAAGGCGGAATGATCAAAACACCGAATGGTAGGGTTGTATTATGAAAACATTCTACAGAAAACCCCAACATTTATTACAATGGAAAGTGAAATTGCCTAATAGCAAAGTGATTAACACTATAACAGTACATGTAGTAGTATAACACTGCCCCGATGACACATTTCCGTAGTTCGGCTATCCCGCACACATGTAATTCACGTCATACCGCATCATATCGACGTGCTTACAAACAAATACAAACACATCGGTGCTCAACATAAATCAAAAGTTCTAACTCAATGAGTAGATGTCAATTATTTTTAAGTAGACGCGGCTTTGTGGCATCACACACCCTTCACACAGGCTGAAATCGTCACCGGGCACGTAGCGACCTAGGCCTGGGCCGTGTGTTATTTTTAAAAACTAACCTTTTTAAAGATTGCCTGTTTTTAAGATAGATCAACAATGTCCGATTATCCTTGCTCCTGTTGTGGTAAGCAGTGTGACATCGACTGCATTTTTTGCGATGTTTGTGAAAAATGGGCACACTATAAATGTGAAAATCTATCAAACAGTGATGGAGAGGCAAGCTTTGTACATAGATCTATTGGATTTCCATGATTATCTGCCCATATACTAGCCTTGATCCTCTTCATTTCATGACCATCCGGCATTCACCTTTCGGCATTTTCCGGCCTTTTCCGGTGTATAGACATACCCAATCTTAGGAAAATTTGGTAAAGGTAAAGATGTGCCACCCCCCCCTGCATTTCTCGGTTAATTGTATTTTTCCATTTTTGCCTTTCTTACCCCTTCTTTGCCCTTCTTTTCAGCTAATTTTCTTTTTGGAATACTAACCCTAACCCTAGCCCTAAACCTAACCCTACCCCCCACTATGTACTGCAGTACACCACGATTTGTCACAGTTGTGGTTCGTTGCGTTTTTCCGTCTTATAGGGTGGGGGGGTAGGGTTAGGGTTAGTATTTCAAAAAGGTTATTAGCTAAAAAGGTTCCTAAAATACAGCTTTATGTATGGTAAGAAAGGCAAAAACGAAAAAATACAATTAACCGAGAAATGTAGGGGGTGTGGCACATCTTGACCTTTACCGAAAATTTGACCACAATAAACCTTGACCATTACTTGTATATAACACTGTCACTCACTCACTGATTATAAAAAGACGGGACTATCTAAAAATCTTGACGGCTTATTTTGTCCCTATCTACTACTATTAGTACTACTACTATATGATTTAACCAATAACGTGTGTTTGAATCAATGAATGTGTGCGTGTGTGTCAGTGTGAGTTACTCAACTTACTGTGTCACTGTGTGTCTGATTAGAGTTAGACTGATAACATCTGATCTAGCATAGCATAGCATAAATGGCACTATAGGCTATTTTGTTTAGCCTTTTGCCCTCTAAATATGTTTTTTGATTTTTATTTGGTTTGGCTTCATTCACTGATGACTACTAAGGCATCTGTGTTTTATTCCTTTAAATCTGTATATTAACTGAATACATTTTGTTTTGGAAAAACTTGTCTATGATATTTTTGAATGAATTTAATGACTTTGCATTAACTGCTTCATCGGGAAGGTTATTCCATGCATTTATTACTCTATTAGTAAAAAAGTTTTGTGCTAGTCTGGTGTTAGTATCTTTTTTGTACAGCTTAAAGTTATGGCCACGGGTTCTATCACCCTCACAAAGAGTTAGTAGGCTGTTAGTAGTGGAATAATCGTATAAATGGTGACATATTTTATAAACTTCAATCATATCACCCCTGAGCCTTCTATACTCTAGGCTAGGTATCCGCAGATAAATAAGTCTTTCCTCATAGGTCATATCATTTGTACCAACAATCTTTTTTGTAAACCTCCTCTGAACTCCCTCTAGCATATCAATGTGTTTTCTCAAATGTGGATACCATACAGGATTTCCATACTCTAACATAGGTCTCACCAAAGCCTTAAATAAAGGAATCATTATAACTTTTGATTTGTTAGTAATAATGCTAACAAGCAGACCAGACATCCTGTTGGCTTTTAATACAATATTATTTATGTGAGGTTCGAAAGTCAAGCCCGGGTCCACAAACACCCCAAGATCTTTCTCAACATCTGTAGGTTCCAGCACCCGTTTATCTTCATTATTTTTCATATAATATGTATGCTTGGGATTATTTTTACCAAGGTGCATAACCTTACACTTTTGACTATTAAATTTCATGAGCCAAGTATCAGCCCATGTAACTAAGTTATCAATGCACATTTGAACTTTTTTTCTTGATTCATCATTGTTTTCTACATTATTGTATGCCTTAGTGTCATCAGCAAAGATCTTCATATTACAGTCTACATAAGTTGGTAAATCATTTATAAAGTACAGGAATAAAGTGGGACCCAGGACACTACCCTGTGGGACCCCACTAGTGACATCTACCTTTTTAGAACTAAATCCATTTATAGTTACATATTGTGTGCGCTCGCTCAAAAAATCCCTGATCCACCCCAACAGTCTTCCGCCCACTCCATAACCCGCCAGCTTCAAAATAAGTTTGGAATGTGAAACAGTATCGAACGCCTTCTGAAAATCTAGGTAAACGGCGTCCACTGGCCTACCTTCCTCCAGGGAGCCTATCCAGTCTCCCAAGGTGACTAACAGCTGTGTGACACAAGATCGTCCCCGGGTAAAACCAAATTGGTCTTTAGATAAAATATCATTCTCAATTAAATGATCACACAGTGCGTCACGGATAAAACCTTCAAAAAGTTTACAAACGATGGAGGTAAGGCTCACTGGGCGGTAGTTTCCAGGACTACTCTTATCGCCCTTTTTAAATATTGGTGTAACTTGAGCTACTTTCCAGCTAGTAGGTAATTTGCCTACTAGTACAGATTTATTAAATAAAAATGTTAGAGGCCACGCCAACTGGCTAGACAACTCCCTGAGGACTCTAGGATGTATTTCGTCAGGTCCAGGTGATTTATCTATTTTTAAGGACTGTAGTGCTTTCAGCATTTGCTCCTGACCAATTGTGACTGAGTTAATCACTGAATTATAACTTGCTTTAAAAATTGGCAAACTATTTGCTGGGTCTGTTATAAAAACACTACCAAAAAACTCATTTAAGACTATTGCCTTATCCATATCTGTTTCAGTATAAGTCCCATCTTTTTGCCTTAATTTTGAAATTTGTTCTCTAGGTTTAGTCTTGTCAGATACATATTTAAAAAATACTTTAGGATTATTTTTGGATTATAGGAAATTGTTCTCAAGTGGCAGTCTAAAAATAGACCACTGTTCCAACAAAATCGTACCTATTTTGGCAAACTATTGACAAAAAAACGCATGCTTACACCAATTTAGGTATTTTTCTCTCATTTCATCAGTATGAGTATATCTACAAATCTGAGAATTACGTAAGTTTTGTTGTTTTTTTCTCGATAAAAACTTGCATAAACGTGTTCTGAAAGCTGATTAACGAGGAAACATGGGCGACAATCGGTTACCCTAAAAATCTCTCTTCAAGTTCAATGGGTTTAGGCATTCAAGGTATGTGATTGTGAAGTAACGTTTATCAGTATCACAAGACTATGGTCCTTGCTCACCCACCTTCCCGTAACAACAGGCAAGCGGAAGTTGTGTTTACAGTGTCTTACTTTTGAAATAACCACGTGATAGTCACGTTTCACTGTATTTTCTATGGCCAAAGACCCCAAACTCAAAATCGGCTCGTTACTTAGTGGCGTGGAAGGGAGTATGAGGGGTCACTAAATTGGTTTTGTTATAAAAATAAATCTGTTCCATAAAATTATCCCAAATTCAGCCTGAAAGTTAAACACAGCCTAAAAAACATACAGAAACTTATGAATGGTTGAAAACAATGTCTCAACAAAATAAACATTAAATGAAAATGTACCCGGTAGTGATATTGAAAATAGCAAGTATCACGTTTGCACTAAAATGTAGGAGACATAATCTTTTGATTACTTTGGGTGTTAATTGCTATACACATAAATGTAGGCCATGTTGTGCCGGTGGAATGGATGACACGAACTCACATAGCATGCATCATGTGCGCCAGTTGCAGTCTAATTAAACAAAGACTTTGGGCGTGGGGCAGAATCATTTTAGCATCCCCAATAGGAAGAAGAAGTAGGAAGAAGATGAATATCGATCTGGGTCTTAATTGTCACATTCATGGGGAATGATAGATTTGTGGCAAATTTCAAATTTTGTGATTGAACATGTATCATGTATGCAACTTTTTTCTTAAATACTTCTCTTCTTCTTGCACAAGGGCATCCGCCGTCATCTTGCTGACGATTATGATGTACAAAACAAAAGGCTTTCTGGTATACTAATCATTAGTACTGTGTGAAGGAACAGCTGCCCAGATGATCAGCTCAATGGGGAAAAGATCGAGGAGGGTCAGGGGGGTAGGGGCCACTGGAAGGCTAGAAAACATGGGAGGGGGGCATGGAAGGTGGAAACTGAAGGGGAGGGGCGGGGGGGCGTTTCCGACCAGATCTGGGATTTTAAGACTTGATCCACCGAGGCGATGAAATTGCTTCAGGTGGAAGGCTGTTCCACTGGCACACTGCTCTGGGGGAAAAGGAGACCTTCCTGTAATTAGCTTTGGTTTTGAATACTGATTACTGACAACTCTCTGACTGCAACTCTCTTCTCTGTGGCTGTCCTCAGTATCTCCTGCAACGTGTTCAAAAACTGCAAAACAGTGCAGCACGCCTCACTCTCAAGATTCCACGTTCTGATCATATAACACCTCATCTTCGTAACTTGCACTGGCTTCCAGTAGAGGCTAGAATCAAGTATAAAATAGCTTGCCTTTGTTTCGGTGCTGTTCACTCCTCTGGTCCCGTCTATCTCTCCGAACTAGTAACTGTCTACTTACCTGCTCGCTCCCTACGTTCTTCCTCTGACTGCTGCACACTCAAGGTTCCTCGGGTCCACGCGAAATCGTTTGGTGAACGATCCTTCTACTATTTAGCACCTCACTTATGGAATTCCCTCCCACAACATGTCCGCTCATCTGACTCTATCTCCGCCTTTCGCTCTGCCCTTAAAACTCACTTGTTTCGGACATATTATGATTGATTAGTGTTTGTGTGGGGGGGGGGGGGAGGGGGGGCGTTTTATTGCAGAAATCTTGTAAAAAAATGTATTTACAATTATTTTATAATTCGTATTTTGTATGTAGAATGTCTACGTCTTATAAACTGTAAATGCTTGTAAATGAGGTAGAAGGGTATTTTTGTTTTTGCAAAATTTGTCTATTATAATCAGTCATGTAATTGGTATGTCGATAGCAGTATGATTTTATTTCAAGTTGCAGTATTGTTTTCAAACTTGATTGAGAATGTGAATGATCTCTAAGTTTCTTCTTAGAATGTTCATATTGTAACGTGACTATTTTACTCTTGCATAATTAGTTGTGTGTGAGTGTGTGTGTGCGCATGCATGTGTGTGTATCAGTGTGTGTGTGTGTGTGTGTGTGTGTGTGTGTGTGTGTGTGTGTGTGTGTGTGTGTGTGTGTGTGTGTGTGTGTGTGTGTGTGTGTGTGTGTGTGTGTGTGTGTGTGTGTGTGTGTGTGTGTAAGTAAGTAAGTAAGTAAGAAAGTAAGTGAGGACGTTGCGTGCAACTAAGCATCGTGCTTATTTTACTTTCTAATGATTAATTATTTGTTTGCCTTTAATGTTCTTGTTATCAATGTAAAGCGCACTGAGCTCATGTGATAAAGAGCGCTATATAAATTCCCATTATTATTATTATGATAATTATGTCATAATAAACAATTATTTGAAACGGCTGGTGACAAGATCCAGATAATCATTTCAAGCAAATGTCTTTTTATAATTTTTTCAAATATATCTTTTAAAAATAGCAACAATTCCCAATTTTCGCCAACTGTTTGATGCAATTAATAAGTGACTTTGATTTACTGTTCCGCTTTATTAAAGCACACAATCCATGACACAAATTGCCCTTGACAACAAGATTTAAATTTCATATAAAATTATAATCATATATTGTTTAGGACAAAGTTGAAAAGCTACTCAACCTTATTCTTTTATTCTCATTAAAGATCATTTTGATTTGACTTGACTTGACACACACACTAAGCGCATACATGTTCAGTCGCACACACATTTATATGTAGGCCTATATGGTACTTAGAGAGAGAGAGAGAGAGAGAGAGAGAGAGAGAGAGAGAGAGAGAGAGAGAGAGAGAGAGAGAGAGAGAGAGAGAGAGAGAGAGAGAGAGAGAGAGAGACACACAGAGAGAGAGGCCGTAAGTGTGCAGTTTAAAACAATGTTGCGATGAACACTGAGTTGTTGTTTTTTAATCCTGATTTCACTTCTTTAGGTTTAAACAATTTAATTAAATCCACAGTACAGGAACAAACATAGATAGGAAACATATATATATCAGCAGCAACAAGCTAGAAGCATATATAGTGCTAACTTTACATAGGAAAATATGATATATATTAAATTTTACTTCGATCTTTTCTAATTTGAAGAAACGAAGTTTTTCCCCCGCTGGCGTTTATATCCAAGTTGGATTCTGCCAGCGTCGACCCATCAAGATCAAGATCAAGATGACTGCTGGCCGGGTTCAGTAAATTCACAACAGGCTGTAGGCAGTAATAAAATAACCTTTCTGTCAGTAATCACTACTTTGGCTGGGCTTAACTTAGCAACTCTCTTCTTTTTGTGCATTGAATGATTATTTATGCACCGGCTCAAAATATTATGGAGATAATTATTTCTCCATAACAATGGTGAACAGGCATCAATTCAGTGTACAAAAAGAAGAGCCCCAAAGCCCCAGCCCTCATAGAAGTAGTAGTAGTAGTAGAATAGGGACTAATCAAGCCGTCAAGCTTTTTAGCAGTCCCCCCATCGATTTCCAATTTGATATTTAATATTTTTAGCGGTCAAGGTTTTACGGTTGAATTTTCCTATAATACAAAAATTAATAATCAATGCTTCTAAATACATTTACCAATTTTGGAGAATCATCAAGACGATTTTTGAATATATTAATATTAGGTGCACATTTTAAATCAAAAGTTAAATAATTCCAAAAATTAGCAACTCTGTTAGTAAAACAATTTTTTCTAGTGTTAATTTTACATTGCTTAATAAGAACTTTACCGTATGAATTTCTTGTTGGTTGCACGCTGAACGTGCGCTGGCTGGCCAGGTCATAAAACTTTAGAATAGGGCGTATTCTACCCAAGTTAGTTGATGATTATGCCACGTACCGTGTAGCCCTATCAGATGCAGATGCAGAAAGTTGATTATTAAATCTAATTACGGAGTGCGATGTGTTTCTACTGACGCACCATTACAAGTCACGTGATTTCTAAACCTGCTCGGCGGGCGTTCTTCCGTTCTAAGCAGACAACTATCGTTGGAGAACAACTTGATCATCAAAAGAAGCCGATTAAAGGAGAAAGATATTTTTGGTGAGTAATCCAACCCTTTCCTGAGCCAGGACCCAGAATGGTCAGCTCATGGACCGTGGACCCTCAAGAGAAGAGGAAGAAGAATGCTAAAGCCGATTTGGCACGTGTTTATTAAATTAAATCATAAAATAAATCATTAGGGGAAATGCCACAGATGGCAAAATAAACATTGATTTGATGGTGGCCAGGCGCATCTCAGAAGTGTCAGAAGAACAAAACGCATGCGCGCACACGCACACGCACACACACACACACACACACACACACACTGTCACAGAGAGAGAGAGAGAGTCATCAACAAGATGGTCCCAGCAGTCTCAATTAATATCTCATCGCCTCCAGCAAAACCAAAAACCAGCTACAGACCACAATCCTTCTTCCCAAGGGCCAACCTTGAGTCCCTTCCACCAGAGGCAGTAACATCAGCCTGCCCAGGTGGAAGGCTTCAAATCCCGATTTGAACAATTTCTCCTGCCTTCCCTTCCCCCAACTCCCCCCTTCTCCTCCCCCCACTTGGCTCAACCCACCCTTCATTCCTCAACCTTCATAGGTCCCTGTGTTCAAACATTATCGTTCTTAGCAGCGTTTTTGGCTCTAGTGACCTTGACCTTTGACCTATGACCTTCATTTTTGAATTTGGACGAGATATATATTCTTAGTACCTATCCGTATGCAAACTGAGTGTTCTAGGTCCCTCCGTTCAATCGTAATCGTGCCAGGTGCTCGGAAGCATTTTCGACGCCCTTGACCTTTGACCTATGACCTTATTTGTTTAAACTTGGCCTACATATCTTTAGTACCTATCCGCATGCAAAATTTGTGCATCCTAGGTACCTCTATTATTGTGCCAGGTGATGGGCAGCATTTTCGGCGCCAGTGACCTTGACCTTTGCCCTATGACCTTTATTTTTTAACTTGGCCTAGATATCTTTAGTACCTATCCACATGCAAAATATGAGCATCCTAGGTCCCTCCATTATTATGCCAGGTGTGCGGCAGCATTTTCGGCTCCAATGACTTTGACCTTTGACCTATGACCTTCGTTTTCGAACGTGGTCTAGATATTCTTAGTACCTATCCGTATGCAAAATTTGAGCATCCTACTTCCTAGGTCCCTCTGTTCAAACGTTATCGTGCTAACAAAGATAGATAGAGATAGATGATCAGTCGGCCTCAGAATCCACTGAAAACAATACTCGCTTCGCTCTCTTCGTTCGCGGCTGGTAATAAGGCAGAAAGATAGCAGGTGACAGAAAGCAAAGGGAAAAGACAAAGTCAAAGATAGTGACAGATTAGTGGAAGCTACAAGCGCAGAACTTCCAGAAGGTGGGGGAACTAGTTGTATGAAGTGTGTATTGTTCCAGACATTGTCCACGATGCTGATGCTTCCCCTCCTCCTCCTGCTCTTCGGGGGCGGTGTCGCCAAGGACAACGGTTTGGCGCGTACACCGCCCATGGGCTGGTTGTCGTGGGAACGCTACCGGTGTGAAACCGACTGCGAGACTTTTCCTGACAGCTGTGTCAAGTAGGTTGACCATCAAGATCTTGCTAGTTTGAATTTTAAAAAACATCACCATTTTTGTTAATTTCTAGAATTAATGATAGTGGATTCAATCGCTGGACAATAAGAAAAGATGAAACTTACTCATATTTTGCCATTTTGTAGTGCTAACTCAAATAGCTTACTTAGATTTAGAAAGTTTTTTTCCTACACAGGTAACTAACATGAGCCCAGAAGAGCTGCCATTTGATTAATTAAATTTCTACTTTACTGTATTTTGTGGACTATTAGTATTACAGTATTAGTGATACTTTTTCCCCCCTGACTGAGACCCCTTTTCCTCCTAACATGACTTTAATATAGTAAGAAAGTATTTTAACATAATAAATTAAACAAAGTCTGAAATTTGTGTAAAACTAAAGGTTGGTGGATGCGCATTGTAATAAGGTGCGCTTTATCCAGTCTGAGAAATATAGTACACGTTTGTTTTCGTTTGATGCTGAAGCAAGAAAATAATGTGATTTTCAAATAGATTTCTCATTGATGGGATTAATATTATTGAAAGTAAACTTGTTTAACCCTTTTGCCGCCAGCCATTTTTAAGCAAAAAATTTCCATTAAATATACCTGGGTAGAGAAAAAAAATAATCTGCAAAATAGGGGATTCCTCTGTGACATGCATAGGCCTATCCTTACCTCCCAAAATTATGAAAACAGGGTCTTTGGATAACATACCCTGGTTTGAGGCTTTTCCTTTTCGTGACATGGGCGTTAAATCATTGTGGTGCTAGAATGCGACATTGGCGGTGAAAGGGTTAAGTCAACAAGATCACCTGGCTCATGTAAGCTTGTTAAATTTTGAAAATGTGATTCAGTCTTCATTAGATAGATGGCTTATTGACTTTGACTATAATTTTTAAAAAGGAAAAGAAAGGTAGCAGAGTGGTTAAGACATTTGCCTGCCAAATTCAATGTGTGAGTGCAGCGTGAGTGACTCGGGTTCAAATCCCGGCCTCGCCTTTCTTTCTAGTTCAACAGGAAAATCAAACTGAACGTCTAGTCCTTCGGATGGGGACTTAAAGCTAGTCTGACCCGTGCACTTTACGCATGTAAAAAATCCCACGGCAATGAAAAGTCGTTAAGAGCAGGGAGAAATCCTGCTGCCTGGTATGACCAAATTGATATAGTTTTTCCAAGTCTGCCCCCCCCCCCCTCCTCACCCTGCCCCTGCCCCCCCCCCCCCCCCAACCTCTCCCCCTGAAAAAGAAAAAGAAATAGGCATTGCGCTTGCGGCGACGCACTTTAGGGGAGAGCAGCCCGAATTTCACAGAAAGTCTGTGATTCTGTGACTAGAATATATACCAAATACCCCCCCCAAAAAAAAAACCCACCCAAATATTAGATTAGACAATAGTGTGTGTACCATTATGAATACATGTTTCAGTGAGAATCTGTACATGGCCATGGCGGACCTGATGGTGAGTGAGGGTTACCATGCCGCGGGCTATCAGTACGTGCACATCGACGACTGCTGGGCCCACAGTCAGCGCGACACTCAGGGACAACTGCAGCCAGACCCCGCCAGGTTCCCCAACGGAATCAAGGGTGTCGCCGATTATGTAGGTGCCTTGTGTGAAGTTGGGACAAGTTGGAGTGGAAATAATTATTATAATTATATGATACTGTTGAATATTTGCATCAGCCTTCTCTTGGTCATAAACTTGGCTCTAAATGTTAACCCCTTGACTGCCAGAGAAAATTAAAGAAAAAATCATTGGGCAAAAATCATGACATGAAAAAGACAACTGATAGAGCCAATCTGAGAAAATGGTCTGGGGATATTACTCTCTTGATTATGTTAGAGCAAAAGCCAGGATATCAGGGTTATTCCTCTTCATCTGATGACATCATCAGTGATGTCATCCAGTCAGTACGTAATACGTTGGTGGCAGTCAAGGGGTTAAATCGTATTCATCCATGCTGTCATACAATTACAAGAGACACTGGGCATTTTATTTTCTCATTGAACAATGAATGCAATCTATGTTTTTTCTTAGAATTTTCATTTTATTACTCTTTATTCTTGTATGTTTGGGGTATTAGTGTGTGTATGTGTGTGCGTGGGGGGGGGGGGGGAGAGAGAAAGAGGGAGTTGCGTGCAAGCATCGTGTTTATGTTCTTTTCTAGTGAATTATTTTTTGTTTCCCTTTAATTTTCTTGTTCTCAGTGTAAATCGCACTGAGCTCATGAGAGAAAGTGCTATATATAAATTCACATTATTATAACAAAGACAAGAAACTGCCAAACTGTCCATCTGTGATTCTCAATATCGCTTTCTTCAATTGATATTATTCACCGATACTTGTTAATCTAGTAGTAGTAGAGATGCATGCTGGCTGTGTATGATCATTGATAGTTGCTTTCAGATGCTTCGTGGTTATTTTACATACATGTGCTAGATTTGTGCTGTACCACACCCTCAACTTCAATTTATCACCGTTTTCTTAACTGCTGAGATCCCCTTGTTTACTGTAGAGTGTGATGAATGATGTATATGAACAAAGCAATCTAACAAATGTCCTGAAAACTGTTGATTTTGACTTCCTTTTTTTTCTCTCACTTAGCAGTGTTGAGTTATGTTCAGAAGAATCCTAGTTAGTGCTTATGAACAACAGGAGCTTGTATGTTAATTGTTTCAATCGTATTGATCAAAAATACATTATTAAATAAAACCACAGCAATGTTTTCTAGGTACACAAGAAGAATCTAAAAACAGTCAAATACATGGCCAGAATTTCTGTTTAGGTGCTGGCATGCATGCGTGTTTGTGTATTTCACTGTGTGCGCTTGAGCATGTTCTGTATTAACTCTTTCTCTACCAGCATGTGCAATGCAGTGAATCCCCCAATGACACGCATCAAATAAGGCCATTCCTATTAACCCTTTCTCTACCAGCATGTGCAATACTGTGAATCCCCCAATGACATGCATCAAATAAGGCCTTTCCTATTAACCCTTTCTCTCCCAGCATGTGCAATACTGTGAATCCCCCAATGACATGCATCAAATAAGGCCTTTCCTATTAACCCTTTCTCTACCAGCATGTGCAATGCAGTGAATCCCTCAATGACATGCATCAAATAAGGCCTTTCCTATTAACCCTTTCTCTACCAGCGTGTGCAATACTGTGAATCCCCCAATGACATACATCAAATAAGGCCTTTCCTATTAACCCTTTCTCTACCAGCATGTGCAATGCAGTGAATCCCTCAATGACATGCATCAAATAAGGCCTTTCCTATTAACCCTTTCTCTACCAGCATGTGCAATGCAGTGAATCCCTCAATGACATGCATCAAATAAGGCCTTTCCTATTAACCCTTTCTCTACCAGCGTGTGCAATACTGTGAATCCCCCAATGACATGCATCAAATAAGGCCTTTCCTATTAACCCTTTCTCTACCAGCGTGTGCAATGCAGTGAATCCCCCAATGACATGCATCAAATAAGGCCTTTCCTATTAACCCTTTCTCTACCAGCATGTGCAATGCAGTGAATCCCTCAATGACATGCATCAAATAAGGCCTTTCCTATTAACCCTTTCTCTACCAGCGTGTGCAATACTGTGAATCCCTCAATGACATGCATCAAATAAGGCCTTTCCTATTAACCCTTTCTCTACCAGCGTGTGCAATACAGTGAATCCCTCAATGACATGCATCAAATAAGGCCTTTCCTATTAACCCTTTCTCTCCCAGCATGTGCAATGCAGTGAATCCCCCAATGACATGCATCAAATAAGGCCTTTCCTATTAACCCTTTCTCTACCAGCATGTGCAATACAGTGAATCCCTCAATGACATGCATCAAATAAGGCCTTTCCTATTAACCCTTTCTCTACCAGCATGTGCAATGCAGTGAATCCCCCAATGACATGCATCAAATAAGGCCTTTCCTATTAACCCTTTCTCTACCAGCGTGTGCAATACTGTGAATCCCCCAATGACATGCATCAAATAAGGCCTTTCCTATTAACCCTTTCTCTACCAGCGTGTGCAATACAGTGAATCCCTCAATGACATGCATCAAATAAGGCCTTTCCTATTAACCCTTTCTCTCCCAGCATGTGCAATGCAGTGAATCCCCCAATGACATGCATCAAATAAGGCCTTTCCTATTAACCCTTTCTCTCCCAGCATGTGCAATACTGTGAATCCCCCAATGACATGCATCAAATAAGGCCTTTCCTATTAACCCTTTCTCTCCCAGCATGTGCAATACTGTGAATCCCCCAATGACATGCATCAAATAAGGCCTTTCCTATTAACCCTTTCTCTACCAGCATGTGCAATGCAGTGAATCCCCCAATGACATGCATCAAATAAGGCCTTTCCTATTAACCCTTTCTCTACCAGCGTGTGCAATACTGTGAATCCCCCAATGACACGCATCAAATAAGGCCTTTCCTTATTTCCCAAAACTAACAACATAAGGTCATTGGATAACAGTACCTAATTTCATGCCTTTTAGTGACTGGGTGCTGGTTGTAAAGCGCTGTGAGGATGGCTTTGCCATCAAACAGCACTATATAAGCTTCATTTATTATTATTGTCATTATTATTATTAAAAAAAAAGTTTTTAAATGTTGATAAAGGCACATTCGCCGAAATATCCAGTAGTTTTGTTTTGTCTCTTGTGAATAAAATAACGTCACTTTACACTTGTCGTGTAGTTGTTTGTTTGTTGATTATTATTATTATTAAGTCAGTGTGGTGCAGAAATGCGACATTGGCGGTGAAAGGGTTAAATTTGGGTTTGCTTACTATGGAAGTAAACAAGTATGAATATCAGTATATTTGATGTCAAGTGCCCTTTATTCAATGGGTTTTTTTCAAACCGTGTTTTCAAGGTGCACAAACAAGGCCTGAAGTTAGGCATCTACACAGACATAGGGTACGCCACGTGCCAGAAGTTCCCTGGGTCCAAGTTCTACATGCAGAGCGACGCCAAGTCCTTTGCCGACTGGGGCGTGGACCTGGTGAAGATTGATGGATGCAACACCAACAAATACGATTCAAAATACGGTGAGAGGGAGACATTGAAGAATAGGAATCTACAAGATTGTGGTTCATATCGCCGCCTGCATGCAATACAGACGTAAGTCGAATGACGTCACTTCACATGAGGAATGGAAAACTCAATATTTTGGTCATTTCAGGCCACATAACGTCATTGTTCCTTTAGCGTCACCATCAGAAAGTTCAGAACGCAGCTGCAAGATTGATTTTCAAAGCAAAAAAGACACAGCATATCACCCCGCTACTTCACACTCTTCACTGGCTTCCAATTTCTGCTCGAATCCAGTACAAGGTCGCATGCCTCACCTTCAACTCTATTAATGGAACTGCCCCTCAGTATCTCACTGACATTGTACAAACCTACACTCCCACCCGACATCTCAGATCTTCCTCCGACTCATGCCTGCTCTCCACTCCCCGTATTAAAACTAAATCCTTCGGTGAATCTTCTTTCTCGTACTCTGCTCCCTCGGTCTGGAATAGCTTACCACACAGTGTTCGCCACTCTTCCTCTGTTCAGTCTTTCAAAACTTCTCTGAAAACTCATCTTTTTGAAATCTCATACTCTCACCTCTAATCCACATAGTCCTTGATGATATTACCCTGCAGTATGTGTGTGTGCGTGCGTGCGTGCGTGCGTGTGGTGGGGGGGGGGGAGGGGGAGGAGGGGAGGGGGGGCGAGAGAGATTAATACATGCATTTTGTATGAACAGTCTCACTTATTTTTAATGTTTATATTCATTGATACTTGTCTTCATGTTGATTATTCTTGGCTTGGTGTTTATCTGTATGTTAGTGTTTAGGCCTTTGTTCAGCGCTTTGAGCACCCTGCAAAGGGAGTTAAGCGCTCTATAAATAACCATTATTATTATTATTATTATTATCAGTGTTTTATCTTTGCAAATTGTTGTTTTACAGCTTTGTTAGGTGATGCAGCTTGTCTAGACCAACTGGTAAGTCCAACACATCGAAGATGACCAATTTTGAGTCACCTCTCTTTTGCATGCGGACGGCGATATGTTTCAGTCAAAGAATCAAATCATTCAGGCAGTCTGTCAGTGAATAGAGTAATGAACCAGCCAACTAATCATGTAAATGACCGTATTGTACGTATAAGGCGCACCTGATTAAAAGGCACATCCACCAAAATTCAGATTTTGTTTCATTATTTTCTTACTATTTTATCAGTCACATTATAAGGCGCAGGGGTCTCAGTCTGGGGAAAAAGTATCACCTTGTAGTCCATAAATTACGGTAGTCAAAAATCTTTACATTCAAATTATTTCAGAAAGTTGAAATAGTGTCAAGTCAGAGCACAGTCAGTTTTCATGAGTGCATTTTTTTCCCTTTTCACAAGGATTTTAGCTTTTTTAAATGTTACCTGAAACTGACCTTCCTTTATTTTCCAAAGAAAATTGTCCCCCAAAAGGGCAACGGCACATCGACTACAAGCAGTTTGGGGCGCTTTGAACATGGTCGCTCTAGCTCAGAAGTGCTATCTCCCTCAAGTGACGCCATATTGTTTTCAAACGCGACTAGGCAAGGCTTATCTGACTGAAATGGGAATAAAAAGGAAAAGAAAAGAGGGCAACAGTGTCTTTTTCGATGGACGTCCCCCCCGCCCCTCAACCCCCCAACAGGGGTATGTCCCTGCACCCTGCTGGGGCTTGGGTGGCCCCTGGACCCCTGCCTTTCAGATTTGTTTTTCATTTGGGGTAGTTACACACATGCTTTGTTGAAATTCTGCTTAACGTCCTTCGGTCTGGAACAGACACATATGGGACATTAGTAGATATAAAGATGGTGGGAACGATCCTGGAGGCAATGCCTGGAGGCAGTGCAACACCAGGAAAGTCCCGAATTTTTAACACCCATGCACATTGTGACTCATAATTTATAAGTACCATAAGTAAAAAGAGTGTGGGGGGGGGTAACATTGTCAGTCACTATAGACCAGGTACACTAATTATTTTATTGCTGACATAATTCATTTATCAATATGTGTGTCATGCTCAATGTTCATTACCTCTGTGTATGTGTCTGTGTGTGTGTGTGTGCGTGCAGCGTTCCCCACCTTCAGTTTCTTCCTGAACCAGACTGGTCGACCCATGGTCATGAACTGTAACTGGCCTGCTCCACAGGTATGTGTGTGTGTGCTTGCATGCATGTGTACTGCCATCCGTGATTGCATGTTTTACTGAATTCAATATACCATAGTTGATATTTGTAGTGTGAGTTTGTCTACATGATGTCTGTGAATTGCCGTTTATCATCTCTTTTTGTCATAATATGTGGGTTGTTCATTAAAGTTTGGCAACAGGTCAATAAAACAGGAACAAATAAGTTCACAGACTTCAAACTTTTGCATTCCTATAAAGAACACCTTTCCTCTTTGTATGCAAAGTTCCAGCTCTCTATGCTAGGTTTCAAGGTCATTTTGGTAGCTTCATTGAGGCAAGGGTCGGAGCTGTGATTTTGAGCTTTTTGCGAGGGCCTATGGTGCCACAACATTTTGTCCAGCCAAACTATCTAAAATGATAAGAAGAAATTGAAAGTCATGTGGAGCTAAGTGAAGTCTGTAGAATATGTGGTTCAAAGATTGAATACTTTGCTTTTCTTGGAAGGTCACGGCGACCTTGACCTTGTAGGCACTAGCATTTTCATGTAAAAGTAAAGTCTTGCTTGTGTCAATGGTTGGGCGCCACTGGTGGACTGTTCTGGTAACTCCTGACGAAACAACTTGAGCAAAATGGGCTGACATACGTGCTGTTATCTTTGGCATATTATCAATGATGGCAAGCACTTGGGTTATTAAAAAAAATGCAAAAACGTCTCTTACAAACATGGAATTTTGACTACAGTATGACTTCTTTGTCCCAGTCAAGACCTCTACATCTCATTGGCGCTTTGGTTTAAAATCATACAGAAGCTCTGCCAAGTCTCGTTCTCTGTGATGACATCGCATGTCTATTTGGGTCCATTTGGCCCAAACTTTTTGAGCATTTCTTTTGGACAATCATTACATCGTTTGGTATGTTAGTCACTTAGGAATTTGGGTACCCATTTTGTTGCAACCTTTCTCGATAGAAGATGTTTTAGGCATTATCTTTACTATTGTACTCAAAGTGTCACTCCTCTCACTTATTTCTATCAGTGTCAAATATGGATCTTCATCAATCAGTTTCTTAGAAAAACGATATGTTTTGTGCGTTCAGAACTGCAAAAAAGTGAACTAGATGGTGACATATTTGGAAGCAGTGTTTTCCAGGATTGAAAACTTCAACAAATAAATTGCAAATTGTGCAATAAAAATTGCACAATCCACTGTAAATATCTGTTAAATCGAAATGAATTTTCTCACAATAGTTCCTAAGTTTCATCGGTATGAAGTTACAGCAAGTGAACCAGTCAGCTCAAGAATCCACAATTTTTGGTCACAGGCGCTTACATCATATTTTCAATGACATCATACACTCACGTAGGACAGGACATCACGATGATAGTGTGCAAGCAAATGCGTTAAAGAATGAAGTTTTCTTTGCTACCTCCATTATACCTGTATGTTTTAGAGATAGCAAATGGCGGGACCATTGTCAAACTTTAATGAACAGCCCTCGTATACTTCTTGTATCCAGTCTGGTGTGCATTGCCATAATTAAAAAAGTTTAAACACACACACTAACAGAACACAATTATTATAAGTACACCACCTGCTCAACCCCTTCCTTTTTTTGTTACATTTTACAGCTGTAACATTTTTTTCTAGTTATGTATTTACTAAACTTGATTTATATCTCCCTGTAGTTCTAAACTCATTCTTTGAACCTGTGTGTGTGTGGGTGATGTGGGTGGGTGGGTGATGTGTTTGTGTGTGTGTGTGGGTGGGTGGGGGTGATGTGTGATATGTGTTTGTGGGGGGGGTGGGGGTGATGTGTGTGGGTGGGGGGGTGATGTGTGTGGTGTGTGTGTGTGTGGGTGTGGGGGTGGGGGTGTGTGTGAGGGGGTGTGAGTGGTGTTGTGTTTATTTATTGTTTTATTCTATTATTTCATATTCTTTGGGGTTTTTTATGATTGTAAACGCTTAGGGCTTTGTTTAAGATTAAGCGCAATAAATATTCATTATTATTTTTATTTTTATTATTATGTATTTCCATGGGTTTTCCAGCCCAACTTCACGGCGATCAGGGAGACGTGCAACATGTGGCGGGTGTACAGCGACGTTCAGGACAGCTGGGAGGTGGTCAGGAGCATCATGGACCAATACGGCAGAAACCCACACAACTTTTCCTCCTTCACTGGACCTGGGGGGTTTGCCGACGCTGACCAGGTCTGTTCTCTGTCTGTCTCTCTCACTCACTGTCTTTGAATATTAACCCTTTCACTGCCAAAGTCGCATTTTAGCACCACAGTGATTTAACACCTATGTCACTAAAAGGCATCAAATTGGGGCCAATTATTCAAAGACCCTATTGTCTTAGTTTTGGGAAGTAAGGCTAGACCTTATTTTATATGTGCCACAGAAGAATCCCCAATACTGCAAATGGATTTTGTTCTCTACCCAGGTAAAGTTAATGGACATTTGTGGCTGAAATATGGCTGGCGGTGACAGGGTTAATGACATCCTCACTGAAACGTAGACAAAGACAACCATGAATTTCAATTCAAGTAGAAATATATTCATTTCATGAAGCCGATTTTTAAAAGCCAGTTTTCTCTCAAAGTAATCCTTTTATTATTTTCTTATTGAAAGCAAATGTGTTTGAATCAATTCTGCTAGTTGTTGCTGCATGCCTGGATGGGTTTCTTTTCCTTTGGATTTAAGGGGAAATAAAGGTAGCTTGTTTTTATGTACATGTGTATTTATTCATTTGTACGTTTGGTTTATTGGCTATTTGTAATACAGCAGAAGCAGTTTTGGATGTGGACCATGTCATTTGTGGCAGTCTTATGCATTAGATACCTCCCTCTTGTTTATGACCCTCAGTCTCAAAGTCTGCTTTTTTTCAGTTTTATGAAAATAATCTTTGGCTAACCCTAGCCCTTGCACACAAATGGCAGAATGTTGCTTCTCAGCGAACATTTTCAATGTGTATAATTGAGGGAGAAGGGGGTGTTGATGATGATGATGATGATGATGATGGTGATGTGTGTCCCTTACTGTGTCCAGCTAGTGGTGGGGGACTTTGGGCTCAGCTACTACCAGCAGAAGGCCGTTTGCAGGCATCAGAATGGTCCGCGGATCCGCGGTTTTTGGTAGCCACTGGCCGCGGTTTTGGCACTGCCGGCTGTGGTTTGTACTTCATGAGGCAGCGCGATCTTATTCTCAAATGGTATTCTTAAACGGTTTGTTTTCATACTGCCCCTTTGGAAATGAAAAATCGCGGCCATGTTTGTTTTTTCTTCCGAGTTTAGAGCTCTCTAGACTCTGACTTTCACTGTTTCAGAGTTTGTTTTGATGACAGTGATTGTGATTTGGGTTTTAAATGAGTTGATTTAGAGGATACGATCGCGGGAGACTACGATGATGTGAGAACTTTGAACTTTTCTGCGAGAAATCGGGTAGCGAATGATCGCAATGATGCCGACTTTTGTGGGGTCCGACTCAATGTCGACTTGAGTCATGGTGAGTGTTGTTCATCCGCGGATTGGACTCTGGAGTATTCTGATGCCTGAGTTTGGTATGTGAGCCATGTTCTCTTCATGGTGATGATGATGATGTGTGTCCCTTACTGTGTCCAGTTAGTGGTGGGGGACTTTGGGCTGAGCTACCCCCAGCAGAAGGCCCAGTTTGGGATGTGGGCCATGTTCTCTGCCCCTCTCTTCATGTCGGTGGATCTGCGCAGCATCAGTGAGCAGTCCAAGGCCATCCTGCTGCACCGGGACGTCATCGCCATCAACCAGGACCCCCGGGGGGCACAGGCCATCATGCTCTATGGGGTGAGGGTTACTTAGCTATGTGCCCCCATCTCTATGAATCCACATATCTATGTGTCTCTTTCTCTATGTGTCCCTAACTCTATGTGCCTCTGTCTCTATCATGTGTCCCTATCCCTATGTTCCCCCATCTGTGTGTGCATCCATCTCTACGTGTCTGTCTCTATGCGACTCCAATTCTGTCTGTATCATGTGTCCCCAGATCAGAAATTTGTTTTACGTCCTCCGACCTGCTTAGAGGCACATACGGGACATTTGTTAGGATGAAGATGGGGGACAAAAATAAATGGAGAAGGGGCACCAAGAATGAAAGGATTAATAACTAGAGCGTTAAGACGCTAAATCACCAACCGCGCGGCAGCGTTATTCGGCTCCAGTGACCTTGACCTTTGACCCATAACCTTCATCATCGAACTTGGCCTAGATCTTCCTACTACCTACCCGCATGCAAAATTTGAGCACCCTAAGTCCATCCGTTCAAACGCTAGAGAGGATACATACAAACATACCTCAGACACGAGTGAAAACATTACCAATCCGCTCTCTACGATCACGGTTGGTAATGATGAGGTATGTTTTTATTAGGATATATTAGTATAGGTATTTGTTAATACTGATGGATGGGAGTTTAGTACTGCTGCGGTTTAAAGAGGTTAAAATTAGTAAGATGTATGTTGAACCATGTGTCCCCATTTCTGTACGTCCCCTTTATGTATCCCCGTCTCTTATGTGTCCCCGTCTCTTTATGTGTCCCCGTATCTATCCATCTGGTTAAAAAACAAAAAACCCTGAAACAGACTGCAACGTCACCAAAGATATTCTAAAAGGGTAAGATGGATTACTTAAGAGCTCGGCGAACTGGGCTGATAGAGTTATCGTTAGTGTCGACAGTACACGTTTCACAGTGGAGGCTATCCAAAAACTCAGACTGGAACTTGAACGGAGAATTCAACTGGCCTATCGACGTGTAAAATGTGTCCTGTTTCAAAGTGACATAACCAGTGTTTCTGTCCTCGCTACTCATATAGGGAAAAGAGACCGGATGCTTATCTTCCCCTGTACAGTCTGACGTCACTGAACCTTCTGGTTGTTTTTCCTAATCCTAATCCTATCCCTAACCTTAACCCCTAACCCTATCCTAATCCGAGGGGACATAAGATGGGGGGCATATAGAGACAGGGACACATAGAGTCAGGGGCATGTAGAGACGGGGCTACAAAGAGGGTGACGCATAGAGACAGGGGCACTTTGTTATGATCCCGGGGAGAGGCAGGGTTTGCGAATATTCTCACAATGCTCATACTTAACGTCATGCTTCTAGCATATTTGTCTAGGTCAGTCCAAGGCAATTTTGTAAATTCGGTTTGAAAAAAAAAATACCCGAAGAAAACCTTCCCAAACCAATATGGAGTTTGACCTACTGTTGAAAACTTGATCCAAAGTTATGATACAAAAATCAATATTGACAGAAACAAATGTAAAAATTCATCGTCTTTGATGCAAGTCTTTTCGGGGTGTCATTTTTCTCAAAACTGCTAAAAGTGAGAAAGGCAAGTATGGAATAAGCGCAGCACTAAATCACCGCCGGGAAGTTATACTAACCTCACTCAAAATTGGTTACTTTTGATGTGTAGGGCTTTCCAGTTGATCAACATCTGACAAAGCTGTAAACGACATTTTGCAAAGATAGAACACTGGAGGTGACGTCATGTGAACAAATCTGACGTAATTTGACCTGAAAGGATCGAAATATTGAGGGTTGTTTTCTTGTTCTCATGTGAAGTAACGTCTTACGAGATAATTTCCGCATGCCGAAAATGGTTTGTGTTTCTTTATAATACTGCATCCTCCAAAGACGGAGTGTGGCTGCACACGTGGCGGGGTAATCAAAAAACGGTCACACACGTAATGTTCTCATCTGTAGCTGATGCACTTGTACCATAGTGTTCATGTGCTTTGGCTGCTGGGATGATCCCTGGAGTCTCTTAGCCAGGGTAAGCCAACAACATAATGCCACAGAGGCCTTGATAGGCAATTATGCACTAAGCGCCATACTATGTTTTGTGTTTCTTTATAAACACAGCAGGCAATTATGCACTAAGCGCAATACTATGCTTTGTGTTTCTTTATAAACACAGCAGGCAATTATGCACTAAGCGCAATACTATGCTTTGTGTTTCTTTATAAACACAGCAGGCAATTATGCACTAAGCGCAATACTATGTTTTGTGTTTCTTTATAAACACAGCAGGCAATTATGCACTAAGCGCAATACTATGTTTTGTGTTTCTTTATAAACACAGCAGGCAATTATGCACTAAGCGCAATACTATGTTTTGTGTTTCTTTATAAATACAGCAGGCAATTATGCACTAAGCGCAATACTATGTTTTGTGTTTCTTTATAAACACAGCAGGCAATTATGCACTAAGCGCAATACTATGTTTTGTGTTTCTTTATAAATACAGCAGGCAATTATGCACTAAGCGCAATACTATGTTTTGTGTTTCTTTATAAACACAGCAGGCAATTATGCACTAAGCGCAATACTATGTTTTGTGTTTCTTTATAAACACAGCAGGCAATTATGCACTAAGCGCCATACTATGTTTTGTGTTTCTTTATAAACACAGCAGGCAATTATGCATTAAGCGCAATACTATGTTTTGTGTTTCTTTATAAATACAGCAGGCAATTATGCACTATATTATGTTTTGTGTTTCTTTATAAACACAGCAGGCAATTATGCACTAAGCGCCATACTGTTTTGTGTTTCTTTATAAACACAGCAGGCAATTATGCACTAAGCACCATACTGTTTTGTGTTTCTTTATAAATGACAACAGGCAATTATGTTAAGCCAATACTATGTTTTGTGTTTCTTTATAAAGACAGCAGGCAATTATGCACTAAGTGCAATCCTGTGTTGCTGTGTGTATAAAACAGCAAGGCAATTATGCACTAAATGCAATACTATGTTTTGTGTTTCTTTATAAACACAGCAGGGGCATTATGATATAAAGCACATTACAATCAGTTCAATGTAATCATGCATTTTTTCTTTCTTTAAAAAAAAAAAATCAAAATTCTGTTTTTAAACTTTCTTTTGCTTTATAAAAATGATAACATGAATCTTTGTTAGCCTGCTAAGCGATTTATCTTTTAACCAGACGGCCCAGCATGTTTTTATTTTAGGTGACATATCTTTGTGTTTTGTGACGAAGCAACATAGGAATGCACTTCACTCTTCTAGCACACTATGGGCAATGCATGCATTCGCCCATATCTATATGTACACTCCCACCATATCCATTCACTGCCAAGTACCCTGTCATGCGTTTGTTTTTAGAACTTATGTTAATGCACTGGAAGAGTTAATAGGAATATTTGTGACCCAGCACCACAAAAGGGACACTAAGTTGCTCAGCTAGTTTCTCACAACAGGCTTAGAAAGTCAAAATCTCACTTTTTATCCATTTTGAATTATGAGTATTTGTGTTCTCCAACATCTTATCTTTCATGTCTATAAAGGATAATCTTTAATATGGTCTCTAAATGGTCTTATAAGTGCTTTAAAACGAGTAGGTCAATACATTTTCAACAGCTAGGCTAGACTTTAGACTGTTTTCTCAAAATGGCAGACGCTCACCCTACCAACTTTAGATGCTCATAACTCTGGAACAGAAAAAGATACAAGAATGGTTTCTCTATCATTAGAAAGAGAATGGTCTGAAGTTTCCAATTATATAATTTTCTCACAATGGTCATTTTGACTCTTAACCCCTTGACTGCCAGAGAAAATTAAAGAAAAAATCGTTGGGCAAATTATGCCATGAAAAAGACAACCTATAGAGCCAATCTGGCAAAATGGTCTGGGGATATAACTCTCTTGACTGTGTTAGAGGAAAAGCCAGCATATCAGGGTTATTCCTTTTCATCCGATGATGTAATCAGTGATGTCATCAGGTCAGTATGTAATACGTTGGTGGCAGTCAAGGGGTTAATGTCCCTTTCGTGGTGCTGGGTCACATTTTAGACAGACGGTCACACAGACTGCTCTACACAATAAGAGCAAAAATTCTTGCTGCCAATCAGAATACTATACCGGTAATCTTCTTCTATTTTTCAGTTCCCCAACTCTGTATCAGTGTGGCTCAAGCCGTTGTTCGTCAAAGACACTCACGCCATCGCCTTTCTCAACTACGACAATCGCGGACGGCCCACCCCCTTCTCCATCCATCTCGGGGACATCGGCCTGACCAATCAGAACGGCTATAACGTCACTGACGTCTTCGATCGTCGCCCCATGGGCGTGTACAAACTGTCGTCTGACCTCAAGGTTGTCATCGACCCGACCGGTATCGTGCTGCTCAAACTGGTGCCTGTGTGAATGTTGTGAAGGAACGTTGGCACTGGATTAACTGTGTGGTATTGTTTTGGTTTTAAATTAAATATAACGATGTAGGCATGGAATGACTTGAGTGAGTTCGTTTTCTTCTTTTCATTCAAACTTGTGTCTTTGCACACTAAAGGGTAGTGAATTGAGTGTGATATTTTGTTTTTATTTTAAAGGCTGTCTTAGTTGCCCTGTGCTTTGCCAGTCAAGGGATTCATGAAATAAATCCCAAATATTGCATTTTAAAAGCGTTTGTTGTTTTAGTATGCTGATATTTTGTTTTTAGTTCAAAGTTGTTTGTTGGCAAGTGACTCGAGTGAGTAGTTGTTTTTCCTGTTGATTCAAAGTTGTATCTTTAAACAATACAGGGTAGTGAATTCAGTGTGTGATACTTTGCTGTTGGTTTGTCATCATAGCTTTTTGAAATCAATGAAAAAACAAACACAGAGATGTACATGTATGTGAAGTATTTCGATGATTTTTAGAAGAGAATTGAAGAGTGACTGAATGGAGTATTTAGCATTTTTTGTACTTGTGGTTCCGTGCTTTAGCTTTGTAAAATCACATATAAAGCATATGACAGGGATTGACTGAAGAGTGTGCTGTCCCCTGAAGTTGGAGTATGGCCGCTCATGTGGCGGGGTCCTTTAAAAGCAGCCATACACGTAATCTTCCCATCCAGACCATGCGAAATGTTCACATGGCACTGGGTGTGCCCCCAGAGCGTTTAAGCTGGGGAATGAAAACAACTGAAGAGTGTGTATTTTGCTTTGGTGTAATTTGTATGTCTTGGTACTTGGGATGCAGTCAAACCTAAACAATGTGCTTTTTGCATGCTTTTATTTTCTTTCGATATTATTACATTTCAAGTACCTAGAATCATATTATCAGTACACAGGAATGGCGTGATTTCTATCTTACACTTTCCTGACAAATGGAAGAAGAATAGCATGAAAAAAATGAAGTGTAAGTTTCTTGCGTTTACTCTAATACTGTTACTAGTATTAGCTTTTTGTTTGCAACCAAAACAACATGAATTGCTGGAGTTGAAGTTGTGTCTGTTTGTGTTTAACTAGTATAATGTTTGGTTTATCTCAACATATTTTGCGCATTTATGTAAGCTGCTTTTGCTCTAATTCCTTTTGGTCACTCACGTTTTAGATAGTACAGGTATTTGTTATTACCAAAGATATTCTAAAAGGGTAAGATGGATTACTTGAAAGCTCGGCGAACCGGGCTGATAGAGTTATCGTTAGTGGGGACGTGTACACTATTCACAGTGGAGGCTATCCAAAAACTCAGACTGGAACTTGAACAGAGAATTCAACTGGCCTATCGATGTGTAAAATGTGTCACGTTTCAAAGGGACATAACCAGTGTTTCTGTCCTCACTACTCATATAGGGAAAAGAGACCGGATGTTTATCTTCCCCTGTACAGTCTTTGTTATTACTTCTTTTGATTCGTGGTAATAATGCTGATGTTTTTGTTCCTGTTTTCTTTTTGACTCTTGTTCAATTGTAATAATGTATTCTTTACCTTTTAATGAAATGAGCTTTAAATTATAACATGAAAAATATTGTGACATTGCATTTTTCTGATCGGTTTTACAAGTGGGCTTTTTTAAGGGGATACGAGGGATACAGGTGGCGCTAATTTTCCCCTAGTGGCTGACTGTGTCGTAAGAAACACTACTAAAGGGTTTCAGTGAATGAATGATGTATGAATAAGATGACGTAAGAATGAAATGACGAAATTGCGAATGAAATGGCCTGCTCTCTCTGTGTCTATAACAGACTCTACCCCTCCCCTCTCTTCCTGTTTCCCCCCCCTCTCTCTCTCCTTTTCCTTCCCTCTCCCTTCCTCCTCCCTCTCTCTCAGTCTCAGCATTGGGGTGACTTTGTGCATAGTGATTGATCATGCTAGCATAATCTGGTGGACTCCCAGTGGTGCAAGACATTTATTGAAAAATATGTAAGTTTATATTTCGCCGCCCGCATGCAATACAGACGTAACTCAATTTTTATCGATTTTGATATTTTTTGCTTATACATAGTATAAGACAAGGTGCATCGACTCACCAACTTCATTAACCGCCATTCCAAAAGACGCTGTGATCAAAATAAGCTTGTTGAACTTGCTTCAAAAGCTTCCACAAAATACAATTGTCTGTCATTTGACGTCATTTTATCTTTTCGATGTCATAATTTCAGAAGAAGATAAAGAAAACATTTGCCTTTAGCGAAAACTAATAGCTTTAAAATCGCGTTAAAATCTGTAAACACTGAAAATCTGTTGACAGGACTATAATAGACTAACTAACTAACGATTCCATGAACATTCAAAATGTATATTAAAAGGTACTTGTGATGTGTAACACAGAATTTCATTATAAACCTTCATGAATTGTTTTATAATCGCCAGTTAACATTATACTGGCTCGACTTTTACATCCACTTGCCGCTTTCACCTAATTTATTGTATGTGTGGATTTGTTTAACCCTTTCACCGCCAATGTCGCATTTTTGCACCACAATGATTTAACACCCATGTCATTAAAACCCTTGAAATCAGGGTCTGTTATTCAATGATATTGTGTTCCTAAATCTGGGCAGTAAGGATAACAATGACCCCATTCTAAATGTGTTGCAGAGAAACCCCACAATAGTGCAGACCAAATCTGTTTTGTATCCAAGTAAGTTTAATGATAATTTTTGGCTCAAAGATGGCTGGCGGTGAAAGGGTTAATGGATGGGAAAGTTGAATAGACCAGTTCTTCCCGCATAATATGTATATGTTTATGAATATATGTACGATGACTATGTCAAGAAGAGCATAATAACGTACATGGTATATGTTGTTTTCTTCTGGCTGTTTTGGCAGTGAATGCTACATACAATGTTTATGTACTTTCTATTATGACATGTACAATTTCATTTAATCGTCTGTAATAAATAATCAATACAAGTATTTAATGTTTTCCAGAAAGTTTTTTTTTGCGTTTTGTTTGTTTATTGCATTGTAAGACCGGTGCTTTGAGTAACAGGGTAAATAAAACTGTTGAATTGAAATAAAGTATTGACAACAAAAACAAGCTGATGTGTTTGAATTGTGATGAGGGTGCTCTACTTTAATATTTGACACTGACATCTTACATATTTCCAGGCATGGAACTGAAGGAAAAGCATTTTTCTCTGAACATATTTCGGGGTGTCAGGTGATGCTGTCTCTTGGAGTGGTCAGGGGGTAAAGAGCCCTTTGATGGTGATCAGGGGGCATTTCTTCTGAAAGAACAATATGTAAAACTGATCAAAGTGGGGGAAAGGGCATCTCTTCAAACGCTTTCCAACATTTTGTTTTTCTTCATTCAGTTTTCTCTGAAATCGGAACATTCGCGGAAAAGTACAGTGACTGGTTTCCAAGCAAAACATCACTTAAAGCCTATAATTTTGGAGGAGGGGGGTGGGGGTCGGGGGCAAGCTATCAAAGACAAGCAGTTGACAGGACACATCTTCAACTGATCTGATGCTATTATAACACGTTTGTTTGTTTTTGCTGCCCTTGTTTTATGCTTCACACACACACACACACACACATTCACACACACACACAAATCTTTGGCCAGAACAAATGTGAGTCAAGACAAAAGATTTTGTGAGGAGATGGATGGGAAGTAGGAACGCTTAAAGTAAAGAGTTGACAAGACGTTTTACACAATATATGACAAGTAACATTTTGGCTTTTGCTGCCCCTGGTTTAAAAGTGAATTCAAATATCCTACACTATCTAAGCACTATAAGACTCGAGATTATGAGTGGACGTATCGCTGACACGACTCGTCTGAAAAAAATACAAACTTTACAAGACACTCTTGAACATGTTTTTTTTGGTTTCGGGGCATGATTGTAGGGGGCGAAGGAACAGGCCTGGTTTCATGCTTTGAGGCTTCAATCTTCCCCAGGGAAAGACATGGGAAGCTTGACAATAGAGCCTGACATTTTGCTTGCCTTTGTCTAGTGAAAGTTTTAAAAAGGGGGGGGGGGAGGATGGAGGGTCAAGTATCATGTCTTTGGTATTTCATCGTGGGAGCTTCATGCTTTGAGGCTTCAATCTTCCCCAGGGGCGGTGGAAAGAAATAGAAAACTTTGCAATAGTCTTGAATTTTGTTTGCCTTTGTCCTGTGAAAGTGGAGGGGGAGAGAGGATGGATGGAAGGCCACGTTCCATGCCTTCTGATGCTTCATCGTGGGAGGCAAGTTCCATGGCTTGAGGTTAGTTTAATCTTCCCCGGGGTTGGTGGAAGTGACAGCCATATTGAGCTCGCAGGACGGGGTGGGAGCAGAGATGGAGCAGACCTCTGCCACGGAGATCTGGTTCTGGGAGCCCTGGCCGACGGAGTCCTAGCTGACGGAGCCCTGGTTGACGGAGTCCTGGCCGACGGAGTCCTGGCTGACGGAGCCCTGGCCGACGGAGCCCTGGCCGACGGAGCCCTGGCTGACGGAGTCCTGGCCGACGGAGTCCTGGCTGACGGAGCCCTGGCCGACGGAGCCCTGGCTGACGGAGTCCTGGCCGACGGAGTCCTGGCCGACGGAGCCCTGGCTGACGGAGTCCTGGCCGACGGAGTCCTGGCTGACGGAGCCCTGGCCGACGGAGCCCTGGCTGACGGAGTCCTGGCCGACGGAGCCCTGGCCGACGGAGTCCTGGCTGACGGAGCCCTGGCTGACGGAGCCCTGGTTGACGGAGTCCTGGCCGACGGAGCCCTGGCCGACGGAGCCCTGGCTGACGGAGCCCTGGCTGAGGGACATCTGGTAGGTATTGGACATGTCGTTCTGTTCCTCCTTAGCCTGGCTTTCTGTCTGCTCCTGGTCCATTTCTATCACGTCCTGCACTGCTTCTGCCAGCGCGTCCAGCTGGTGAAGACTGCTACGTCTGACAACAGCCAACAACGTAGCAATGTTTTGGTTCAGAAATTAGTAGTCCAAATTGTTAGGCTACGCTTCGTGCGCACACACACACACAAACACTTACACTCTCTCTCACCCCTTCCAATGCTTCATGATTTATTGTTTGTGTATTAATTCGCTTGGGACGAATGAGCCGAATCCGGCTCATGGCCTGCACAGCCGTTTGGGACAAATGAACCGTATCCGGCTCATGATAATTTTGAAGAGGTTTTGATTTCTGGCTTGCAACCAGCTTTCAAGTCACGTCGTAGTCTACTTTTAGTTTGCTTTGATCTTTCTTCTGTTGAAATCAACTAATCATTGCAGACTTTACTTTCAGTTTTGGCTTTAGAGGGGCGGGGGGTGTTCAGAGATCGAAATGTGAAATTTGACTTCTTTCTATGTGTAAGTGTAATGATGAAGCTATGTAATCTAATATTTTATGATCATTTAGTGCGTAATCTCTGAACATATTGGTGAATGATCCCCAACTTCACGCGTCTTCAAACCTAACCGAATGGCCAGTCCCAAACGGTTGTAATAATAATCATATTATTAAAAGGCAACTGTCCGTCCGTCTGTCTGTCCGAAACACAGAACGGGCCTTATAACTCCGCCATTTTTCGACCGAATCGCTTCAAATTGGGGGGGAGGGGGTATGGGGGGGGAGGGAGGGGTTCGGTGGGGGGTGGAACGGGATGAGAGAAGAAGATGAAAGGAGGGAGAGAGACAAAAGTAATAATATAATATTTTGCAGACCCGGTGAAACCGATACTCAGCGTTACCGGTACTTGGCGTTACCAGTACTAGGCGTTATCGGTACTTGGCGTTGCGCTAGTAGTAATAATATTAATAGGGGATACTTATATAGCGCGATACCCCACATTGGGCTTATCGCGCTTTACAACAGTATAAAGGCATTACAAATCATAAAAAGGTTCAACATATATGAATTGCACACACACACACACACACACAAAAACCCAACAACACACATATACTTAACAGCATCATATTACATAGTGAAAGATTGAACACGCATAACTTATACAAAGCATATAATGATATAGTTATTAGTGTCATACATAAAATCAAAAATTGAATAAAAACATTTATCAATTAAGACAATGTAAAACAGCACGTCACACGAAAACTATGGGAAATATACAACTTTTAAAATATGACTGCACAGAAACAACAATACAATAATAACATACTGTACACTTACACACCAACAACCACACCCACAGGCGCATGCACACCCGCACACCCCCATCCACCCACACTCGCACACGCACACACACACACACACACACACAGATGGACGCTGTTGATTGACTGCCAGACCAAAACATGGGCAAGCCGACGGCAGAGAGGGGGTTTGTTGATTGACTGCCAGACCAAAACATGGGCAAGCCGACGGCAGAGAGGGGGTTGGGGGGGAGTGAGAAAAGGGGATGGGAGAGAGAGAAAGAAAGTAAGAGAAAGACACAGAGAGAGACAGACAAACACAGAGAGTGTGTGAGTGTGACAGAAACACAGACAGATCGAGCGAGTGAGAGAGAGAGGCAGAAAGACACACAAACAGACAGTCAAGCAAAGACAGAAACAGAAAACCAAGGAGAATCGACCGGCCCTGACGAGTGAATTAATATCAACATGCATGGTATTATAATGAACGCTCCTTCAGTGAGGGGTTCAGGCCTTAACTGAATAAAATATTTGCATTCACATTCTCTTACCCCCCGCCCTCTACACACACACACACTCTTCTCTCTCTCCCTCTCTCATTCAATCAGGTCTATGGTCCAAGAGAAAGGGAAGTAACCACTCCAAGCCAGTCCAGCCAGTCATTCCCTAATTACTACCCTTTAGTTATTATGACTACTACTGACCATGGTCAGTGCCTGTACGATCACATTCTTTATGGGACTAGCTGTGTGCCACGATACACCACCACACAAAATTTGAAGCAATTCTGCCCACAGGTTCAAAAGTTAAAGGGCGAACAAACACACACACATACAACACACACAGTACATATATACACACATACTTAGAATTGTATTATTAGTGTAGATAATTGAGAGAAAAACATTCTCTGCATATTTCATCTCCTGAGGACAATGGATAGTATCTGTGATGCTCCTTTGTGTCTCACTATGAACAATAACAAAGAACAGTGACTCTGGAGAAAGTATGGGCAAACGCAAAGAACAATAACTCTGGATACCACGTTTTATTCCATAGCGTAAGAAACCAGACATCTGCACCAATAAGGGGGATCGAGATCAGCATAGATGGGCCAACTCAACGAATGACACACACAACAATCACTGGCAAATGCAAATTACAGCAATGAACTTTAATACACACACACACACATGTAAGCACGCGCACACGCATGTATGTCCACACACTCATGCACACACTACATTTGCATGGCTAATATATATAATTCGAGGGGTGAATGCCAGAACTGTCTATCTGTGTTCTTTATTCCTTTCGAGATAGACTGTTCTGGCAGACACCCCTCGAATTATATAGGAAAATTGTTTAAAACTTTTTTGTCCCTATGTCTTTGAAACGAACATTAAAACCAAAAACCAGTTATATATGCTTGGCATCTTGAGCTATGTTCTAAAAATCATACACACATTATGCCAAGTCAATGAAAGTCTGACCTTTGATGGTTAGTGTCTGAGGGGGAGGGAGAGGGGTGGGTGAAGCCAAACAGATCGAAGAGTGGGAGCAGGAGAGAACGGCTAAGAGAAACACAGAGAAGAGAAATGGAAGTAGAGGGATGGGCCTTGGGGGTATAATTATGGTGTGGCGTGAGCATGCCTGTGCGCGTTCGTGTGTGGGTGTGTGTGTGTGTGAGAGAGAGAGAGGGAGAGAGAGAGAAAACAAACGAATAGATGTACCTTTCTCTGGTCAGCTTTGCGATTTCTGAAACAGAGATATTGATAAACACGTTTGTATGCATAACGAACATTGTGAAAAAAAAAAATATATGGGAGTAAAACTGAAATGAAGATTAACGACAAATTTCTGAAGATATGAGCATTGAAGGCTTTTGGATGGATAAAAGAAATTGTGACAGTACACAAAGAAAAAATAATAATAATAGAAAGATTGGTCAATTTCAGATGTTGCTTCCATAAGAAACTGGGAAACTGAATATGTTATTCTGTTTCTGATTTTTTTTAGTTATTTGAAGTTTGGCTTTTGGGCTTCTTTTTTTTAAGAAGTTTATTTTCATGTTTACAGGCCCACCTAAAAATTCGTAAATTTCGGAAAGTTTCTTAGTAAGAAATGGGTAAACACTCCCTATATACTAACCTTTTATTTTCTTATCTCGGTGCCTCATATATGAAGAGACCCCGACTGCAATGGTAAACACAACCAGCAAAGCCGTGACCACACCAATCACCAGGCCTGAAACAAATTAAAGCTTCATGTTATTTCAGAGAGAGAGAGTGTTATTTCATCGGTTGCAGGAAGTTTTACGTCCTCATAGCCGTAGCTCTTAGGGACAAGTAGTTCTGGTGCTGTAGTCTTCGATGTAGCGGGTACACCTTGAATTGGTTCATCAACGTTGTTCTTGGGAAAGGGTCGGGTGGGAGGCGCTGGAGTAGAGTCGATTATTTATCGTGAAAATAATGCTTTACGCCCTCTTTGGCCTTTCGGCCATGTGGGGCATTGGGATTTTACTTGGGGATATAATATGTATTATTTCATCCAATCACCTATTACTATATATATATTAATTCCTCCAATCACCAGGCCTGAAACAAAAGCTTCATGTTATTTCATCCAATCACTTATTATATATTAGTTCCTCCAATCGCCATGCCT
>CM065692.1:50052307-50122307 GCA_017654935.2 Phymorhynchus buccinoides | reverse complement strand
AATTCCTTACACTGGCTTCCAGTCGAGGCAAGAATAAAGTATTAAATTGCTTGCCTCTGTTTCAATGCTGTCCATTCATCTGGTCCTGCCTACCTCTCTGATCTCGTTCACCTGTACTCACCCTCCAGGTCTCTCCGTTTCCTCTTCTGACAAACTTATCCTTTCTATTCTTCGTGCAAACTCTAATACATATGGTGAACGTTCATTTTTTTTCAGTGCCCATTCTATCTGGAACTCCCTACCCTATGAACTTCGTTCTGCTAAATCTTTCAAAACCGCTCTTAAAACTCACCTCTTCCAGCAATACTTCTGATTTATTGCTTGTCCTGTTTCCTGCCTTAAAATTAAGTTCCCCACATTGTGTGTCAGTGTGCGCGCGCATGCGTGTATGCGTGCGAGTGTATGCGTGCGTGCACGCGTTGTAGCTGTGTGCATGCTTGTGATATGATAGTTAATATTGTTGTAGATTATTTATATATTTATGATCTATTTATTTATTCATTTATATAATCTGTGAAGCGCCATGAGCTCAAGAGAAAAAAGGGCGCTCTATAAATGTTAGTTATCATTATTATTATTATTCACAATGAAAGAGACTGACAGGCAGGCGTTTCAAATTACCACATTCAAATCTTTTGTTGGGCTTCGTCCCACCAATACACACGCATTCGCCTTCCACGCATTCACTGTTCTCCACCGAACAGGAAAGTTCACAGGAAGAGCCCAACATCCCCTCTAGTGGTTCTGTGAACATATCATCATCATCATCATCACCGTTATCAGCATTACCATTATCATTGTCATCATCCTCATCATCACCACCATCATGATCATCGTCATCATCATCAACATCATGATGATGATGATGATGATGATTATCATCATGGTCATCATCACAATTATCACCATCTTCTTCTTCATCATCATCACCATAGTCATCATCATCATCATCACCATCATCACCACAATCTTCATCATCATCACCATAGTCATCATCATCATCATCACCACAATCTTCATCATCAAATTCACTGTTTTACATTACAGGGTAATCACAGGGACTGACAGCCAAACGTCCTCTTCAGTGGTTCTGTGAACAAAGAAAATGTACACAATAAATAAAATACTATAACAATGCGGATCTATCCATATAAAGCCCAACGTGTCGTTGGCAGGTGTTCGTCAGTCTGCTTGTTGGAAACTTCCGGTGCAAACCTCCACCGAGGAATTACTCACTAACTTTGACCTATCGGTGGCCAAAGACTCACAGAACTAACACGTTTTTAGTCAGCATCATCTAACCATCATCGCCATCATCCATGGTTGTCCCTCGGGTCTGAGGATGACATTCCCACTGTGCCTTCATCGGTGGACATGCACGTGGCTTCGCAGGCCAAACTCAGAAGCGCACATGGGGTCGCAGGAGGGGCATGAAACACTAGTTGTTGGGACCGAGACAAATGCAACTCTGTGACGTCGCTTTGGTGCCGTTTCCACGCGCTGCATCTTCAAAAGTCTTCAATGCCTTCCAGGTCAGTGCATGCCAGCTGGTTCTGTTGGCTGAAGCAGCTTCGAGCTGGTGATGCTGAAGCCCTGTCCACTTGAGGTTGGCCTTGAGGTTGTTCTTACCTCTTCTTGGGACGACCCTGCTTATGGGACTGTCATTTGCATACTGACAAGATCTCACGGGCTCAAAGAGAGAGAAAGACAAACAGACCGAAAAACACAGGAGGAAGACAGAAAAGAAACCAAAAAGTGTTATAGCAAACATGGTTCCATAACCACAGGACTGAAGGGGGTCACGTAGTGACAGGCATGCAGAGACAGATACGAACACAGACAGACAGGCAGAAGGCATTTAACAACACAAATAGCTCCATAATCAAAGAACACTTGGGACAACACAGACAGATACACACAGAAAAGAGACGAAACTAAGCTAGCACCTATATGTTTTTTTTAGAACATAATTATATCCAGATACCAAGTTATTGTAACTGGTCTTGCTTCTAATGTTCGATTATAAAGACATTAGGACAAAAAGATTTCACTAGTTTTGCATTTCAAATGTTCTAACTTTCAAGTCCTTTAGATCAGAGGCACGGTGCACAGCAGTATACTGAGATTTTATTTCAAACATACAACAGACTGGAAATTTATGTCCCAAGTTTTCGTTGTGAAACCACAACTTCCTCAGGGGAAGAACAATTATATTTCATATATAATTTATATTATATGAAATATATGTTACATGTTTACATACCCCAAATAAATTTATAATCATTGGACACGTTGAAGCCACACAGAGAACCTACATAGAGAGACAGAGTGACACAGACACACAGGAGTTGTTTCATGATACCACAGATGCCTCCAATGTCATTGGACACGTCTATGTCACAGGCGCAGACAGAATCCGCACAGGTCGCCCCGGCTGGACAGTCGTCTGTGTCATTTTGTAACGAACAAGGGCTACCCACCGCCAAGGCTACAACAAAAACAAAAACCAAATGAATTATGAATAGGAAAGAAAAGGAACAGCAATCAAATGCACATGATCACAACTTCTGATGGAAGATGACCATCAGAGAGAGAGCATGAAGATGACCATGCAGAGAGAGAGGCGAGAGAGAGAGGGGGGGGGAGAGGGTCGGAAGAGAGAGCAAAAGAGGCTGGGAGAATTAATCACATGCTATAATGTCCCTAGTTACAACACAAACTGTTAGACGTTGTCACATTGGAGATAGAGAGCTCGGGAGATAATAAATGAATTTGTATTGCCATTAGAAGGTTAACTCGAAAGTCAAGGCATCACAGATGGGGTGAAGCAAAGGCACTGGAGATGGCTGGGCCATCTCTTGAGGATGAGCAAGACCAGACCTCCACGCATTGCGGTGAAATAGGTTCCACCTGGAAAGAAGAAAGGAGGCAGACCACTGGGCACCTGGAGGACTGTGGGGAAGGAGCTGAGGGCAGCAGGAAAGACCTTTGTTGACGCCAAAGACCTGGAATGAGCTTGGCTGGCTCGCTCCAGACCGTTACGGTTGGAGGACCTTTGTTGACCCCAAAGACCTGGAATGAGCTTGGCTGGCTCGCTCCAGACCGTCACGGTTGGAGGACCTTTGTCGACGCTTTATGCTCTACCTACAGCAAAGAGGATTAAGTAAGGCCGTTAACCCAAACAGCAAATCGATCCGATATTCCACCAAGCAAAAGAAACCAAATCTTGGATTGACTAGACATGGCAATATATTAATCAGTGTCTTTTATTTGAAATGGCACAAGCGCGAACAAATAAGCCGGTGTGTGCTGTCACAGTCTCTCCTGTCGTCAGGCCAGGACACGTTGTCAACCCAGGAATGTTCGAATTTGGTCGTGTAGTGCATGCAACGTCTCTAATGCACACGCTTGCGTCTCAGCGTCTTGGGTGGGAGGGAGGGAGGGAGAGAGAGAAAAACAGACAGACGGACAGAGAGAGACAGACAAACAGGGTGCTTCTGAGGTGAACATGCAAACTAAAGTATGAGGGTTTCATCAATACCACAAGACGTCATGCTGTCCAAAACAGACGGGCGTGAGGTACACTACAACCACAGGCTATATAATTTCACTTTCTACATTCTCTCTGCTTTCATTTGGTGTAAGCTACTATGATATTTTTAATTCTAGACGTGTTATGTTTTTACTTGCTAAGTTTTTGATTTATTAATGAATTCGTAACAAAAGTATTTTAACATAAAACTTTGACTTTGTTTTTACCTTGTGTGTTTATCGCTTTTTAATACGTGGTAAGATTTAACATGGTGACAGCCCTGACATGGCCTTGTCGACGGGGCTATAATTTTAATCTTAATTCTCTCTGCTACAACTACACCACACAACACAATCGCATCTGAAGACATGCCATCACACACCTATTGTTACATTCTTTTTGTGTCACGAATTATCGTCAGAAGTGGCGTCTGCGACATACCAGACCAGATCCAGGATAACTCTAGGGAAACACAAAGAACAGTAACTCTGGAAACTCTTGGGAAACGCAAGGACCAAACTGACTTTGGACATCACATCAATGGTCAACCTATGGCGATATTTTTCACGCCAGAGGGCAGTCAATGCACTAGGGGCTTATCACGCGATTTTCTTACTTGGGCGTAGTGAGAGAGAGAGTGATGGTAGGACCACTCACTGTCTCTCTCTCTTTCTTTATCCCCAACTAATAATATAGAGAGGATTAGCCCCACACGAGCGTCATGCCCTCTGGTGTGAGAAAAATCGCACTAATCCCATACAAGACAATAAATCACTTTCAAAGCAACCCTCCATATTCCCTCAGGAGTCAAGGAGTAGAAATTCCCTTAGTACACCCTATTTTGGTCATTTTCAATAAGCTCTCTTAAGAAATCTGGAGATGACAGTGAGCTCTATTTTTGCATAGTGGTTTAGATTTATCTTTAACCCTTTAAACAATATAAAATTTGAAAACCAACTCGTTAATTTGTGTTTAACTGAATGAGTTGAAAGCAGCCACACCACTGTCGGTCTGTGACATTTTGCCTGTTGCTAAAATACTCGTGTCGGCAATGGTAAACTCTGGCGTTGATAGTATTCTAGAGGCGTGTTGCAAAAACAATTATATAACGACTCACTGCAGCGTCCCAGCCAGTCACAGTAGGTTCCAGAGCTACACAGGATGTTGTTCTCACCGCTACAGTTTCCCTTCAGCTTCAGTCCTGGAAAATACCCAAACAATCTAAGAAGTCAACTGTTACAATTAGCATTTATTTGATCATTTCTCACAAACAACCATCGACTGAAGGCATAGCCATCGGCTTAATTTTATGCCACGTGACGAATCGAAAGTGTGTGTGTGTGTGCGCGTGTGTGTGTGTGCGTGCGTGTGTGCGTGCGTGCGTGCGTGCGTGCGTGCGTGTGTGTGTGTGTGTGTGTGTGTGTGTATGTGTGTGTGTGTGTGTGTGTGAGGAAAGAGAGGAATGGACTCACTGCACTTTTTGTCCAAGTCACACACAGACCCCGGGGCACACAGTTCCTGCCTCTCCCCGTCACACCTCCACCCTGGCTGCACCTCTGCGAAAAGAAAATTAAAAACAATCACAATCATTCTTTCCTTCATTGCCTGTTTCCCATTAACATCGACTTAAGACATTGTATCTGCCATACCTTCCAACCACTATCCGCCATTGTGCAATATATACGAATGCTATCATTCTTTGTTGACATTTGATAATTTTCAATGAATTATGTGAACGGAAACCCCTTTTACCGTGCTCTAAATCACACTGCCAACACTCATTTATTTCTCAAGTCATTACGTTACAACTCAAGTCATTTCTCTTCTTTTTTTTTCTCGTTGGTGAAAGAAATAAAAGAAGAAGGGGACGCGCGCGCGCGCGCGCGCGCGCGCGCGCGCGTGTGTGTGTGTGTGTGTGTGTGTGTGTGTGTGTGTGTGTGTGTGTGTGTGTGTGTGTGTGTGTGTGTGTTGACTGGTTCCCCCACTTACTACAGATGCTGTCCTCGCTGTCACATAGCAGGCCAGGCACACAGTCCTTGTTCTCTGTGTTCTCATTGTCCATAGAGCACTGCTGACCCGCACTCTTGGCTAGGTCAGTTGAACAAAAATCAAATGTATGCACGTAAATTACAATGAACATGCAAAATAGGAAACAAAATCTAATACAAGCCACCCAAATGCAGCAAATGAGAGATAAATGTAGCATCAATGACTGAGATACCCACGCTGATTAGCTCGCAAAGTCCAAAGCATGGCAACATCAAAGGTGTGGTAGGGGCGGGCATGGGGGGGAGGGGGGGGGGGGGGGGGGGGGGAGAGGGATTCTCCAACAATTGGCGGAGCATTGGAGAAAAAGATGGATCTTCCAACAATTGGCGGGCAGGGCATTGGAGAAAAAGATGGATCTTCCAACAATTGGCAAGGAGGGGGGTGGGGCGGGGGGGGGGGGGGGGGGGGAGGGATCTTCAAACAATTGGTGAGGCATTGGGGAAAAAGGGATCTTCCAACCATTGGCATTGGGGGGGGGGGGGGGGGGGGGGGGGGGGGGGGGGGGGGGGGGGGCATTGGGGAGAAAGAGGGATCTTCGTACAATTGGCAGGGAGGGGGGGAGGGAGTATTGGGGAAAAGTGGGATCTTCCAACAATGGGGGGGGGGGGGGGGGGGGGGGGGGGGGGGGGGGGGGGGGGGCGGCATTGGGGAGAAAGAAGGATCTTCCAACAATTGGCGAGGGTTGGGGGGGGGGGGGGGGGGGGGGGGGCGGGGCATTGGTGAGAAAGAGGGATCTTCCAACCATTGGCGGGGTGGGGGGGGGGGGGGGGCATTGGTGAGAAAGAGGGATCTTCCAACCATTGGCGGGGGGGGAGGGGGCGGCATTGGTGAGAAAGAGGGATCTTCCAACCATTGGCGGGGGGGGGGGGGGGGGGGGGGCATTGGTGAGAAAAGAGGGATCTTCCAACCATTGGGGGGGGGGGGGGGGGGGGGCATTGGTGAGAAAGAGGGATCTTCCAACAATTGGCGAGGGGGGGGGGGGGGGCATTGGTGAGAAAGAAGGATCTTCCAACAATTGGCGAGGGGGGGGGGGGGGGGTCATTGGTGAGAAAGAAGGATCTTCCAACCATTGGGGGGGGGGGGGGGGGGGGGGAGAAAGAGGGATCTTCGAACCATTGACAGGGGAGGGGGGGGGGGGGGCATTGGGGAGAAAGAGGAATCTTCCAAACAATTGGTAGGGAGGGGGGGGGGAGTATTGGGAAAGAGGGATCTTCCAACAATTGGCGAGGGGGGGGGGGGGGGGGGGGGGGGGGGGCATTGGGAAAGAAAGCGGGACCTTCCAACAATTGGCGAGGGGGGGGCATTGGGGGGGCATTGGGGAGAAAGAGGGATCTTCGAAACAATTCGCGGGAAGGGGGGGGGGGGGGGCATTGGGAAGAAAGAGGGATCTTTTGGCAGAGCATTGGTAACATCTGTTCTTTTTTCTATAATTATGGGCATTGCTGTCAGTATTTAGAGCGACGACACTCTCTCAATATTTGAGTGCGTGTGAGGGGGGGGGGGGTCTGTCTGTCTGACTGTAAAGTTTGCGTGATTATGTTGTTGTGATGAGTGAGTAAGTGTCTGTGTGTGAGAGAGAGAGAGAGAGAGAGAGAGAGAGAGAGAGAGAGAGAGAGGAGAGAGAGAGAGAGAGAGAGAGAGAGAGAGAGAGAGAGAGTGTGTGTGTGTGTGTGCGCGTGTGCACGTTTGCGTGATCTTGATCGAGTGTATGTGCGTGCACATGTGCATGCATTTGCGCTGTGTGTGTGTGTGTGTGTGTGTGTGTGTGTGCGTGTGTGTGTGTGCGCGTGTATGTGTGTGTGTCTATGTGCGCGTATATCCATGTCTATTGTGTGAGAGTGCCAAAGTATTCGTCCAAATGCATGCAATCAAACATCCATGCCTTCCATCCACTCACCACAGGTCAGCTGCAGAGGGTCAGTGTCATAGCCGACTTTACATCCACACTGACCATTGTTACACTCAGCGAACTGGTCACTGCAGGTGTTCCCCCCTCCACACTGACTGCCCACCCTGCCTTCCCGGGGAACTGGAACAGAACACAATGCAAAGGGCTATCAGTACTTTGCAACCATATATGATATGATATACGGTGAAGTATTCGCCTTGTTACAGCATTTATCACATCTCGCTTGGATTTCTGCAACTGTTTTGTTTTTTTCCTTGAAGAAAGTGCACATTTACATTGAGTCCAAAACAGGACGACTCGGCTCACACTCCAAAACCAAAGGTGTGGTCATGTTACACCGCTCCACATGAAGCTGTACTGGCTGCCAGTGCAGTTTTGCCTAGAAAGCAAGTTATCAGTCCTTGCATTCCGTCGCTTAAAACAACAACAACATTCCATCCTACGCCTTAAGTTAAGTGCTCTCCACACTTACACTCTCTCTCTCTCTCTAACTCCGACCTTCCCATGCTAAATTGCTAAAGTACCTAAACAGAATGTTAGGTCTTTTGGCGAGCGTAGTACATGTAGCTAGTTTTGATTTGTGTGCCCCCACTGTCTGGAATTCCCTTCCTCTCCGTCACCAGTGGACGCTTTCCACTTTTAAAACCCAATTGAAAACTCGTTTATTTCAAAGTGGTTTTTCTCTGTAACTTTTATGTTGAGCAGATGGATGAAGGAATGAATGTTGGAGAATGGTTTTGTATATTAGTGCATCTGCGTGTGAATCAGTGAATGCAAGCACGCTGAAAGGCGCTATATAAATACTACGTATTACTTTTATTTTGTCAATTTTTATCATTCACCTCATTGTAAGTCCGGCCAGCTAGTACCTCACGTTCTGTTTTAAGCACTCGCCAAAAGCCTTATGCCCATTGTACAAGTTACAAGTCATCTATATTGATAGTTGATAGTTTACAAACCCACCGTTCGAGCACGGGCCTATTTGTTTATGTTCTAGCAAGTCACGGTTTTGTCGTATCAAAAGCGATTTCATGCACTGTGTATGATGGTCATAACTTAACTGATCCACAGGTTCAATTCCATCTAAGCAGCATCTGTTAGCTACAGTAAATCACAACAGGACTGGCCTGTGTACCAATGTGGGACAAGTGCCTGGCCTTTGCTTTGTAAGCCTGAGAAAATGACAGGTAAGTCTGAAGGAAACTGAAAAGCATGCTGTATAACAGTATGAAATGAAAGGAGCTCAAAGGGTCACATTTTCATCCCTAAAGGAAAATGTTTACTTTTTTTTTTACCATAGATTCAAACTTTCAACTGAGACACCCTCTCTCTGTGAAAAGGGATCACACACAGTTATCAGCAACAATAATGGCACCCTTCGGTTCAATTACTTATGTTCTTACTGCGCTCTTTCACCCATACACAAATGCCCCCAACTTTAATTTTGACGATTGCTCTTAAACATTCTCTGCCGTTTTCAATTTGGGGGCATTTGTATGGGAGTCAAACCTGGTCAAAATAAGATTTCTTAAAAGTGAGAGAGGGAAACACGGGAAACACGTGATTTTCACTCATGGATCTGGTGGGTATTTAAAATGGGCCCCAGATATACACTGAACTGTGCAATCTTCATTAATGATCTTACCACACTTTCCCCCCGTTAGTTGAGACACCCCCTCCTTACATTCACAGCGCACAGTGACCTTGTTACAGTGGGCCCCAGACATGCACTGTGTGGAACTGTTCAATCTTCACACACTTACCACACTTTCCCCCCGTTAGTTGAGACACCCCCTCCTTACATTCACAGCGCACAGTGACCTTGTTACAGTGGGCCCCAGACATGCACTGTGTGGAACTGTTCAATCTTCACACACTTACCACACTTTCCCCCCGTTAGTTGAGACACCCCCTCCTTACATTCACAGCGCACAGTGACCTTGTTACAGTGGGCCCCAGACATGCACTGTGTGGAACTGTTCAATCTTCACACACTTACCACACTTTCCCCCCGTTAGTTGAGACACCCCCTCCTTACACTCACAGCGCACAGTGACCTTGTTACAGTGGGCCCCAGACATGCACTGTGTGGAACTGTTCAATCTTCACACACTTACCACACTTTCCCCCCGTTAGTTGAGACACCCCCTCCTTACATTCACAGCGCACAGTGACCTTGTTACAGTGGGCCCCAGACATGCACTGTGTGGAACTGTTCAATCTTCACACACTTACCACACTTTCCCCCCGTTAGTTGAGACACCCCCTCCTTACATTCACAGCGCACAGTGACCTTGTTACAGTGGGCCCCAGACATGCACTGTGTGGAACTGTTCAATCTTCACACACTTACCACACTTTCCCCCCGTTAGTTGAGACACCCCCTCCTTACATTCACAGCGCACAGTGACCTTGTTACAGTGGGCCCCAGATATACACTGTGTGGAACTGTTCAATCTTCACACACTTACCACACTTTCCCCCCGTTAGTTGAGACACCCCCTCCTTACATTCACAGCGCACAGTGACCTTGTTACAGTGGGCCCCAGACATGCACTGTGTGGAACTGTTCAATCTTCACACACTTACCACACTTTCCCCCCGTTAGTTGAGACACCCCCTCCTTACATTCACAGCGCACAGTGACCTTGTTACAGTGGGCCCCAGACATGCACTGTGTGGAACTGTTCAATCTTCACACACTTACCACACTTTCCCCCCGTTAGTTGAGACACCCCCTCCTTACATTCACAGCGCACAGTGACCTTGTTACAGTGGGCCCCAGACATGCACTGTGTGGAACTGTTCAATCTTCACACACTTACCACACTTTCCCCCCGTTAGTTGAGACACCCCCTCCTTACATTCACAGCGCACAGTGACCTTGTTACAGTGGGCCCCAGACATGCACTGTGTGGAACTGTTCAATCTTCACACACTTACCACACTTTCCCCCCGTTAGTTGAGACACCCCCTCCTTACACTCACAGCGCACAGTGACCTTGTTACAGTGGGCCCCAGACATACACTGTGTGGAACTGTTCAATCTTCACACACTTACCACACTTTCCCCCCGTTAGTTGAGACACCCCCTCCTTACATTCACAGCGCACAGTGACCTTGTTACAGTGGGCCCCAGACATACACTGTGTGGAACTGTTCAATCTTCACACACTTACCACACTTTCCCCCCGTTAGTTGAGACACCCCCTCCTTACATTCACAGCGCACAGTGACCTTGTTACAGTGGGCCCCAGACATGCACTGTGTGGAACTGTTCAATCTTCACACACTTACCACACTTTCCCCCCGTTAGTTGAGACACCCCCTCCTTACATTCACAGCGCACAGTGACCTTGTTACAGTGGGCACCAGACATGCACTGTGTGGAACTGTTCAATCTTCACACACTTACCACACTTTCCCCCCGTTAGTTGAGACACCCCCTCCTTACATTCACAGCGCACAGTGACCTTGTTACAGTGAGCCCCAGACATGCACTGTGTGGAACTGTTCAATCTTCACACACTTACCACACTTTCCCCCCGTTAGTTGAGACACCCCCTCCTTACACTCACAGCGCACAGTGACCTTGTTACAGTGGGCCCCAGACATACACTGTGTGGAACTGTTCAATCTTCACACACTTACCACACTTTCCCCCCGTTAGTTGAGACACCCCCTCCTTACACTCACAGCGCACAGTGACCTTGTTACAGTGGGCCCCAGACATGCACTGTGTGGAACTGTTCAATCTTCACACACTTACCACACTTTCCCCCCGTTAGTTGAGACACCCCCTCCTTACATTCACAGCGCACAGTGACCTTGTTACAGTGGGCCCCAGATATACACTGTGTGGAACTGTTCAATCTTCACACACTTACCACACTTTCCCCCCGTTAGTTGAGACACCCCCTCCTTACATTCACAGCGCACAGTGACCTTGTTACAGTGGGCCCCAGACATGCACTGTGTGGAACTGTTCAATCTTCACACACTTACCACACTTTCCCCCCGTTAGTTGAGACACCCCCTCCTTACACTCACAGCGCACAGTGACCTTGTTACAGTGGGCCCCAGACATGCACTGTGTGGAACTGTTCAATCTTCACACACTTACCACACTTTCCCCCCGTTAGTTGAGACACCCCCTCCTTACATTCACAGCGCACAGTGACCTTGTTACAGTGGGCCCCAGACATGCACTGTGTGGAACTGTTCAATCTTCACACACTTACCACACTTTCCGCCCGTTAGTTGAGACACCCCCTCCTTACATTCACAGCGCACAGTGACCTTGTTACAGTGGGCCCCAGACATGCACTGTGTGGAACTGTTCAATCTTCACACACTTACCACACTTTCCCCCCGTTAATTGAGACACCCACTCCTTACATTCACAGCGCACAGTGACCTTGTTACAGTGGGCCCCAGACATGCACTGTGTGGAACTGTTCAATCTTCACACACTTACCACACTTTCCCCCCGTTAGTTGAGACACCCCCTCCTTACATTCACAGCGCACAGTGACCTTGTTACAGTGGGCCCCAGACATGCACTCCAGGTCCTTTCTGCACAGTTGATTGGGGCATTTCTCTGCAAAATTAAGAGACAGGATTGGATTATCAAGATGCTTTATTATTATTAAATTACATGGTTATGCTTATAACTAGCATAATTACAGACCTAGGCAAGACACTTAAAATAATATAACAAAAACATACTTAAAACTCAAACTTGGGAAATTTCACAACAGCAGGGGTTACCAAAAGAACCCCGGAGTGGGTCTTTACCTACTAATAAAAGTAAAACTTGTGTTCCAACATCAATGCTGATGCCTTTTAGTAAAGATTATCAAGGGGTTCTCCCCACTATTACAACTGGTTGAAAAGTGCATGTGCCCACCAATCGTATGTGATAGAGACCCTGTCAGTTCAAGGAAAACATGTGGACCAAGAAACGTACATAGCTTTAATGCAAGTTTTAGAGTTGATCTTAATCTATCTTTATTAATATGAACTCAGAGCACACGCCGCTTGTCAATCGTGATCCAAATTCCTGGACATAAAACGCCATATTTGGCCCTGTATATCTCCAGGAAGAAGAAGAGGCATCAATGAAATAATTGTAACTTAGTGGAATATATTTTCCCTGGCTCATCTTTGGATGAAAAGAGTATGTGAACAGTACCTTGGCAGAACTTTGCGTTGCTCCAACGTGCTTCAGTATTTTGTTGTTGTTTTTTATTATTTATTTTGGCGATGCTGAACAAGATCCTTGTTGAAGTCTACAACCAATGGTTTTGGGCTTTATACTAGCTTGAATCACAGAGAGGTATTTCCAAAATGCAGTAAAATATCATACTGAAAAAACAATGCTTTGTATTTGGATGCTAGGCAGAGTAGTCGGTTTCTCGATACAAGGCATAGACGATGATAATGATAATGATGATGATGAAGATGAAGATGATGACATGAAAGAAACAAAGCAAAACGAAAAACAAGACAAAACTGAGACCAAAGCACTCACTACATCTCTTTTGCAAATCACAGGTGGCGCCTTGAGCACATTCAGATGAGTCAGTGCAGTTTTCGTGGACATTTATACCTGCAATATGAATCATATTGGGCCTGGGATATTGAACATTTAGAGCTGGAATATAATATGACCAAATGTGTGTAGGCTTGCCATTAAATCCTGTTCAATTAAGACTTCCAGATAGCAGGAGAACACACTACTATTCTAAAAACGCTGAGCTGGATTTTGTTGCAAGTGGAGAAACCTTGCCAAGGGAGTATCCCCATTCTCTTCTGCATATAGGACTTCATGATAATCTGTGATGGAGATGGTCCATAAGGAACAACTAAATCAAATCAAATCAATCAAATCAAATTCACTTTATTATCTCCCAAGGAGAAATTTTGTTCAGGTGCCAGAATAACAAAGACATCGACATTCAGCATGCATGAATAGGAGCAAAAGTTACACCTAATACATACTTAAAGATACACATTATATGTGGATACATACACGTCTAAGGATGAGCATGCATAAACTAGTCATGATGGTTGCAGCACAACAGAGCCAATGGTGTAGTTTTTGACTTTCACTAAAGACTGAGGCGTACAATTAAGGTCCCATGACTAGGAACATTAGCTCTCAACTCTAACTTTATTATTGGTCCCAGTTTTAGCCAACGTCAAAATTAAAAACCAAAACACTATTGTTTGTTTGTTTGTTTTCTTACCCTGGCTAAAACACTCCAGGGATCATCCCAACAGCCGAAGCACTTGAACACTGTGGTACAAATGCACCAGCTACGGATGAGAACATTACGTGTGTGACTGTTTTTGATTACCCCGCCACGTGCCAGCCATACTCCGACTTCGGAGGATCAAAACACTATTGATTAGGACAAATTTGCACTGAGTAAAATCGTCTGTTTAGACATACATTTTGAGCTTGAAAAAAAGGCCCAACAATATTCAAACAAGCGAACAACGACCAGCATCAATAACAAATTCAAACACATAACTCCACTTGATGTGATCACTGATCAGCTTAAAAAATGAAAAAGATCAGCAGTTAACCATATTGAGTATTATCATTTGATGTTCATTTACCAGGGCTAAAAAGTAATCAAGATCGTCAAAATTATCAACATCACTGTCCTTATTATAGATTCATTATCATAATATTGTTATCATCATGATGCTCACGGTTTTTCTTGTCTTTGTCACAAATGGTCCCTGTAATACACAGACCAATTCTGTCTCCTTTACATATTATCATCATCATCATCGTTGTCGTTGTTATCATCATCATCTTTAGTAATGTACTCACGACATTTATGGTCACTCGCGTCACAACTGGTTCCTGTCATACACAGACCCCTTCTGTTTCCTTCACATGACACCTTCGCCTTTAAAACTGAAAGCATCAGAAAACAAACAAACACAACCCAAGAAATTAGAAGGCACAAACACAATAAAAAATATATATTTACATCAGTGATATGCTGAGGTCTAGGTATAAAATGTCCTATTGTGTTGTACGTGTATCAATGTGTAAATTTACGAAAATGTATTGAATTAACATTTTGGTTTTTTTCAAGGGATCGTGGTGGAAAAAAAGAGCTGATGTATTGAGGGCCATCAGACAGATTCATAACTGAATTTCCGTCTGTCAGAAACGAGGTTTAACTGATTCTGGTGTATCATCTGCAATCTTGATGAGTCTTGAATTTTGCTAGAGACCGAGTAGAGTGGAATGCATGACCTTTCACTGCAATCCCAGCCTCACTGATATCATTGTCAGCCTCAAAACAGCCGAAGGCCAAACAACTTCGCTTTTTGGGGGTTATAATACATGTAATATATTATGATACATGCAGGCCTATTTCGGATTTCTTTTTGTAACAAAATGACAATTAATTAAGGGTGGTCAAACATAACCTTTGAAACTTGTCAGATTGGTTTGCAAGTGCAATCACAATTAGGATACTGCAAAACAACAGTCTATGAGCATTGCATTCTCCAGGCGACTGCTGCATTCGTGCAGACTGCTGGCATCTCCATCTGATGTGATCGACGAAGAAGAAGAAGCATTGCATTCTTTTACATTAGGTGTTGTTGTTGTTTTTATCAATGTTTTGCATGGCGACGGAGATCAGGCATTGGAGCAGAATATTACAGACTAACGAAGTTTATGAACTGTTTATGTATTGAAAACGGTGTCTGAAGTTTTAGCGTATGTTTTGGAAGTCAGGATGCTTATAATACAGAACAGAACGCTTCCCACTTACCACACACGCCCCCGACACCACACACTGTTCCGTCAGCGCAGGGCACAGCATCTTCCCCTCTTGAACATGCAGTACCAGCATCCAGCACTGTTAAAGAAAAACACCCGGGAACTGTATTATACAGTGGAACCTCCCCTATAAGACCTTCAAAAATCATCCAAAATGAGGTCTTATAAGGGAGGTAATTTTAATACTTAGAAAGAAGGGCAATGTCTCATAGAAGCAGGTCTTATATGGGTGGGAGTCATAATGGGAGGTCTTATAAGGGAGGTTCCACTGTACAATGTATTTCAGGAAAACCTGTCACAATAGTGTTTACTTTAGCACACTGAAAACAGTTCAAACACACACACATATACACAGAGAGAGAGAGAGAGAGAGAGAGAGAGAGAGAGAGAGAGAGAGAGAGAGAGAGAGAGAGAGAGAGAGAGAGAGAGAGAGAGAGAGAGAGAGAGAGAGAGAGAGAGAGACTCACGGCAGTCCAAGGTAGCCGGGCCAGCGACATAGGAGTTCATGCACTGACATTTAGAATCGGGATTGCAGAAGGTCCCATTGGAACGACAGGGGTTGTCTTGTGATGTACCGCACCTGCCGCCCACCTCTTTTAGCTTAGCATCTGTGGCAACAGGAAAAAACAAACCAGATCCCTTCCTCTTCGTGCTCATTTTCACTGGCTCTTCAAGCAACAGCCTCGAGAAATATTGACCTTAAACTAAAGGGCTGCCACACACGTGCATTTTCTATCCAACTGCGACGACGTCTGTGAGGCACCATTCACGTGAAATACTTCCGGCTTCAAAACATTTCCACCATTTTTGTTCATTATTCTCATAAAATACACGAATCTCATAAAATATCTGATACAAAAATACAGATATTTCGACAGATTCGTGTGTGTGTGACTACCGATAGGCCTGTAGTGAACAAAACTAGTGGGGTTTCATCAGATTAGACAGCAGTAAGTCACGAGAATCATGTCTCACAAATGTCACAGTTGGATCGTAGTTGGGTTGAGTCGTATGCAGTGTGGCGGCCCCTGTAGAGGATCTAAAGTCCTCTATTGGAAGGACTGGGAATGTCACTGGGCAAGGCATTTCCATGGCAAACAAACCCAATGACAACTGGAAGGCCTTATGTCAATCATGTCCAGCTGTGACGTCTAGATAGTGCAGGAGAACAGTGCTGTTAATTTGGAGGGATAAGCAAAAACATATATGGGTGTTTAAAATGGGGAAGCCATGTCCTCCACAGCACATAGGCGGTCTCTTTGCCAAAAGAAATGTTTAGGATGAATGGAAATGGGGAAAGTACCCGAAGGTAAATTAACACTAACAGCCAATGCAAAGCCATATAGTTAGAAAGCCTTTGTCGACCACAGAGCTGAATGACGATTTCCATTACCATAAGACATCTTTAGTGGGACATCCCTCACTTTACTGTTGTCCCCAAGTAAAGGAAAGGATTATATAACCACCACACCTATTTTTCAAACAGGAAGAAAAAGAACATTACGTATTACCCCTTGTTTTTCAAAACATACTTCATTCGAAAGTGACAAGATAAAAAGACTAAAACAAAATAAAGAGAGATAGAGACAGAAGAGAGAGAGAGAGAGAGAGAGAGAGAGAGAGAGAGAGAGAGAGAGAGAGAGAGAGAGAGAGAGAGAGAGAGAGAGAGAGAGAGAGAGAGAGAGAGAGAGAGAGAGAGAGAGAGAGAGAGAGAGGAGAGAGAGAGCAGAGACACTGAGAGAGAGCAGTAGAGGAGAGAGAGAGAGAGAGAGAGAGAGCGCATAAACAGATTTGGAAAAGTGGACAGATTTTATCTCCAGACACAAACCACATCTATCGGTGTCGGTAGCCACAGTGGTGTTGCACACACACTGCTCACTGGAGCAGTAGGCTCCGTTCACACACATTTTGGGCTGATCCGCGCAGTTAGAGGTCTTGGAAAGCCCTGAAAATCGTTAAAAACAATAAACCATTGGGCATGAATACAATAGAAACCACAACCATTCACAAAGTGTAGATAAGTGAGAAGAAATCATTGGAGATGAATGACATAGAAATCACAACCATTGACAATATGTAGATAAATGAGGAGTAATAATTGGAGATGAATGACATAGAAACCACAACCATTCACAAAGTGTAGATAAGTGAGAAGAAATCATTGGAGATGAATGACATAGAAATCACAACCATTGACAATGTGTAGATAAATGAGGAGCAAAAATTGGAGATGAATGACATAGAAATCACTACCGTTGACAATGTGTAGATAAATGAGGAGCAATAATTGGAGATGAATGATATAGAAATCACAACCATTCAAAAGTGTAGATACATGAGAAGTCATTGGAGGTGAATGGTATAGAAATCCCAACCATTGGCAAAGTGTAGATACATGAGAAGTCATTGGAGGTGAATGGTATAGAAATCACAACCATTGGCAAAGTGTACATACATGACCAGAAATCATTGAAGACGAATAACCTAGGAATCACAACCTTTGACAGTGTGTGTGCTTACTGCGTTACATTGCTATAGTCAGTCATGTTCAACTTGACTATAATGATGTGCAGATAGCAGGAAGGAAACTGCTGTTCTGGATGAGGGGGCCGGGATTTGCTAATAGTAAGGCAGCTTTGCCCAGGGTGTACCAGCCACACTACATACGATGCGATTGTGACGATTTCTGTCAGTCATGAATCACGTGAAATACTTCCGTCTAAAAATAATTCTAGTATTTTCGCTCACTATACTCATGTTGACCCCAATACACGAATCAAATACAATGTCTGATACAACAATATTGATATTTCATCAGATTCGTGTACGGGGAACAACAAATACAGTGAACAAAACTAGTAGGATTTCATCAGATTCATTTACAGTTGAATTTGACATGGATCATGCCTGACAAATGTCAAATCACATTGCAATCGCTTCGCATCGTATCTGGTGTGGCTGGCCCTTAACACAGCTGACATTGGATGCTGCCCCCCTTGGATGCTGCACTGGGAGCCAGTACCTCCAACATTGAGAGTCTTTAGTCATTCGCTAAGGACGAACTTGTGGTTGGACCATGATCTTCCATGAAGTTGCACACTGACCAAGCATAATAGACTGAAGGCAGGCCTAAGTAAAACAGACATAGGCCTATTATAATGCAAAATCGTGTTGTTCCTGATTGCACTAATCACTAATCAAAGAGAGAATTATCAATCCCTAGGCACGTTATTATTATTAAAGCCGCCTACGGTTCCTATTCACGTAGGTCACCGCAGAAAAGGCTTAAGACTCAAAACCTTTATTAATTTATAAAAGGATTGAGTTCTTAGGCCAAAGCTATTCTTCCAATCTGTCCTTGGGACGAAAACAAGACGGATACAAAACGATTAGGCAAACAGATGTGGGCATGCACGATGATGCAAGGCATCAAAGTAAACAAAGATTAGGCAAAACAAAATTAAAAAAACATCAGGCAACAGATATGGGCATAACAAATGACGCAAGGCATTAAAGTAACAAAATTAAATTCCACGAATTTAGAATTAACCTCCACCCTCGTTTTGTCTTACAACTGAAACAACATGTTGATTCCAATTTGTACTGGATTCCATTTTCTATTGGCTGTCAGTACAAATCGGAATTCCGATTTATACTAATAGAAATCAGAATTCCAACTTCTACTAGAAAAAAATCCAGTAGAAATTAGAATTCCGATTTCTACTAGTACAAATCGGAATTCCGATTTGTACTAGTAGGATTCCGAATCCAACTGGATTCCAGTTTCTACTGTGACATATACATGACTCACTGCACTGTCCCAGATTGTCACAGATGGAGTTTTCCTCGCAATCTTCGTCCTCAGTACACCCACGTCCCATCGACCGTTCTGAAACATGGGAAACCTGTCTTTTCTAAGACAACTTGCAGTATTGTGGAAACATAAACTAAACTTCCAGTGCCTTTATTTGCTGTAAGATTTAGAATTTAAGTAAGACAATTTTATAATGTTAGAAATTTATGTCAGCAATAATTACCCCCCCCCCCCCTCTCTCTCTGTCTCTGTCTGCGTTGTTGTCTCCCTGTTTCCTACATTCAATCTGATTATTCTACTGTCAGTATGTCCATCCTTCTGTCCGTCTGTCTTTCTGACTATTTCTGCCTGTATCCCCCTCTCTCTCTCTCTCTTTCTTTCTCATTTCCTCTCTGTGTTCCGGTATCCCTGTCTCCCTACGTCCCTGTCTGACTGATTGACTAGTTGCCTACTTGCATTTGTATTTGTCTGTCTGTCTGTCTGTCTCTGCTTCCATCACCCACTCTTGTTCTCTTCCCTCCCCCCCCCCCCTTTTCCTGCTTCTTCCTTCAGTGGTTGTATGATGGTTTTATCACATTACAATATATCTTATTTTGATTAAAGTTATCCGTGAGTAAGCTTAACCCGATTTTTAGCGTGCCTGTGACTACCCGGCTTTTACCTGTATTTATTTTTGGTGAGTTTGATTCAGGGGTGGAAAGCGAAAATGTCATTTGTACTGGCCACTGACAGCTGTCGCATGAAAATAGGTAGCTCGTAAAAATAAAAAGCTCGCTACTATGAGAGTCTGTATTTGCGACAACCACAAATTTCACTTTTTCTGTACTTTAACCATTTAACTAACTCTAACCCTAACCCTATCCCTAACCCTAGAAAAAAGTGAAATTTGTGGTTCATGCTCAATGTCGCAAATATACACTGTCATAGGTAGCGAGCTTTTTATTTTTACGAGCTACCTATTTTCATGCGACAGCCACTTGTTCCGAATAAAGAGACCCCTGGAAAAAGTCGAGAGACGAAACGTCGGGGAAGATTTTAACCAAGCTTGTTTTTTTTGTCAGATTTTTGAATGTTGTCAGCAACAATTATATATATTTTTCGGTTATACGTAGCCCACCTGGTCTTAAGCAAGTTTAGGCAGAAGGGGCAAATTTGTTTTGGGGTTCTTTAGCACGCTTACGTTTGATTTAGACAATTCTCCTAGAAGTGTGTTGATATGCGTTGTTTTCCGTTAGTTTCTGACAATGCACAAGAAAACAAAGTACAATGGAAGTTTTGATGAAGTGCAGATTTTGTTATTCCATGCTAGACAGATAAAGACCAGACACACATGCAGCAAATATAATTTGGTGTGTGTGTGTGTGTGTGTGTGTGTGTGTGTGTGTGTGTGTGTGTGTGTGTGTGTGTGTGTGTTACCGGACTTTTCCCACCCGGGCTTTTCCCATCCTAGGTCTTTTCCCACCGGGACTTTTCACGTATGAATCTCTCTCTCTCTCTCTCTCTCTCTCTCTCTCTCTCTCTCTCTCTCTCTCTCTCTCTCTCTCTCTCTCTCTCTCTCTCTCTCTCTCTCTCGCTTGGTCAATGAAATAATGAATGAATGATTCAACCAATCAATCAGTTAATCAAATAATTCATTGTTCTATGAAAGGAACTTTAAAAGAACGAAATGTAACGTAAAATATTATCACCAAATCACACAAACAATGCGACGCTGTATTTACGTTCAAGTACTGCAATGTTCACATCAACTGATAGAAGGTTTTATTAAAGGCTAAACAGGAAACAAATTAAGTATTGCATGGATTGAGCAATCGGACATACAAACAACATAAAACTGAATTTAGCAAAACAGACAATTGAAGTTGACACTAAATTCACACAAAGAAATGTAACGTAAAAGATTATCAACAAATCACACATAAAAACTAATCAATGCAAATAAAATGAAAGAATGACCCACACACACACACACACACACACACACACACACACACATACCTACACACACAAAATCCCCATATACATACACACAAATTAAAGAATGGCCACACACACACACACACACACACACACACACACACACACACACAAAATCCCCATATACATACACACAAATTAAAGAATGACCACACACACACACACACACACACACATACCTACACACACAAATCCCCATATACATACACACAAATGAAAGAATGACCACACACACACACACACACACACACACACACACACACACACACACACACACACACACACCTACACACACACAAAATCCCCATATACATACACACAAATGAAAGAATGACCACACACACACACACACACACACACACACACACACACACACACACACACCTACACACACAAAATCCCCATATACATACACACAAATGAAAGAATGACCACACACACACACATACACACACACACACACACACACACACACACACACACACATACCTACACACACAAAATCCCCATATACATACACACAAATGAAAGAATGACACACACACACACACACACACACACACACACACACACACACACACACACACACACACACACACACATACCTACACACACAAAATCCCCATATACATACACACAAATTAAAGAATGACCACACACACACGCGCGCATGCACGTGAACACCCAAGCATACACACACATACGCACACACACACACATGTAATACATAAAAACGAAACCAGAGTTAAACAAGCGCGGATTCGCAATCGTTTGTGGCAGCGGTCTATTTTTACCACTCCAATCATTACATACACTGAGTCGCCTCCCCTGGCTTTTCAATAATTTTAATCTGTAAACCAGAATGCTATCTCTGCACCATTTCGTAACTTTTTATATCTTTTGGAAAACATTTAAAACTATTTATCCTACTTATGCTCATCGAAAGAAGCACCGCATACTCGTCGTGTCTGTTGCAGTGTCTGTATTACGTATGTTTATTATTTTGTACGCTTTAAAATGAAGATTCATGTGCTCTGTTCAGTATACAATTCTTTCCATACCTAAGGACTGTAGATATGGCAACTGAAATGTTACTCTTTGCCCAAGTATTGTTTTCTCTCTTACAATATGTGCGACAATGTTGTCAATATGTGCGACAATTTTGGACCGACAGACAGACCGACAAAGTGAGTTATAGGTTTGTGGCTTTCTAACCTGGTTCATAGTTGGCGACGACTTCTCACCCTTTTCTCACGGTTTAAGTACTTCCTCCTCTTGGGTGGAGGAGGGTGACCTGACAAGGCCTGTGTGACACACAAGCGAGCTAAAGATTCCTCTCGCACCAGAGCCTCGATCAGTTTAAAAAGATCACGATGCTGCCACGACAGGTTTGCTGCCAGGCGGCTGTGGGTGCCCTCAGATAGATTGTTTGTCCGTGGAAGCCCCACCTCTGAGCGTTGGTGAACATTCTGGGAATCAATGGGGAAAAGAGGGGATCGTCGACGGCCAGTTCGCAGACGCTTGCCAATGTAGGTTGCTTCGAAGTAATCAAGCACTGGCTCAAGTTCATCAGGGGCACTCCCTGCCACCTCGAGGAAACCCCCGTCAATGACATGTTCTGCCGGGAGGAATGCCAATGCCATAAGCATCCGAACATGTGACAATTGTTCATCTTGTGTGTAGGCTTCTTGCAGGCCCTTGGCCTACACAGGTTTGTAGACGTTGTAACAGAGATGGAAATGGAGTGTGAAATTTGAGCATGCTCAAAATCAGCCTTGAATGCATTGCACATTGCCATTTCAAAGTCAAGCATGACCGATGTTGGTGCCATTTGTGGTCTGAGCTCGGTCATTTTTTTCAAGGAGTGTTCTGTTTGTCTCCTTGGTCTTGTTCGACAACAGCGCAAACAGACACGTCATAATTCTCCCTTGTAGTATTGCATGAGTAAATTTGAAAAAAGAGTACATTTGAAAGAAGAGAGTTGGAGATGACTTGAATGTTCCATCGCAGAGCCAGTGGGGACTTTCTTGGAATAAATCAAGCCTCTTATCAGAAGCGAAGACGAGTATTCTATCTTCTCCACCCGTGTCCACTTGAAGAAATGTGCGTCCATCTTCAGTATTCGGGTACCGTTCTGGGACTGTGATGTCTTCACGAGAAGTTGGCAAAGGCGGAGGATTGTTTGCTTTTCGCCTCCACCTTCTGATATTGCGACGCATGGTGTCGGTGGACGGGATATTTGAAAGACCTCGTTCACTCCTCACTCCCGTTGCGGCTACAGTGCTACATGCTGAGTTGGTGCTAGAGATGTGCCCGCAGTCTGCCTCATGCTGGAACCAGCTGCTCTCGCTTCACAGCATCCTGTATCACCGGCTTCCTGATAAGGAGTGCTGTCCTATGTGCGCAACCACGTCTTGTCCCTGATAAAACCACACAATAAAACTCGTATCACCTGAAGTGAATTTAAGTCTTATTTTCATTTGTTGCAGGGGGAGGGGTGCATGAGTTAGAATATGTGTGTGTGTGTATGAGAGAGAGAGAGAGAGAGAGAGAGAGAGAGAGAGAGAGAGAGAGAGAGAGAGAGAGAGAGAGAGAGAGAGAGAGAGAGAGAGAGAGAGAGAGAGAGAGAGAGAGAGAGAGAGAGAGAGAGAGAGATAGAGAGGGCGTAGAGAGGAAGAGAGAGACTTATTCTGATGATCTGATCACTTTAGGGCATTAAACAAACATCAGAAAGGGAGAGAGAGGGGGGGAGAGACGGGAGGGAGAGAGAGGGGGTGAGAGAGAGAGGGAGGAGAGAGAGAGAGAGAGAGAGAGAGAGAGAGAGAGAGAGAGAGAGAGAGAGAGAGAGAGAGAGAGAGAGAGAGAGAGAGAGAGAGAGAGAGAGAGAGAGAGAGAGAGAGAGAGAGAGAGAGAGAGAGAGAGAGAGAGAGAGAGAGAGAGAGGAAGATCCCACGCACCTGAACGTGAATGGCAGCATTGCACTCATTTGCGCCATTATTTCGATTGGCAAAAATGTACCGGTCTTTGTCACATAGCTTCTTGTGAAAGTGGAACATTCTGCCATTTTCACAAACAATTGGGTTTCCTCTTTTTGATGTTAAAAACACGATGCCTTCCATGGCCGCTCGTAAACTGAAAAGATCTGAACTTAAATAATTAACCAATTGCACCAGTTCAATGACCGAGATGAATTCAGTGCACATGTAGGCCTATAAAAAATAATAATAGGCAAGTTCAGGGGCCGTTTCACAAAGGCTAACGTTAAGTAGCGTGAGCGCAAATCGGCAAAAAAACCAGTACTAAGAAACACCTCTTTTGCCGACGTTTGTCGAAAACGTTTTGTGGCTGCTATCGAGGTAGCAAGATGCGTTTTAGTTCAGCATCATGCTGTGTGAATTAGTTCTAGTTTTTCAAGGCACAGTCAACATCTTGCATTGAAGTCTGAATTCTACTCACTGCATTTCTTCTCGCTGGACGCGTCTCTGGAGCTGCACACGGCACCCATTTGGCATTGGGGTGTTTGGGACGTGGAGGAACAACTAACACCAAAGTTCAGCTCTGTGTATAACACACACACACACACACACACACACACACACATACACGCGCACGCACACACACACGTATGGAGATATTTCTTCCACAACTAAATTCAGCCAAGGCATTAACCTGTGTGTGTGTGTGTGTGTGTGTGTGTGTGTGTGTGTGTGTGTGAAAGAGAGTGAGTATGTGTGTGTGTGCGTGCCTGCGAGTGAGTGTGTTTTCTGTGTATCAATGAGCCAATCTGAGCACGTGTATGCAAGCGTGTGTCCATTTGTGTCATTGTGTGTGCATGTCTGTGTGTGTGAGAGACTCACTGCAGAGCTGGTCTTCACATGAAGATCCATGACGACAGAACTGCTCAGTGTTAGAGCCACACGGCTGATTCACATCAATTCCTGTTGAGAGAAAACGAAGGCTCTGACACCATACCGGTACTATGGCAAGTGAAAACAGAAACAATACTGCATCACTAAAGTCGTGTAATATGGGGACACGTAGTGCAAGTTGTGTGGCATAAGAGAATCCAACAGGTGTTGTCTAATGTGACACAATTACTACAGGTGTTGTCTTTGAAACACTTACTACAGGTGTTGTCTAATGTGACACAATTACTACAGCTGTTGTCTTTGAAACACTTACTACAGCTGTTGTCTTTGAAATACTTACTACAGGTGTTGTCTTTGAAACACTTACTACAGCTGTTGTCTTTGAAACACTTACTACAGCTGTTGTCTTTGAAACACTTACTACAGCTGTTGTCTTTGAAACACTTACTACCGGTATTGTTTAATGTGACACACTACAGTTGTCTAATGTGACACACTTACTACAGCTGTGTTGTCTAATGTGACACACTTACTACAGGTGTTGTCTAATGTGACACACTTACTACAGGTGTTGTCTAATGTGACACACTTACTACAGGTGTTGTCTAATGTGACACACTTACTACAGGTGTTGTCTAATGTGACACACTTACTACAGGTGTTGTCTAATGTGACACACTTACTACAGGTGTTGTCTAATGTGACACACTTACTACAGGTGTTGTCTAATGTGACACTCTTACTACAGGTGTTGTCTAATGTGACACACTTACTACAAGTGTTGTCTAATGTGACACACTTACTACAGGTGTTGTCTAATGTGACACACTTACTACATGTGTTGTCTAATGTGACACACTACAGTTGTCTAATGTGACACACTTACTACAGGTGTTGTCTAATGTGACACACTACAGTTGTCTAATGTGACACACTTACTACAGGTGTTGTCTAATGTGACACACTTACTACAGGTGTTGTCTAATGTGACACTTACTACTTACTACAGGTGTTGTCTAATGTGACACACTTACTACAGGTGTTGTCTAATGTGACACACTTACTACAGGTGTTGTCTAATGTGACACACTTACTACAGGTGTTGTCTAATGTGACACACTTACTACAAGTGTTGTCTAATGTGACACACTTACTACAGGTGTTGTCTAATGTGACACACTTACTACAGGTGTTGTCTAATGTGACACACTTACTACAGACACACTTACTACATGTGTTGTCTAATGTGACATACTTACTACAGGTGTTGTCTAATATGACACACTTACTACAGGTGTTGTCTAATATGACACACTTACTACAGGTGTTGTCTAATGTGACACACTTACTACAGGTGTTGTCTAATGTGACATACTTACTACAGATGTTGTCTAATGTGACATACTTACTACAGGTGTTGTCTAATGTGACACACTTACTACAGGTGTTGTCTAATGTGACACACTTACTACAGGTGTTGTCTAATGTGACACACTTACTACAAGTGTTGTCTAATGTAATGTGACACACTTACTACAGGTGTTGTCTAATGTGACATACTTACTACATATGTTGTCTAATGTGACATACTTACTACAGGTGTTGTCTAATATGACACACTTACTACAGGTGTTGTCTAATATGACACACTTACTACATGTGTTGTCTATTGTGACACACTTACTACATATGGTGACACACTGACAAAAGGGATTGACACACTTACCAGATGGTGACACACTTACTTCAAATGTTGACACATACATGTTGACACACTTACTACAGGTGTCGACGTGCTTACATGTGTTGACACATTCACTGCAGGTGTTGACACATTTACTACATGTGTTGACACACTTACTACATATGCTGACACACTTACTTCATGTGTTGACACAATCACTGCATGAGTTGGCACACATACTACATGCGTTGACACACTCAAGGAGTTGACACACTACACGTGTCGACACACTCACTACAGGTGTTGCCACACTTATTACATGTGTTGACACATTTACTACAGGTGTTGCCACATTCACTACATGTGTTGCCACACTCACTACAGGTGTTGTCACACTCACTACAGGTGTTGACACACTTGCTACATGTGTTGACACACTCACTAGAGGTGCTGACACACTCACTACAGCCTACAGGTGTTGACACACTTACTACAGATGCTGTCGTTATTGCAGAATCCAGAGCTGCATGAATCTCGGTTCTCCTCACAGCTCCCACCATGCACGATTTCTGAACAATGAACAGTTTGTAAGTGTGTGTGTGTGTGTGTGTGTGTGTGTGTGTGTGTGTGTGTGTGTGTGTGTGTGTGTGTGTGTGTGTGTAATTGCACGTATGTGTGTGTGTGAGAGAGAGAGAGGGGGGGGGGTATGTGAGAGGAGAGAGAGAGAGACAACTCGACCTTTTATTGTCCATAGCAATAAAGCCCTTAGGACAAGGGGGCATAATAGCAAAATATTATATCTAACAAATATGAAATATGATAGAAGTATTAGACGAAAACAACATGCGCTTGCACACACACACACACACACATACACACACACACATACACACACACACAAACAAACACAAACGTGCGCACACGCTTACACAAGCATATCCATATAAATATACATGCATATAATTATGCAAAATTTAACATAGAAGTTAAATGGATCATCTGGAGATCAATCACTTGATTGTTCAATAATGTTTCTTCTTATATCCATGGCTTCTGCTATACATTTGGCTAAGTTAGTTAGAGATACAACAAACTCAGAGCTCCCAGGGACCCCCATTTGGGGGTCTATGAAGCACTATAAACCTAAAGGGCCCCCTAAAAGAAAGTCTAGAGGGTCACAGTGATGGACTGTAACAATGGGCAAAATAACAAACCAGTCTTTGCATTCCAAGTTAGGACCTATCACGGCAGTCTTCACGACTTGGCCTAATTCATAGAACTAATTTTCCCAAAATGTGTTACCCTCTTCTCTCTTCCTGATTGTCACAGATCTATTCTTTGCATACCTTGAGCTGCGTGCGTATGTGTGCGTGTGCGAGCACACACTGACATTCTGAAAACTTTTGTCAAGCTACTCATCAAGTTCACTTGAAATGAATATTCTTTTTAACATTCACAATGTCATTTGGACCCTGTAAGCCTCCTCTAGGAACCTTTAAATATGAAGTGAAGGAGTCTCTCGTTTTGCGGGACAATTGGGAGCCCTGTGACTACATAAGTTGTTATAGCAGGTGGTCCCTGATTTACACACGTCAGTGTAGTCGTTGATACAACTTACTGCACGTGTTGTTATGGCAGGTGGTCCCTGATTTACACATGTCAGGGTGGTCGTTGATACACCTTACTACACGTGTTGTTATAGCAGGTGGTCCCTGATTTACACATGTCAGTGTGGTCGTTGATACAACTTACTACACGTGTTGTTATGGCAGGTGGTCCCTGATTTACACATGTCAGGGTGGTCCTTGATACAACTTACTACAAGTGTTGTCATAGCAGGTGGTCCCTGATTTACACATGTCAGGGTGGTCGTTGATATTAACTTACTGCACGTGTTGTTATAGCAGGTGGTCCCTGATTTACACATGTCAGGGTGGTCGTTGATACAACTTACTACACGTGTTGTTATGGCAGGTGGTCCCTGATTTACACATGTCAGTGTGGTCGTTGATACAACTTACTACACGTGTTGTTATAGCAGGTGGTCCCTGATTTACACATGTCAGGGTGGTCGTTGATACAACTTACTACACGTGTTGTTATGGCAGGTGGTCCCTGATTTACACATGTCAGGGTGGTCGTTGATACAACTTACTACACGTGTTGTTATAGCAGGTGGTCCCTGATTTACACATGTCAGGGTGGTCGTTGATACAACTTACTACACGTGTTGTTATAGCAGGTGGTCCCTGATTTACACATGTCAGGGTGGTCGTTGATACAACTTACTACACGTGTTGTTATAGCAGGTGGTCCCTGATTTACACATGTCAGGGTGGTCGTTGATACAACTTACTACACGTGTTGTTATGGCAGGTGGTCCCTGATTTACACATGTCAGTGTGGTCGTTGATACAACTTACTACACGTGTTGTTATAGCAGGTGGTCCCTGATTTACACATGTCAGGGTGGTCGTTGATACAACTTACTACACGTGTTGTTATAGCAGGTGGTCCCTGATTTACACATGTCAGGGTGGTCGTTGATACAACTTACTACACGTGTTGTTATAGCAGGTGGTCCCTGATTTACACATGTCAGTGTGGTCGTTGATACAACTTACTACACGTGTTGTTATAGCAGGTGGTCCCTGATTTACACATGTCAGGGTGGTCGTTGATACAACTTACTACACGTGTTGTTATAGCAGGTGGTCCCTGATTTACACATGTCAGTGTGGTCGTTGATACAACTTACTACACGTGTTGTTATAGCAGGTGGTCCCTGATTTACACATGTCAGTGTGGTCGTTGATACAACTTACTACACGTGTTGTTATAGCAGGTGGTCCCTGATTTACACATGTCAGTGTGGTCGTTGATACAACTTACTACACGTGTTGTTATAGCAGGTGGTCCCTGATTTACACATGTCAGGGTGGTCGTTGATACAACTTACTACACGTGTTGTTATAGCAGGTGGTCCCTGATTTACACATGTCAGGGTGGTCGTTGATACAACTTACTACATGTGTTGTTATAGCAGGTGGTCCCTGATTTACACATGTCAGGGTGATTTGCACAGTTCTGATCCAGGCCTAGTTCTGAAGACATAAAAATAAAAATGTCAATACTTTGCATAAATAATAATTAATTTGAATGAATGTCTCACGCAGACAAAATAGTAATTAAACACACTCGCACAAAGAGAGAGAGAGAGAGAGAGAGAGAGAGAGAGAGAGAGAGAGAGAGAGAGAGAGAGAGAGAGAGAGAGAGAGAGAGAGAGAGAGAGAGAGAGAGAGAGAGAGAGAGAGAGAGAGAGAGAGAGAGAGAGAGAGAGAGAGAGAGAGAGAGAGAGAGAGAGAGAGAGAGAGAGAGAGAGAGAGAGAGAGAGAGAAAAGATTGCGAAAAGCATACTCAAACACAGACAGATACCAAGATATAGATTTTCAAAGGATGACACACAGACAGACAAGCAAACAGACAGACAAGCAAACTGGCACACCGTGAAAAGAGAGGAAGAGAAGTACAAGCATAGTGTGGTAGAGTAGAAAAACACTCACTGCAGTAAAAGCTCTCACAGACCAGTTCAGCCCTGCAGTGTTCTTCGTTGCCATAGCAGCTCTCAGCCTCGGTCAACTCTGAACAATGATAAAGGGTCACTGGGTATTATAAAATTTAAACAAATAAGAGAGAAACACCAGAGCAAGTATGTGAACAATAATTTCAAAGTTAAATGCCTTCCAGCATAGCACACTATAGTAAACACTTACTGCACGCATTGTTCTCGTTACGCAACGTTCAGCAAGTGATAATTAATGCCTTCAAGCATAGCACACAATGCTATAATTGTACTTACTGCACGCATTGTTCTCGTTACGCAACTTTCAGTAAGAGATAATTAATGCCTTCAAGCATATCACACAATGCTATAATTGTACTTACTGCACGCATTGTTCTCGTTACGCAACGTTCAGCAAGTGATAATTAATGCCTTCAAGCATAGCACACAATGCTATAATTGTACTCACTGCACGCATTGTTCTCGTTACGCAACGTTCAGTAAGAGATAATTAATGCCTTCAAGCATATCACACAATGCTATAATTGTACTTACTGCACGCATTGTTCTCGTTACGCAACGTTCAGCAAGTGATAATTAATGCCTTCAAGCATAGCACACAATGCTATAATTGTACTCACTGCACGCATTGTTCTCGTTACGCAACGTTCAGTAAGAGATAATTAATGCCTTCAAGCATATCACACAATGCTATAATTGTACTTACTGCACGCATTGTTCTCGTTACGCAACGTTCAGCAAGTGATAATTAATGCCTTCAAGCATAGCACACAATGCTATAATTGTACTCACTGCACGCATTGTTCTCGTTACGCAACGTTCAGTAAGAGATAATTAATGCCTTCAAGCATATCACACAATGCTATAATTGTACTTACTGCACGCATTGTTCTCGTTACGCAACGTTCAGCAAGTGATAATTAATGCCTTCAAGCATAGCACACAATGCTATAATTGTACTCACTGCACGCATTGTTCTCGTTACGCAACTTTCAGTAAGAGATAAGTAACCATTTCACCGCCAATCATATTTCAGCCAAACATTTCCATTAAATTTATTTGGGTAGAGAACAAAATCTGTCTGCAGTATTGGGGATTCTTATGTGACATATATATAAAATAAGGTCTATCCTTACTTCCCAAAACTGAGACAATAGGGTCTTTGGATAATAGACCCCAATTTGATGCCTTTTAGTGACATAGGTATTAAATCACTGTGGTGCTAAAATGAGACTTTGGCGGTAAAAGGGTTAATGCTACAAAAATACTCACTGCACACATTTTCTTATGCAATTTCCAGCAAGTGATAATGTATGCCTTCAAGCGTAGCCCACAATGGTATACACTCAGTGCACACATTCTTCACGTTCAGCAAAGTTTTGCCGGGGAAAAACGCCTTTAAGCATAGCATACAATGGCATTTTACTCACTGCATATTGTTCTCATTAGGCAAATGCCAGCTATTGACAAATATTTTCAAGCATAGTTCACAGTTATTAGGTTAGTGAAAATGCCTTTAAGCAGAGCACACAATGGTATTTAACCAATTTAAAATATTTTGGTCAGCGAAGCTTCAGTTTGTGCCCCCACTGTCTGGAATTCTCCCCCTGTCCATCTCCGTCACCGGCCAACCCTTTCCAGCTTCAGTTTTTGTGCCCCCACTGTCTGGAATTCTCTCCCTGTCCATCTCCGTCACCGGCCAACCCTTTCCAGCTTCAGTTTTTGTGCCCCCACTGTCTGGAATTCTCTCCCTGTCCATCTCCGTCACCAGCCATCCCTTTCCAGCTTCAGTTTTTGTGCCCCCACTGTCTGGAACTCTCTCCCTGTCCATCTCCGTCACCAACCAGCCCTTTCCAGCTTCAGTTTGTGTGCCCCAACTGTCTGGAACTCTCTCCCTGTCCATCTCCGTCACCAGCCATCCCTTTCCAGCTTCAGTTTTTGTGCCCCCACTGTCTGGAATTCTCCCCCTGTCCATCTCCGTCACCAGCCATCCCTTTCCAGCTTCAGTTTGTGTGCCCCCACTGTCTGGAATTCACTCCCTGTCCATCTCCGTCACCGGCCAACCCTTTCCAGTTTCAGTTTGTGTGCCCCAACTGTCTGGAACTCTCTCCCTGTCCATCTCCGTCACCAGCCATCCCTTTCCAGCTTCAGTTTTTGTGCCCCGACTGTCTGGAATTCTCTCCCTGTCCATCTCCGTCACCGGCCAACCCTTTCCAGTTTCAGTTTGTGTGCCCCCACTGTCTGGAACTCTCTCCCTGTCCATCTCCGTCACCGGCCAACCCTTTCCAGCTTCAGTTTTTGTGCCCCCACTGTCTGGAATTCTCTCCCTGTCCATCTCCGTCACCGGCCAACCCTTTCCAGTTTCAAAACCCAGCTCAAGACCCATCTGTTTCGAAAAGCTTTTCCTCTGTGATTTCAGAGACATGGTTGTATGAACGAGGGAGAATGTAAGTGTATCTGCGTGTGATTCAGTGAAAGTAAGCGCCTTGAGTCTAATTAATTTAGAGAAAGGCGCTCTACAATATAAATACTATGTATTAGCATTGTTATCACTATCATTATTGTTATTATCATTATTATAATTATACTCACTGCACACATTGTTCTCACAGACCATCCCAGTGTTGCATCTGGTGCCAGCATTACACGCTGTGCCAGCCTTCTTCCCTGCAAGGAAGAAAACAAAAGTGGCAAAAATTAGCTCGCGATACAAAATTACCTTTCTTCCCTGCAAGGAAGAAAACAAAAGTGGCAAAAATTAGCTCGCGATACAAAATTACCTTACAAAATAGCACACATTAGTATATTCTTAATGTTCTTCGCAGTAAGCAAATCTCAGCCACTGATAAATGCTGAGAGAAAGAAGAGAGATTTATAGACAGGCAGACATACACAGAAAGACTAACTTACTACAAGTGTAGTCCTGTGCATACACCTGTTCGTCTGGCCCGCAGGCACACTTGTTGTCGCTGCAGTTTTGACTCAGACAATCGTTCTCAGCGTTACAGCTTGATCCAATGCGAGTGCTGACCGGTTCTGTGGACAGCATGACTCTGATACTTGTGTGTATAAAGATGGGAACATGTTCAGAGTGAAACAGCTTTGATTAATTCTCGTTTTGCCCCGTTTATCAAATCACAAAATATATACCGACGAAAATGGTGTTTTACGTCCTCTTGGTCTGAATCAGACACATATGGGACATTTATAAATACAAATATGGTGGGAACAATACTGGAGGCAATGCCCGGAGGCAGTACGAAACCAGTAAAGTCCCGATTTTTTTTTTATTAATATAGATAGGTGTAGCGGTAACCACGCCTCGGTTAAACCTCATCGGCTGTGGCACCGCCAAAAGTATATTGTACTAGCTGTGCAACCCTTGGCACATGAGACATAGGTTTAATGACTCGTTGTTGCCCTTCGCGCTCGGTTCGACCCGCTTGCGCTTCGCCCCCTTGGCGGAGGTTTCCGAAAAGTAAGGACAGCATGACCTTCGGAGGGTACCAAGGATGCTTGATACCACATTTGGTGTCGATCGGTTGAGAACTGTGGCCGTGCATAAGGGACACCCACACACCCACACACACACACACACACACACACACACAGACATATAAACAAAATATATACCGAAAGGAGACACAGGTCATATATATTACAGAATTATCGAGCAACCAGTTCCCTCTTACTTGAATGTATTTTTTATTTAAATAATGTAAGCAAAAGAGGCTCTTGACGACAGAATCCATAATTTATCCTCGAAAAAATATGGAGGCAAATTTTGTTAGGAATCAAACACACTGCCAATGTTTGTCGATTGATCATGAAGCCTGATAGAGTATTGTAATAAATATGAAAGCTTGCAATGAACAGTGTTGTGTTTTGTGTGATCATCTTAAATAAATAAACTGCCAAATGTTGACTTTAAAAACACTAGTCAATACATAATGCAGATATGCAAAGTTATTCAATTTCCGAAACAGAACATTTTATGTGGAAATAATAATAATGTATTTATATAGCGCAACGACCCATTGATAATACTCTATGCGCTTTGAAATAACAAGATAGGAAGACCATGCAAAGTATTGAAATAAAAACAAATAATCAACATTATGACAAATAACAAAGGCACAAAAAGAACATCACTAAAACAAAAGCACTCATATTTATATGTTACATGATTTAACGGGAATCACACACACACACACACACACAATGTTGATATCAAAATAAATTATCAACCAAGAGGGAGAGAGGGGAATCGGGCAGTTTACATCAGCTGACTGCTATGTTGACACACACACACAATGATAAACCACACAAGTTCTTTTTCGTCTCTCTACAAATAGTGTTACCAACATGGGTTTCATCTGATAATCAAACGAACACTCACTTTTCACAAAACGACTTTTGCGTTTTCATTTTTAACTGAGGAAGTATCTTCAGGTCGACAGTCTAAAAAATAGAAAAACTTCGGTAAAGATGTAGATCAGCACCCCATGTCACAGTCTTGGTTCATTGTGTTCTTTCCGTCTTGCCTTTATCTTCTACTATTATCAAAATAATATTTTTAATTGTCTAAATGGATGAAAATTATCGTTAAAAATAGAAAACGATAGAGGTTTAAGTGCTCAATCTGCAGTAAGAAAGGCAAGACTGAAAAGAGATAAAAACGGAAAGGACCGAGATATTGAGGAAGGGGTGTTGATCTGCATCTTTGCCCAAACGTCTTTGCTTGATAATGAAAAACTAAAAGGCCAAGGTCTATCTTACTGCAATGGTTGTCCTCCTGTTCGGAGATACCTGACTGGCATTCACATTTACTGTCTTCACAGTGAGCCCCAGAGGTGCACTCTGATGAGTCCACACAACTCTCGTCAACGTTCACCCCTGAAATAAACAAAACAATACACACACACATCAACACAGTGAGCCCCAGAGATGCACTCTGATGAGTCCACACAACTCTCGTCAACATTCACCCCTGAAATAAACAAAGCAATACACACACACACACACACACACACACACACACACACACACACACACACACACACACACGAGCACAGTGAGCCCTAGAGGTGCACTCTGATGAGTCCACACAACTCTCGTCAACATTCACCCCTGAAATAAACAAAGCAATACACACACACACACACACACACACACACACACACACACACACACACACACACACACACACACACACACACACACACACACACACACACACACACGAGCACAGTGAGCCCTAGAGGTGCACTCTGATGAGTCCACACAACTCTCGTCAACATTCACCCCTGAAATAAACAAAGCAATACACACACATCAACACAGTGAGCCCCAGAGGTGCACTGTGATGAGTCCACACAACTCTCGTCAACATTCACCCCTGAAATAAACAAAGCAATACACACACATCAACACAGTGAGCCCCAGAGGTGCACTCTGATTGAGTCCACACAACTCTCGTCAACATTCACCCCTGAAACAAACAAAGCAATACACACACATCAACACAGTGAGCCCCAGAGGTGCACTCTGATTGAGTCCACACAACTCTCGTCAACATTCACCCCTGAAATAAACAAAGCAATACACACACACACATGAACCCAGTGAGCCCCAGAGGTGCACTCTGATGAGTCCACACAACTCTCGTCAACATTCACCCCTGAAATAAACAAAGACAAACAAACAAAATACACTAGCAACAACAGTATTCATCGAGCCCTTTATCTCGTTTTAATAAAAAATAAATAAATAAAAATTACATGAGTAGGCAGTTTAGCAACACGTACACACACACACACATACACTGAGGAAAGCATCTATCACAATAGACGTATATCACCGTGGAACAAGATGGGTTTTAGATGTCAAATATATTTTCAAGAAGAAACAAAACCAACAATCCAAAGGGAAGGACAAGGAGTGAAAGAGAAAGACAAAGAAGAAGGAGGACTGCGAAGAGAAGGAGGAGGAGGGAAAATGAGGAGAAGAGGAAGAAGACGAAGACAGGGAAGGAAGAGGAAGAGGAGAAGCAATGCTCACTGACCACATCGCTTCAGACTGTCACATGTTGTGTGCTCGGGACAGGCATCTTCCAATTTCTCACAGCTTTGACCAGTCTCCAAAACTGTGAAAATAATGCAATACACAAACATAGCAGCCATTCTTTGCTATTGGTGACAAAAAAAGGAGGCACCGCACCCAACATTGACAATATAAGCAGCTAGACACCACTGATACGGGGCAACCCGGCAGAAAGGGAACCAAAATTGTCCTTTGCCCGTTCCGCCCTGTACCTGGCAAGCTCCGTGCCTCCCATGCCCCCAATCTAACCCCCCACCCTCTTTGAAATCTCTACACAGAATTTGAAGTGGTTCCGTCAAGCGGTTCAGAAGATACATTTACAGCCGGGAAAAAGAGAAAAAAGAACATGGTCAAGAAGCTTTAAAATGTCTTCCACTCCATTCCTTGAGTGATGCCTTTTGAGAATATACATGGTCGTATGGGTGTGCGATAAATGGTTTTCTTGCAACAGGCAAAAGGTCAAATATCAAGGTCAAAAGGATTTGAATGCCACCCACTACATTTCTTACGTCAAGAATATAATTATAAGGTTATGTAGGTGTAGAGTTAACAATATGGCTAAAACACCAATTTCCCTCATCCAATGTGACCTTCATGAGTACCCAATATTCAGACTTACCATAAGCCAATGCAAATATACACAAAGTGTGAATATCAGAAGTCCAATGATGTGAAAGATATGGCCACAAGAACAAAATTTGGTTTTCAAAATCAAACTCCAAAGTCAAGGTCACCACGGTTATGAATGTATATGTGACCATTCCTGTAGCATGATGCACCACCACACAAAATGTAAAGCGATTCTGTCCATTGGTTCACAAGATACAGTTTGAACATAAAATGTATAGTGCAAAGAAGGAAATTTCGGTTTCAAGGACAAACTTCAAAGTCAAGGTCATGAATATCAACAGGAACTTTCCCTTTTAAGATGCCTATTCCTCTACCAAATTTGATTAAAATCCGTCCAGTAATTTTTGAGAAATGTGGTTTTCAGACACACACAGACAAGCTAGGATAAAATGACTAACCGCAAATTCCGTATGGTCACCCATCCGCAAAAGAAATCTGGAAGTAAGAATTATGAAAGAGTACGAGGGTGCACACACACATGCGGAGACCCATTCGCATTTCCTATCCGCTAATTTCTTACTTTCCATGAAGTAATGTATTTGGTGTGTGTGTGTGTGTGTGTGTGTGTGTGTGTGTGTGTGTGTGTGTGTGTGTGTGTGTGCGTGTGCGTGTGTGCGTGTGTGTGCGTGCGTGTGTGTGCGTGCGTGCGTGTGCGTGTGTGTGCGTGCGTGTGTGTGCGTGCGTGTGCGTGTGCGTGTGGAGGGGTGGTGGCGGTTGGAGGGGTGTGGGTGTCTATGTGTTTGTGTAGGCCTATGTGTGTCTGTGCCTCTCTCTCTCTCTCTCTCTGTCTCTCTCTCTCTCTGTCAACTTACCAGGGCTCCAATGGACCCCCATTTGGGTGTCTATGAAGCACTACAAGTCTTAAGGACCCTCTAAAAGAATGAGCAGGGGGCCCATGGATGCACTAGAAAAAAAACCTTTTAAGCATTCACAATGCCACTGGGACCCTCTATCCTGCCTCTAGGACCCTCTATACTGTAAGTGAAGGAGTCCCTGGGACCCCTTGTTTTGCGGGACGATTGGGAGCCCTGACTTACTGCATTTGTTGGAGGTAGCTTTGCAAAAACTGCCTCTCCTACACTCCTGCATTCCTGGGCTGCAAGGACTGCCCACATCTTTCTCTGCAAAGTATCGTGATTTTTAGCAAAAAGGGTACATGGGTTATACTAGTCAGGCAAGTAAATTCCATTATCTTGCATTTTCCTGCTACAAGCATGACATCTGGCGAAGTTATTTAGTTTCCTATACTGAACAAATATAGATACAGAGCCATCGCAAAAAATGCTGATTGTGCTTATTTTGTGATAAAATCAAAATGGCGGCTAAACAGCTTCAAATATGACTACTGTATGAAAATAATCAGGCTCCTCATTCACATGTCATAAGTGCCATATTTGCCATAATTGATCCTTGATACGTTACAAATCAAGTCATGGATACAGAGTTTAGACAAAAGTAGTAAATGCTCATTTCATAGGGAAATTCAAAATGGTGAATACACGGTTCCTGTGTTTACCCAGACATCCAAAGAACCCGGCCCTAATGTCAAAAATGTCATGTTACTTGTGCAATTATGGCAAGCTTCAAGAGTATTATTGTGGTCTGTCAATGGGAACCATTCACAAGTCACACAAGTCACAACATTTTATTTTCCTTAAAGGGATATACAGCTTATGGTGGCACGTAAAAGCAAAACATAAAACAAAACCCAACATATCACAGGTCTAATAACGCAGCATTCATGCAAAACACGCTCACGCACTAGACATGCAGCCATTCATGAACAAAATTTAAAATAATGATAATAATGAAACTATAATAATAATAATCATGTTTATATCATGTTTATCAAGACGTTTGGTCTACTAAAAAGAAAAATTAATATTTTGTCTTAAAAGGCCTTCATGCATTCCCACCTATGAGTCAAGTCAAATGGTGTTAAAACTATCTTTATTGAGGGTTAAATAATAAACTGAAAGTGGGACGTTCCACAATGTTTTCCTTCACTATTTTGTGATAATTTAACAAGTGCACAAAAAGAGGACAGTGCATAAAGAGAGCGCGTAAACACACACACATACACACGTGCGCAAACACACGTTTTTTTGTAAAAAAAAAGAAGCTTTATCAAGCTTATTCTTTTATCGTCAATAAAGATCATTTTGACTTGACTTGACTTGACACATACACACACAAAGGGAAGCACACACAAATAGATCACCCCACCCAACCTTTCGATGCCCAAAACAACAATATAAAAGCAATATTTCATATTATTATCTTCATTACAGATTCAGACCTACCGAGACACAGACAGTTCAACAGAAAGACAGGCCTATCAACCGATCCTAAAATTCGGGTCACGCTAGTCCGACACATCTGACGCGGCGTGCGAGGCGTGCTGCCTCGCACAATAGGGGGAAAAGAAGGGTAAACCGCTTCTGTGGCATGCACCCATTCAAATGCCTAGCGTCCCTCGCACTTATCCTCCTTTTATACTCCTGGTGCAGCTTTAACCAGACACTTTTAATGTCAAAATATACGTTGTCTTTTATTCTCCCCCACGACAACAGAGTGACCGGCCAGTAATATCCTTGCTAGTATAACACTGTGTTGCCATGCGGAAAGAGTGGAAAACAACAATGTGTATTTTGACCTTTACATGTTCAGAAATGGAAAATATATCGCCATCGACTCAATAGTGTTGGGTTGTGTGCAGCACAGATCTGTGCAGTGTTCGCAAGAGAACACAGACTCATTTTGTTAACTCACGCGATCGCGCAAGCCAAAAAGCAACGTTCTATAGTGTTGTAACAGACACAGTTCTGCCTAGATATAGAAAGCTCGATAGAGAGACACCTAGCTTGAGACCTGCAACTTTACTCAAAGAGAAACAAACAAATGGACAGACATAGAGACAGACAGGACACTTACTGCATGTTCTTAAATGGCAGACAGCTTCATCGACACAGTCCTCAGTGTTGTTACACTGTTGACCCACTTTCCATTCTGCATAAAAACAAGGTGAAGATCAGATTAAGCACTGTTGTTGGTGAATGGAGAATAATAATAAAGTAATAAAATGAGAGCATCCTAACCAGCAGACGAAGATTCCCCTGGTCCACAAGCCGGATGGAAGTTCAGTTTAACGTCGCGTATCGGCTTTCGCCATGTACGACGGGCTGAACAAACCAACCAGGATATAAACAAAAATTTATGTTCCTGAATCACTGCCTTAGCCAAAAGGCCGAGAAGCGATCAGAATTTGAACATGGCTAAAGCCGGACCGGTGGGTTTTACTTTTATTCAAGTGGCTGGGCAGTATTAGGGACTCCTTTTTCTTGGTTGCTGGGATAGGGATAGGACTGCTATCAGCATCTTGGAGCAGATTGTTCTAGGTAGATAAGTTACCAATAATCCATGGATGCAATTTCAAACTTTGTTGTAAACAAAGTTTGGTAAAGGTCAGGGCCTGTATTCACGTTGAGATAGCATGAGACTTAGCATCATACTAACTTAGAAGCTCTTCCAAAAGTCCTATTAAATCCTATAGGACATTGGAAGAGCTTCTAAGTTAGCATGATGCTAAGTCTCATGCTATCTCAACGTGAATACAGGCCCTGTTTATCATCTTGTTGGTGGTGGTCTTTTGCCTCTCTGTTGTGTCTTTAAGTTCTATTTATCAAGGAGTGTATAAAGTATTGACGCAGAGGAGTATACATGTATTGCTTGTATTTCCTGGTAAAATTCCGCTATTGTTTATACTGTGTAATTCGTTTTGAAATGAGCACGCCATAAGCTCTGCTTGTTGTTGCTTCAGTTATGTCATAGTTGTTGTTCATGTTGATTTGGAAAATAAAACATTTAAACCAGAGGAGTATACTCACTACATTTGTCACCCTGGCAGATAGCTGTGACATCACAGGCAAATATTGTACTGGTGCCCCCGCAATCTTCTTTCGACGATCGCACTGTAATGTTAGGAAACATAAGAGAGAGAGGGGAAAATAGGAACATAGAGAGAGAGAGAGAGAGAGAGAGAGAGAGAGAGAGAGAGAGAGAGAGAGAGAGAGAGAGAGAGAGAGAGAGAGAGAGAGAGAGAGAGAGAGAGAGAGAGAGAGAGAGAGAGAGAGAGAGAGAGAGAGAGAGAGAGAGAGAGGAGAGAGAGAGAGAGAGAGAGAGAGAGAGAGAGAGAGAGAGAGAGGAGAGAGAGAGAGAGAGAGAGAGAGAGAGAGAGAGAGAGAGAGAGAGAGAGAGAGAGAGAGAGAGAGAGAGAGAGAGAGAGAGAGAGAGAGAGAATGTCTTGCTTCGTATTTTGGTATTAAGAATGTTTTCAAGAAGGTTTTTACAACATGGATAGTCAAAGGCAATCCATCTTCTTTATTTTGACTATAACTTCAATACACTATGATCTCCCTATTTATCTCTATACGGGCTTTAAGGCATTTAAGTGGACTTCCCTGAAATCTTTGTAGCAATTTGTGGACGTGGGAATTCCTGATTGTTATTACATTTCTCTGTAGTTATTTCAATATTTCTTACTCCTGTATTTGTATTATGTAATTAAGTAGAAATGGCCGCATATTTTGATTACATTTTTATCTGGCGAAAAGCTGGACCAATCAGTGTTTTCGGTTGTTGTTCTGCAGTAAAAATACGATGTTTAGGTAATAAGTATGGTTTCTTGTAAAGAGAAGGCATATGATAAGTCACACTTATTTTTATTTCACCAAACTGTCTATAAATGTGAAGACAGGAATGCTTTTCCTTGCATTCTTATTTGTCTGAGATCTTAACATATTCTGATTAAGTCTACTCAGAGCTTCCACCTGAGAAAATCACATTCTTCTGGGATGCATTTTCATGGGCTACACAATAAGAAACGTGCTTTTAACTTTTGCTTATTACAGTTTTATAGCTTTTCGGATTATCTGCCCTTGAGATAGAGATATCTATCCTTAGTAGGTACTATATCAATAAGCCTCCCATATGCTTAGAATAAGCACATGAACTAAAGTCCACAACATTTTTTTTGAAATGCAAGAGAATGTTAAGTGCAGTTTACAGTACATTATGGTGTAAAATGTCAACTATAGTGCATAGCAACTAACAAATAACAAACAAAGAAGTGTGTTAAATATTAGGCACAGCTGCGTTGGAACGAGGCAAAATATTAATTATAAAAAGTAGGAGTAGTTTAAGAAAATGCAGAAAAAAAGAAACATGTTCTCTTATTGCACAGTAGCTTAGGAGAGAATAAAAGAAAACAAATGTGAGTTTGTAGAGCACACGGAGCAAAGAAAATGCTAACTCTCTTAAGCAATGTACAGAAAGGTCTGAACAAAGAAATTCTGCTTACAATACCGCCTACAGAAAGTTAAGGAACACTTACCAAATCATCGATATTTCTAAAACGACAAATGGTAAGTTTTTGAATGTTAACAGTTGTTCGTTGAACGCATTGACAAAATTAATGCAAAAGCCAACAGCAACCTGTTGAGTGGAAACATTTTTAGAATTTTGTAAGCAGGGGTACCCTACCTTTCGAAAATCACATCAGAAAATGTCACGACTATAAAAAAAGTGTTAATTAAGAGTGTCGAGAAAGACTAAAAAACGGGTATATCCACCAGAATATGCCATGCACTTTGCACAGTATCATCCCACGCAGTGTACAAACCTCATCGTCTGTTCCTGGGGAATGACCTGCCACTCCAGCTGGAGCAAATTCAGTAGCTGCTCCAGTGTCTGTTGGGGAGGATAGTTCTTGCGTGCTCGACGCCTCAGCTGGTCTCAAAGGTTTTCCTCAGGGTTGAGATCCAGACTGCATAGTTATGCTAGCCAAGTTAGCCGTACCCCTCCTGGCTGCTGGATCCAGTTGTTTGAGACACGACCCTGGTGAGTACGACCATTGTCATCATGGAACTCATTCCCTAGTGCAAGTACATAAAGTACTGCTGCAAAAAGAAGGCCTAGGGTCTCGTTGATCAGCTTCCGAGTGCTTAGGTTTCCTCGAACGTTGTATAGTGGGGTTATGTGATGAGTCGAGAAGACTGCCCATACCATTATGGATCCCCCGCCTTGGGCTGTCACGTGCTGGATGCAGTCTTCTTGGAACCACTAGCCTGGCTTTTTCCAGACTCCATGAATCCATGGGGATGATCCAGGGTGATCTGAAACTCGTCAGTGACCAGAACTAATGACCCTGTTGACGTGTCCATCATCCATAATGGCGACACCAGTCCTGGTGAGCAGCTTTGTGAGCTGGAGTTAGCCTGAGACGCTATGTTGGGTGACGAGTGTAGAGCTGGACTTGGTACAAGAGGCTTAACCTTGTCTGAGTGGAGTTGTTGAGGTCTACACCTGGCAAGGTACTGCTTCACCCGTGTGGTGTCACCTGAGTCAGTGACCCAATTTCAGCACAACTACACTCTCCACCAGGCATGCCAGGGCTCTCCCTAAATCCGAAAGGTTCGTTTTTCACTTTACAAACATCGTGATTCAGCGATTAATTGCACCATGTCATTGGTTAAAATTTGGTTCTTTCGTGAGTTGTAGGGCCTACTCATGATCAAAGTCTGGTTCCATCTCTGTCTGTGACACTCAAATCCCTTTTTCTCCATCTGCTAGAAATCTTGGCTTCCACATCTCTCAAGATATGAGTGCTTAACATACAAGTTCAAACTATCTGTCGTGCAGCACACTGTGAGCTGTGTCGCATTGGTACGATCTACCATCTCCTGACTATAGATACTGCTAAGATACTAGTCTGCACTTTTGTTCTCTCTAATTTAGATTATTGCAATTCACTCTTGCATGGCTGCCGCCAACACCTCATTGGCAAGCTTCAAAAAGTCCAGAACTCTGCTGCCAGACTTGTCATGAAGGCCTCTAAGTATCATCATGTTCAACCACTCCTGATATCCCTCAATTGGCTTCCCATCAAAGCACGTATTGACTACATTTCCACTCTGTCATTCTTATTTTTCTGGAAATGCCCCTAGCTACATTTCTTACATGCTTTCTGTCCATACTCCATCAAGGCATCTGCTGTCATCTTCAGATTCCAAAATTCTCTGTGTTCCAAGTACACGAACAAAAATGTTTGGAGAGTGCTCTTTTTCCTTTTTGGCCCCATCAGTTTGAAATTCCTTGCCAGGCAAAATTCGCCATATTCAATCCTTACCATCTTTCAAATCTGCTCTCAAACCCACCTTTTCAAATTACATCACAACCCTTAGGCCATACACTTCTCGATTCTAATTCTCAACACACACCACACACCCGCCTATGTTAGTTAGTTGACTGTGTGTTGACTGTCTACGCCAGCTTTGTTGAGAGAGAGAGAGAGAGGGGGGGGGAGAGAGAGAGAGAAAGACAGAGAGAGAGAGAGAGAGAGAGAGAGAGAGAGAGAGAGAGAGAGAGAGAGAGAGAGAGAGAGAGAGAGAGAGAGAGAGAGAGAGAGAGAGAGAGAGAGAGAGAGAGAGAGAGACAGAATGTTGATGCTTATTCAACAGTTTGTATCATGTATGTGTTTCTGGGGTGAGTGGTAGTGATTGTGGTGATGGTAATGGTGTGTGTGTGTGTGTGTGTGTGTGTGTGTGTGTGTGTGTGTGGAAGGGTGGTGGGTGTATGTGTATGCCTAAGTGTATGTGTGTGAGCGATTTTATGTCCTTGTTGAATTTCTTGCTGTGGTGGAGGAATGCGCTATATAAATGCTTCACTATTATTATTATTATTAAAGTCTCCGACTGCAATGAGCTGAGTACATATTTGCTCAATTCCTTCTGTAAAAAAAAAATGCTGATGCGCTAAATCTGTGACACTTCGGGGGGAATTGGGCGCCTTTTCAACCGACGTTTCCATCACAACCAACAGAAAACGCAAAACATTCAGTGTAAGGCCAAGGCACTTACGTATATGACGGCAAAGGTTGGCGTTCCTGTTGCAAAGTGTTTTAAAGCTACAAGCAAAATAAGTAAAGCATGTGAGTGTTGCAAATGTTCCCTAACTTTTTGTGGGCAGCTTAAAATAGCTCAGAAACTTAAAGAGATGCTAACTCTTAAAGGGGGTGAACTTGGCGCAGATAACTTTAAAGAATGGAAAACTGACTACTTGGCGTTATAATATCTTCCGAAATGTGCAAGCAAACTGACAGATGGACACAACAAACAAGCAGATAGACATATTTAAGAAAATGCACAAGACGGTTGCTGAAAGGAGTCAGCTATGCACTTACGCCACACCCGACGTCCAAACACTTCCAGTCGACAGATGCCAAGCTGCCTCTTGCTGGTGACGTACACATATCTGCCGATAATGCTGCCCTCTCCCCCGCACTCCAGCTTCTTCGTCCGATTCAGGGGAAGCAGTCCCCTCACATGGGCGCACAACTCGTCTGGACTGGGAAACTCCGGTACCCTTGAGTTCATGGTGACCACGATGGAAAAGTTGGACAAAGGTTGGGACCCTGAGAGACGAAGTGAAAATTATCAACAGAACTGACTGTGTGTCAATTGACTTCGTGACAACGATGGAAAAGTTGGACAAAGGTTGGGACCCTGAGAGAAGTGAAAATTATCAACAGGACTGACTGTGAGTAAATTGACTTGGTGACAACAATGAAAGAGTTGGGCAAAGGTTGGGACCATGCGAGAATTGAAAATTATCAACAGGACTGACTGTGTGTCAATAGGGCGTTTGCGCGAGTGTTCGTTCACTATACCAGACTACTAATTTGCCCGTGCTCGTTCTGCCCGAGTTGCGCTGACCTTTCTAATTCAACTCTCTAAATTCAACTCAGTGAACTTCAAGGTCGCCGGCGCGTGGCAAATGTCCTATTGAATTGGTGACAACGATGGAAAAGTTGGGCAAAGGTTGGGACCCTGGGATAAGAAGTAACAATTATCAAAAGAACTGACTGTGTGTCCATACACACATACAAAAAGCTTTGAGTTGATGGTGACCACAATGAAAAAGTTGGGCAAAGTCTGCAATAGTGCGCTACATGATTTGACCCTGTGAACAGTAACAAAGAAATACCACATGACTAAGTATAACGGTTTTGAGTAAATACACTTTCCGACTCTGGTGTGTTCATGTTAAGCGTAGTTCCTTCTCAGAGTCAATCACAACTAAAAGGAAAAGGAAAAGGAAAAGAAAGAAAACATACTTGGGAAAGTTTCGGCCAGCTTACTACTGGCCTTCGTCAACCCACACTGGGTCTGGGGGCCGGGGCTGTTGATGTCACCCCTTGAGTTGTGTTCACAGCTGGTCTGGTTCAGCACACTGTTGTATATGATGGGTAGATCATAACCTGAGTCCCTGTTTAGGCTTGGTCTTCTCTCTCTAATTTATATTGCCTCTTTCACTTTTCTTTTTGTGAATTGTGGTTCAGTAGACAAAAGATGCTCTAGAGGAGTGTTCACTCAACCTGGCTTTTAGAGGCCTACCCGTTTCTCCTGTATAGTCTTCTTTGCATTCTTCACATTGAATGTGATAGATCACCCCACTCTTCTTTTCCAAAGCTGTCCTGTCTTTCACCTTAGTGACATATGAGCGGATAGAGTTTACAGGTTTGTGCAGCAGCTGAGCCCCATGTTGGCTGAATGATCTTGAAAGTCGTTCTGACATCCCTTTCACATAGGGCACACTGACTGTGGTGTGTTTTCTTTCAGTCGAGTCTCTTTGTTTGGGTTTTGGGGCATTGAAAATCCACGGAGGATAGCCGTTTGCTTGGAGAGCTGTCCTGATGTGAAGCTCTTCTTTGTGTCTGCTCTCTTCTGTGGTACAGTGGGTCTGTGTAAGAGTGTTCTTGAAACAGGGCGTTTGTGTTGCAGCGGATGGTTTGAGTCAAAGTGTAGATATTGGTCAGCATGGGTGGGTTGGCGATATACTGAGGTTTCTATGGTTCCATCCATAGGTTTGTGGACGTTGACATCAAGGAATGGAATTTATTGATTTTTCTCCGACTCACTGGTGAACTTGATGTTGGGATTGATAGAGTTGAGGTGTTCAGTAAACTTGTCTTTTTCGGATTCCTCAATACTGCTGAAAGTATCATCAACAAACCTGTACCAGAGGGATGGGGGATTCTGGGAAGACTCAAGTGCCTCTTTTTCAAAGTGTTCTATACACAGGTCTGCGATGACTGGGGAGACAGGGGAGCCCATGGCTGCTCCTTGGGTTTGTTGGTAAAATTCATCTTTGCACGTGAAGTATGTGCTCGTGTAGCTGGACATTAAGCACCGCTAAGTTGTATCAATTTGAAGTAGCTAGACATTAAGTGCCGTTACATTGAATCAACTTGTTGTAGCTGGAAATGACGCAGCTTATACATTAACTTGAATATTAACTTATAGTAGCTCTAACCTGAGCACCGTTACCTTGAATCAACTTCTAGTAACTGGAGATGACGCAGCTTATACATTAACTTGAATATTAACTTATAGTAGCTCTAACCTGAGCACCGTTACCTTGAATCAACTTCTAGTAATGACGTAGACTTGAATCAACGTAGCTTATACACTTCTAGTAACTGGAGATGACGTAGCTTATACATTAACTTGAATATCAACTTGTAGTGGCTCTAACCTGAGCACCGTTACCTTGAATCAACTTCTAGTAACTGGAGATGACGCAGCTTGTACATTAACTTGAATATTAACTTATAGTAGCTCTAACCTGAGCACCGTTACCTTGAATCAACTTCTAGTAACTGGAGATGACGCAGCTTATACATTAACTTGAATATTAACTTATAGTAGCTCTAACCTGAGCACCGTTACCTTGAATCAACTTCTAGTAACTGGAGATGACGCAGCTTATACATTAACTTGAATATTAACTTATAGTAGCTCTAACCTGAGCACCGTTACCTTGAATCAACTTCTAGTAACTGGAGATGACGCAGCTTATACATTAACTTGAATATTAACTTATAGTAGCTCTAACCTGAGCACCGTTACCTTGAATCAACTTCTAGTAACTGGAGATGACGCAGCTTATACATTAACTTGAATATTAACTTATAGTAGCTCTAACCTGAGCACCGTTACCTTGAATCAACTTCTAGTAACTGGAGATGACGCAGCTTATACATTAACTTGAATATTAACTTATAGTAGCTCTAACCTGAGCACCGTTACCTTGAATCAACTTCTAGTAACTGGAGATGACGCAGCTTATACATTAACTTGAATATTAACTTATAGTAGCTCTAACCTGAGCACCGTTACCTTGAATCAACTTCTAGTAACTGGAGATGACGCAGCTTATACATTAACTTGAATATTAACTTATAGTAGCTCTAACCTGAGCACCGTTACCTTGAATCAACTTCTAGTAACTGGAGATGACGCAGCTTATACATTAACTTGAATATTAACTTATAGTAGCTCTAACCTGAGCACCGTTACCTTGAATCAACTTCTAGTAACTGGAGATGACGCAGCTTATACATTAACTTGAATATTAACTTATAGTAGCTCTAACCTGAGCACCGTTACCTTGAATCAACTTCTAGTAACTGGAGATGACGCAGCTTATACATTAACTTGAATATTAACTTATAGTAGCTCTAACCTGAGCACCGTTACCTTGAATCAACTTCTAGTAACTGGAGATGACGCAGCTTATACATTAACTTGAATATTAACTTATAGTAGCTCTAACCTGAGCACCGTTACCTTGAATCAACTTCTAGTAACTGGAGATGACGCAGCTTATACATTAACTTGAATATTAACTTATAGTAGCTCTAACCTGAGCACCGTTACCTTGAATCAACTTCTAGTAACTGGAGATGACGCAGCTTATACATTAACTTGAATATTAACTTATAGTAGCTCTAACCTGAGCACCGTTACCTTGAATCAACTTCTAGTAACTGGAGATGACGCAGCTTGTACATTAACTTGAATATTAACTTATAGTAGCTCTAACCTGAGCACCGTTACCTTGAATCAACTTCTAGTAACTGGAGATGACGCAGCTTATACATTAACTTGAATATTAACTTATAGTAGCTCTAACCTGAGCACCGTTACCTTGAATCAACTTCTAGTAACTGGAGATGACGCAGCTTATACATTAACTTGAATATTAACTTATAGTAGCTCTAACCTGAGCACCGTTACCTTGAATCAACTTCTAGTAACTGGAGATGACGCAGCTTGTACATTAACTTGAATATTAACTTATAGTAGCTCTAACCTGAGCACCGTTACCTTGAATCAACTTCTAGTAACTGGAGATGACGCAGCTTATACATTAACTTGAATATTAACTTATAGTAGCTCTAACCTGAGCACCGTTACCTTGAATCAACTTCTAGTAACTGGAGATGACGCAGCTTATACATTAACTTGAATATTAACTTATAGTAGCTCTAACCTGAGCACCGTTACCTTGAATCAACTTCTAGTAACTGGAGATGACGCAGCTTATACATTAACTTGAATATTAACTTATAGTAGCTCTAACCTGAGCACCGTTACCTTGAATCAACTTCTAGTAACTGGAGATGACGCAGCTTATACATTAACTTGAATATTAACTTATAGTAGCTCTAACCTGAGCACCGTTACCTTGAATCAACTTCTAGTAACTGGAGATGACGCAGCTTATACATTAACTTGAATATTAACTTATAGTAGCTCTAACCTGAGCACCGTTACCTTGAATCAACTTCTAGTAACTGGAGATGACGCAGCTTATACATTAACTTGAATATTAACTTATAGTAGCTCTAACCTGAGCACCGTTACCTTGAATCAACTTCTAGTAACTGGAGATGACGCAGCTTATACATTAACTTGAATATTAACTTATAGTAGCTCTAACCTGAGCACCGTTACCTTGAATCAACTTCTAGTAACTGGAGATGACGCAGCTTATACATTAACTTGAATATTAACTTATAGTAGCTCTAACCTGAGCACCGTTACCTTGAATCAACTTCTAGTAACTGGAGATGACGCAGCTTATACATTAACTTGAATATTAACTTATAGTAGCTCTAACCTGAGCACCGTTACCTTGAATCAACTTCTAGTAACTGGAGATGACGCAGCTTATACATTAACTTGAATATTAACTTATAGTAGCTCTAACCTGAGCACCGTTACCTTGAATCAACTTCTAGTAACTGGAGATGACGCAGCTTATACATTAACTTGAATATTAACTTATAGTAGCTCTAACCTGAGCACCGTTACCTTGAATCAACTTCTAGTAACTGGAGATGACGCAGCTTATACATTAACTTGAATATTAACTTATAGTAGCTCTAACCTGAGCACCGTTACCTTGAATCAACTTCTAGTAACTGGAGATGACGCAGCTTATACATTAACTTGAATATTAACTTATAGTAGCTCTAACCTGAGCACCGTTACCTTGAATCAACTTCTAGTAACTGGAGATGACGCAGCTTATACATTAACTTGAATATTAACTTATAGTAGCTCTAACCTGAGCACCGTTACCTTGAATCAACTTCTAGTAACTGGAGATGACGCAGCTTATACATTAACTTGAATATTAACTTATAGTAGCTCTAACCTGAGCACCGTTACCTTGAATCAACTTCTAGTAACTGGAGATGACGCAGCTTATACATTAACTTGAATATTAACTTATAGTAGCTCTAACCTGAGCACCGTTACCTTGAATCAACTTCTAGTAACTGGAGATGACGCAGCTTATACATTAACTTGAATATTAACTTATAGTAGCTCTAACCTGAGCACCGTTACCTTGAATCAACTTCTAGTAACTGGAGATGACGCAGCTTGTACATTAACTTGAATATTAACTTATAGTAGCTCTAACCTGAGCACCGTTACCTTGAATCAACTTCTAGTAACTGGAGATGACGCAGCTTGTACATTAACTTGAATATTAACTTATAGTAGCTCTAACCTGAGCACCGTTACCTTGAATCAACTTCTAGTAACTGGAGATGACGCAGCTTATACATTAACTTGAATATTAACTTATAGTAGCTCTAACCTGAGCACCGTTACCTTGAATCAACTTCTAGTAACTGGAGATGACGCAGCTTATACATTAACTTGAATATTAACTTATAGTAGCTCTAACCTGAGCACCGTTACCTTGAATCAACTTCTAGTAACTGGAGATGACGCAGCTTATACATTAACTTGAATATTAACTTATAGTAGCTCTAACCTGAGCACCGTTACCTTGAATCAACTTCTAGTAACTGGAGATGACGCAGCTTATACATTAACTTGAATATTAACTTATAGTAGCTCTAACCTGAGCACCGTTACCTTGAATCAACTTCTAGTAACTGGAGATGACGCAGCTTGTACATTAACTTGAATATTAACTTATAGTAGCTCTAACCTGAGCACCGTTACCTTGAATCAACTTCTAGTAACTGGAGATGACGCAGCTTGTACATTAACTTGAATATTAACTTATAGTAGCTCTAACCTGAGCACCGTTACCTTGAATCAACTTCTAGTAACTGGAGATGACGCAGCTTATACATTAACTTGAATATTAACTTATAGTAGCTCTAACCTGAGCACCGTTACCTTGAATCAACTTCTAGTAACTGGAGATGAATATTAACTTATAGTAGCTCTAACCTGAGCACCGTTACCTTGAATCAACTTCTAGTAACTGGAGATGACGCAGCTTATACATTAACTTGAATATTAACTTATAGTAGCTCTAACCTGAGCACCGTTACCTTGAATCAACTTCTAGTAACTGGAGATTACGCAGCTTATACATTAACTTGAATATTAACTTATAGTAGCTCTAACCTGAGCACCGTTACCTTGAATCAGTTTGTAGTAGCTGGAGATGTTGACGTAGAAGACAGAGAAGGGCGCCTGTAGGTCCACCCTCCACCACAAGGTCAAGGTCAGCTCGGTGGAGGTCATCTCCAGGCACTGCTTGAAGGTCGGCAGGAAGCCCCTGTTCATGTCTGTGATGTTGCCAGAAAACTGAACCCCATGGGTGATGCTGGCTGACTTGTACATGGCCGTGTTATGAAGCACTGTGATAAACAAAGGGGAAACCCCGTAGACATTTTGTTGTTGAATCCACCCAAGTACCAACGTTGGCACAATTTCTGTAATGTATTCGAATACAATGTCAACACCACTCCAGCAGTTTTAAATATGAAATAAACCTTTTTTTTAATCTCTCAGTGAATGAGGGTGGGAGGGGGGCAATGTTTGGGCGTAAGAAACATCATACTGTTGTGACCAACAGCGCAATGAGTAAAATCTAACATAATTTTCTAAACAGAGATCATAACCTAGTGAGCTATTCCGAAACTAGCAACAAGTTGTGTAGCTATAATAATAATAATAATAATAATAATAATAATAACAACATTAAATTAATATTAATAATAAATGAGAATCCAAATATTGTCAACACACAAACGGTAAACTAGAGTGCATATACTTCAATAAAAAAAAAGACATAGTTTTCCATTCCTAAAAGAATATAACAATACCAGGGCCACTTACGGCACTAACCCACAAGTCTGTGTTTATATTGTGAACATAAAGCAATACATACATACCATTCTAGGCATTACACGTTCAACACAACATAGCGTAACTACATAACAGCGTATAAATTGTAAATACATTAATAGCTAGAGTAAATACATAACAACACCACACATTCAAATGTACGTAAAATGTACAAACCATGTTGACATCCATGGTAATTGTCACAGGGGTAGTCACAGTCTTGGGGACAAGGTGTACACCCATTGGAATCATTAGCATAATGACCATAGTATCCTGGCTTACAGACTGAAAATAAAATAAATAATTTAATGTTCACACACACACACACACACACACACACACACACACACACACACACACACAAATGCTGTTTTTACATCGACGCATATCTAACAGTTTTGAATCATCAACTTTCCCACACAAATTGTATCTGCCGACTGTCTTCGATGATTCAAATGTCCTTATCCCCATCCATACACATACATGTTCATAATCCCCTACCCCACCCTTCCCCTCAAATTCCACGGCAGATGTGACTGCACTTCATTTTGGTCTTTTCATTCATTGCATTAAACAACAGACTAAAGTAATAAACATCGAACATCTACGTATCTTTCACTTTCTCTTGAACCGCTCTTTTCCCTTGTTGTCTCTCATTAACTCAGCCTCTCTCTTAACCTTTCTCTTTACAAGACAAATAAACAAAACACAAACGTCCATCATATTATTCGTGGCACATTTTCAAGTGAATTGTTCACTTTTCATCCGTGACACTTTCTGGTACCAGGAAGAGCAGGAGTAAAGGCAGGGGGTGAGAGGAGAGGAGGTGGGTAGGCAACAGCTCAGCAATAATAAAATACTAATATATGCCGTAGTAGAGGAAGAAGCAGCAACATAAGTAGTGCGAAAGGTTGTCACAGCTTCCGTGGCGCAATGATGTGTCAACAGGGAAAAAGCCACGCAGTCGAGTTTCATCCACTTCACAGATGCAATTCTTCGAATATTGCTCTAATTCTCTGACCAGTACTGCAGGTGTCTGTGTCTCCAGGGTCTGGTTGACACCAAGATATACATCATGGAAGGAATTTGAGAGTGCTGCTCAATCACGTAGTCTAAACTCCATAGAATAATGATTATAATCTCATTCATAATCATGTTTATCTCCATCAAGTCTCACATTCTTTGGCTTTGCACTCTAATCTCATGGTAACCCCTGTTTAGACGACCACCCCAATTAAGGCTCTTGGTGAATTGGAGGGGCCAAAGTCAACAGGATCACTATGTTCATAGGAGCCCCGTGATTAAGCCATTATTGTTGTCAGTATGGAGTTAAGTAGATGGTGGCCTGTGTATAACACATCAAGACAAACTCCGCGGAAGTGGCGTTTGCCTCTTGATGACAGAACATTTATTTGCTCCCTGTAGATTATGGGTTTCGGTGAGCTAACAAACTGGACTGTGGCTGAAAATTCGTACTTGAAATGAGCGGCATTGGAACAATCTCAATGTATGGCCCAGCGAAAAACAAACAGAAAAACAATTGTAGCAGCATCAGCAATGGTAGAATAGAAAGAACCAGCATCAATAAGTTGAAAAAATAGCAATAGACTTAACATGAGTGATGGCAATATCAATGAACAGCAGCCAAAGTAACATTGACAAGAATAGGAAACGTTAATTAAAGAGTAAAATAAACAAAGAAAACAACAAACCAGAAAAAAATGAATAAAGAGGCATACCCCAGACGGCAATCTCACAAAACACCAAATTATATCTTCTTAGATAGTCACGTGAGGTAATTCCTTCATCTCTCTTCTGGAAACGAATGTAGCGCCCGGTCATGGGCCTTACACATGGAAGAGTCATATCTGCAAACATACAGGCATATGCGCGCACACACATATACATACACAAATACAAGTATATACCCATTCATACGAAAACAACGCAGGTGCATTCACACACACACACACACACACACACACACACACACACACACACACACACACACACACACACGCGCGCGCGCGCGCGCGCGCGCGCGCACACATACACACACGCGTGCACATGCACATGCACACACACGAAACTGAACACTGGTCATTCCCTCCTTAATGGACATGGCCTAGGAACAGACGGAGACAATGACATAAATGTCCTCTTGTGACAGTTTGTGTTCCTTTTATGCTGTTGTTTATTATTTTGTTGTTGTCATTGTTGTTTTTCAATGTTAGAATCCTTAACGTCTCCCAACCCCTTTCTTTCTCTCTTTCTGTCTGTCTGTCTGTCTCTCTCTCTCTCTCTCTGTGTCTCTCTCTCCCTCTCTCTCTCTCTCTCGCCCTCTTAGGCAGGCTTCGCTTTTGTTCTTCATTGTCTTCTTTGAAAACACTTACTGGCCGAAAATGTAACAATAATTTGTTTTACACTTTGGTAATGTCGTTGGCCAACATGTAATTGTTACATTTTCGGTAAGTTGGCCGCCAAAAATGTAACTTTCAATTTGTTACATTTTCGGCAATAGTTACATTTTCGGCTTTACACCCACTGGCTCCCTGACAGATTAATGATTGTTGCTTACAATTGTTTCATCCTAGCTCATTTTCTTTTTCTTTAAAAACTGTAAGACCCACGAAAGGTTCAACAGAACTCAGCAAATATCCGAACAAGGATCAGTCAGATCATTTGAATTTATTCATTCTAGTGTGACCGAGTGAACTAAGTAGTCTACTCGTCACTAATTATTCAGAGCAGAGGACACATTTGCGCTTTTTTTTAGACATCCCTACTGTTACAGTGTCAGCAGACTACACATTTGTGTTGTCTCCTTTTAGTCACGCGGACCTTGTTCAAATTCAAATCAAACAGGTCACGCGCCTTCGTTCAAACGAAGGCAGGCTTTCAATTCAAATCCTAAGCCTGTTAATAAACTTATATTTTAGTCTCTCCCCTTTAAAATGTATCATAGCTATGTAACTTAATCCACTAGTCTGTCAATTACGGCCTTAAACTGCTGATATTTCTCATACAGTTAACGATTCATTCTGTCAAATTACATCACTCTTCCTTGCTTAGCAACCTTTTTTTTTTATCAAGGTTTTCCTTTCGCCTTTCCATAGCAAGGAAGCGTTTTAGTGTAATACATTAGCATCAACAATATATATTTTACATCAAATTTAACTTTTGACGAAACGTTGCACCGACGTCATGAGCTTTTCACCTGCTGCTGCACTAGCCGGCGACAGTGCGCGTGCACTAGCCAACAAGTCGCGCTTCCAAGGAAGTTGTGTTTCTTCGTCACAACAAATGCTAAGTGTGTTCTTACTGTGTCATCTCACATTGTGACATATAGTATATCTACATAAAGCTCTCATTACCGTCTTTTAATAACTGATCTGATCAATACCAAGTATCATAGTTGTAGAGTTATTAATTTTTTAGATGCTAGAACCCATTAAACTGGCTCTCAAAATACATCGTTTTCGCCTATTTAATAGTCATACTTTTATAACATTTTATCTCCATTTGTATCAGATTGTAGCTGGGTTCTCACCCTTTATTTTGATATGTTTCATGTGTTGTTTGGTTAAACCATTGCAGAGATATCTTGTGTTATCCAACTGTCAACAAACACAAACTCTGTACAAAACATAAGTAACAAAGCCGATTTGGTTTCAATCATGTGATGCTGGCTTTGCATTACAGACTGACCCTATAATAATTTATTATTATATAAAAATTTGACCACCAAGGGGAAGGTAAAAAAAAGGGGTGAATGATGGAACAAACACTAAAGCTCTATATTTGAGTACTAGTATGCTAGTCTGTCGTTTCCGACAATGACTGCCAGATAGCAGAGGGAGCAGATACTATTCCGGCGGGCTGGGCGATAATTTGTTTACAGAGGAGATGCCTTGCCCAGGGTACATCCCCACTCTCTCGGCCAAAGGGATTTGAGGACACAGCTGGCGTTGAGGAAGGTCCCCAAAGGCCAGGCCAGCCCTTCAGCTGCAGCACTAGAGCCGGTGCAAGGGCCCCCTCGTTCGGGCACTAAACATGTAGAAAAAGTACTAAATGTGACAACCACCAAGACGTTGCCGTTTTGTCCATGGCCCTTAAAAGGGCGTGTGTGTAAAATGGGGGGGGGGGGGGGGGGGGAGGGTTAGGGTGAATGATGGAACAAAAACAAAAGCTCTATATTTGGGCACTAAACATGTATGTAAACAAATGTACTAAAAGTGACCACCACCAAGATATTGCTGTTTTGTCCATGACCCTTTTTTAAAAGGGGAGGGGGGTGTAAAAATGGGGGAGGGGGTAAAAAAAAGGGTGAGTGATGGAACAAAAACTAAACGTGTAAAAACAAAAGTACTAAATGTGGCAAAATAGTGGGGAGAATCCCAAAGTGTAACATGGTTTCAAGCAGGAGCATGTCCCTGCAGTTGTAGGGACGCCGTTTTTAACGCCCATATTCAATTAATACATGACACTGACAGCCTCGTTTTCCTGTGAGATATTTAATCTAAACTTAGGATAGTTATTCAGTTTCCCTAAGTTATGAAAATCTACCCTCTAAACCCTTAATGTAACCTTTTTAAAAAATAGACTTTGACAACAGACAGACATTGACGCACAGCAACCGTATTTAGCGCATCAATCCAACCAACAGATGATTCTAACAGTATGTATTAATGTTCGTCTTCATGTACTCAAATTTGCAACATTTTATTTTAAAAAGCAAATATTGGATTTGGGGGGGAACTTTTACAAGCGCACTCTAATTGATGATCAGACGCCTTTCACATTAACTGTTTTTAACGGTTCCACCCGACCAACAGGTGACTCTAACAGCTTGCTTTATGGGCTGGCAGGAATATAATCTACGAATGTCCCTCTACCTGTACCCAAAGTTTCAAAGCTATAACACAAACTGCTAACTTTGGCCCAATTTGCCGCTAACAGCCTAAGCCATAAAGTAGAATAATACATAAGAAATAAATGCACCCTAGCATCACCAAACATGATAATTCAAAACAAACTGTCTTGAAAGTACATAGGCCTACTATAATGACTTTGAAATTAGTTAAAATAAACCATTCAAGTACAGCTAAATAAAACATGAAATGTATTCACACACACGAACACACACACACAGACACACACGCGCGCGCGCGTGCACACGGTTACCTGTGCACATATAAGATACAAGCAGATAAATAATCTTACACAATCCCCCTTCCTCTCCCTGCTCACATGCACAAGTCATGTACAAGCATTGATCAAAGCACGTACACACATGTACATGTTCACACGTACAAACACATTGCACGCACACACTCGCGCGTAAACAAACGCGCACATGCACAGACACAAACACCGGCCATTATTGGTGGACGACTTGCTGAGGATTATTACAGTTCGAATCATCTGCCGCTGGTCTGGTTCAGGAGTTGCTTTCTCTGCTATCTGAACCCCTGATTGTGGGACCCCGCTGAACACAAACACACACGTAAACGTACCATGCTTTCCATTGTATACTTACAATACCCCAGCGCGGTCAAATTTTCGCTCGAATTGTAAGGGGGAAAGTGGTAGCAAATCTGATCATCAAGCAGTATGTCCAACCCCTTTAATTTCTCAAAGTCCACTGCAGGATGAGAACAATGCACAAAAGTATTGCACCGTACTTGGGATAGGGAACACGAGTAGTTGGGTCAAGCCATCCATATGATATGAAAAATGTAATAGAAGCATTAAATCATATGCAGGATAAAAAATGCATCACGATAACACATCAACCGATGGATATGAATAATCTTCTTCTTCTTCCTTCTTCCTCGATCGCTCAGACAGTTTCCTGTCAATTATGAGCGGAGATGCGTCATGCTGCCGTTATGCGCCTAACTAAGAAATAGTTAGGCCCAGCAAGTCCGACTTCGGCTGAAGGAAATCTTTTTGAAAGTGTTTCGTGAAAAAAGGCAGGAGAATGGATTGGTAAGGCAGAAAGATAGTAGACAGTAAGCAAAGAGAAAAGGCATGGTCAAAGAGAGTGACAGATTAGAGGAAGTTACAAGCATAGAACTTCCAGAAGGTGGGGGAACTATTTATGCAAAGACCCCCCGGTATCCACACGGGGGGGGGGGGGTACGATTAATGTATCACTAGGCCTATATTGATATCAATCACAACCTTTGTAAACAAAACGGCAGCAATATGCCCGTGGTTACACAAATCTATATAACATTATATGTATTACATTCATTGCAAGCAGAAAAAAACTATGTCAGACCTATATCAGTGTCTTAAAAAATGTGCAGCATTGCTATGTTTTCTTTTGAATAAGAAATTGTTCAGCCCCATAACATCTATATGTGACTATAGTGCAAGATTACCCAAACATTTAATCATTCTCCCCATGTTTTATTTCAAGAAGAACAAAAAACAAAACGTTTCTTACTTTCCGGCCGCGCCTTACGATACTTAGTATTCGTACTAAACAAATTTCTGACGGCGAGTTTGAAGTGCAGGAAGGTGAACACCCCCTGAAGGTCCACCACCAGCCAAGGAGTGAGCTCGAGTTCGTAGGACCAGTAACAGCGAATTCTGAAATCGCGATCGCCCTGACTATCTTTTTTGAACCACTTTATGTAGTCCCAGTACCCATTAGTGGCTCCACATGGGTGATGGTAAAAGCCGTCATGCTCAGTCCCCCAGGCCGGTTTGCCAAAGCATATGTTCTCTGTGGGGGGAATGAAAGACACCGATTCATTCATCAATGGCGGGACTCGAAACGTTGATGACCATCATTGCTGTTGGTGGTGGTGGTGGTGGTGATGATGATGATGATGATGATGATGATGATGATGGCGATCGCCCTGACTATCTTTTTTGAACCACTTTATGTAGTCCCAGTACCCATTGGTGGCTCCACATGGGTGATGGTAAAAGCCGTCATGCTCAGTCCCCCAGGCCGGTTTGCCAAAGCATATGTTCTCTGTGGGGGGAATGAAAGACACCGATTCATTCATCAATGGCTGGACTCGAAACGTTGATGACCATCATTTGCTGTTGGTGGTGGTGGTGGTGGTGATGATGATGATGATGATGATGATGATGATGATGATGATGGCGATCGCCCTGACTATCTTTTTTGAACAACTTTATGTAGTCCCAGTACCCATTAGTGGCTCCACATGGGTGATGGTAAAAGCCGTCATGCTCAGTCCCCCAGGCCGGTTTGCCAAAGCATATGTTCTCTGTGGGGGGAATGAAAGACACCGATTCATTCATCAATGGCGGGACTCGAAACGTTGATGACCATCATTTGCTGTTGGTGGTGGTGGTGGTGGTGGTGATGATGATGATGATGATGATGATGATGATGATGATGATGATGGCAACAATGTTTATGTTTTCTCATAACTGAATAGGGAAAAATAGAAACGTGATGTTGTTGATGATGATGATGATGATGATGAGAAGAGTGAGTATGCTTTAATATTATTAGCATGGGGAATGATGTTGATGTGAGAAAAGTTGTGTGCATCTACAATCGCTTGTGTGCGTGCGTGCGTACGCACGCGCGTGTATGCACGCATGCATGTGTGACATGTGTGTAAATTAGTGTCTTAATTGTGAGTATATGCGCGAGTAAATACTGTATGTGTGTTACTTCTATTGCCACTATAGTATGTGCTTGAATGTGTGTGTGTGAGTGTGAGTATATGTGCGCTGATATGAGGCTCAGCATACGTTTGTGTGTGCCTCCACGATCGAAGGCCTGTGTCTAGTCTGTGTTATGCTGTTTACCGGGTGCGTCTAAACACAGAATGGTGCCGAATAATGCCAAATGGTATCGAATGGTGAGCTTACTGAATGGTCAAAATACCGAATGCTAAAAGCATAGTGAAAGCATTAACTTTTAACCATAAAAACAGCCACCCAAAACAACAGCGTGGATATTTTGTCTTCCTTTCAGCACGTTGACGACACTTATTTAGCTGACTTTGCAGCGGTGGACTGGCGATCTGGATCTGGATTCATCTGTCGCACACCCACTTCTGACGATAGACTAGACGCGACGGAACTAGGAGGGCGCATTTCCTATTAGAATTGTTGAACGAAGTAGGCTGTCATTTCATTTTTCTTGTTGATTATTAAGTTTTTCTCTCCATTATTTCCTTTATGAAAATAGCCCTATACCGATTATAACCCTGTACATGACCTGATTCAAGGCGAAACTTGCAGGAAATGGGCCAAACCATTCGGTGTTTTGACCATTCGGCACCATTTGGCACTATTCAGCACCATTTTGTGTTTAGACGCACTGCTGTTTAGCTGTGAACGTGCTAGTAGAGCATGTTGGTGCTACCTACCACAGTCATCACTGGTGTAAAAAGACGTTTCACCGGCGGGGCAGCTATCCCTGTCTCTAATCGCCTCTTTATGTAGAGCTTGCGTCGTTAGGTTACAATACATATCCTGACACCAGCCAAGCACTGAAACAGAAAGTTGACCAAAGCTTTCATTATTTTGTGATCGAAATACATGTGCTGATAATGTTGTAGATATAGCACCAACGTTACCAAAAAATGTAACCTATGCCAGTCAGCTCTGTCTGACATCTACCTCCAGGAATAGCAGACGGGCCAATAACCTGATAATTGTAAAACTGAAATGGAATTTGTTTACAGTGGAGATGGCTTGCCACATGCAACAACGCCATTCTTTCGGCTATGAGGAGTTAAAAACAATAACCCCAAAGGTTGTAGGCCTATGTAGCACTAACAACCTGTCCAAATGTTTGTCTAATTTGAGGTTTTTAATCAATTGCAGTCATGCTGATGCTGTAGATGGTAATTTTCCACTGTGATAGAAAATTAATAACATAAGCCTCTACCTCTCAGTGCGTTATTGGTCCTAACTTGAGGCAAACTAGTGCTGACATATGAAAACACTTCTGAGTAAAGGATAAACCTTTCGAAAACCTTGCATTACTGCTTTGAACAAAATGTTGAATGTGCCGTGAATGTCTTTTTCAAGAATTCTTCTAGACTCTCTTTATCTCTATTTGTGTCTGTCTCCCTTTCTTACTCTCTGTCTCGCATGTGTATTGTCTGTGTATCCGACTTTTTCGCTTAGTGCGACCCATACCGTTATGACTTTTTTTCCCAGTCAGAATGTCTTTGTCTTACATTTTCAGTCACATGTTGATTTGACTCATTTTAATCAAAGGTTGAATAATAAACAGCGTGACAGTAGGAAAGCTTGCTACACGCTGAATACATGTACAAACCTGACTTTTATTAACTTTTAACAGCCTGACTTGTATTCTTTTAAAACACGTTTTTAAAAACTCACCAGGATTACGAGGAACCCCATCCGCTGTGTAGGTCAGGATGAAGCTGTTGTTTTCCTGTGCTGCAACAGATAGCATCATCTTCCTTGATTAACATCACTATGGGCCAGTCAGTCGTGTTGAACCATCACTTCCACATAGCAGAGGAGCGAACAGCTAGACTGGATTTGTTTCTTGTAGAGAAGCCCTGCCCACTGGATTTCCTCTCTATGTTTCGGCCATGAGGACGTCTTACGGACAGCTGGCACCGGATATGGTCGTCCTCGTCTTTTTCTTCTTCAGCGTTTCAGCTGAATCATGCCTTAGATGTCCAGTCCGGTGTTGTTGATGAAGTTTGTGGTCTCCAGGTCTTGTTTGGTCCGTGCTGGGTCCGTGCTTCTTGATACAGGGGGCAGGACTGTAGGATGTGCTCGGGGGGGGGGGGGGGGGGGGGGGGGGGGGGCATGTCTCACACGGGCAGTCAGGTGTGTGTGAAAGCCCAAGGCGGTTCTTGTGGGCACGTAGTCAACAGTGAGTAGTCAGGATGTAGTTGCTGTTCATGCTGTAGGTGGGGATTCTGATTATCTGATGGGTGGTTGTGTTGCTCATTCCAGAGTCTTTTGTGTTGGCCTTACCTGTATGAGACTGGCGGGTTTGTCTGCTCGAGCCTGCTGCCAGATTTGGCCAATCTGTCCGCCTCCTCGTTTCCTATCAGGCCACAGTAGGCAGGGATCCACTGGACAGCCACCAAAGTGTTTCGTGAGAGGTCACTTAGCAGGCGATGTGTGTCTCTCTCCAGCTGCTCACTGGGCAATTGCAGACTCTGTATGGCGGATCTGCAATATGTCAGGAAGACTGCGTGTGTGGGAGGGCGTTCTTCTGCGCTAACGATTCTGGCAGCCTCTCGTAGAGCAGTGAGTTCAGCTCGGTAGTTTGACGACCACTGACCAGCAGGCAGGGATCTTGACAGGGTGTATCCACCTGGGTGGCGGATGAAGATCCCACTGCCTCCGTTCTTGACAGCTACCTCAGCGGATCCATCAGTGTAGACATGGGTCCACTCAGATGTGTTGTATCGCTCACGCAGCATCTCCAGTGTCAGAGGCCTGAGAGTGCGATCCAGCTGGTCTCCATTACTGGTCAATCCTGGGACGTCTGTAACGAAGAGCACGCCGTCAAGCTGAACGTCCCATTCTTCGGGGTCTTGGAGTGGTTCTCGTTCTTCAGGAGTGCTCGGCAGGATGTCACAGTGGGTCCTCACCAGCTGCTTTGCCAGATGGTTGAAACTGCCTCGTTTCAGCATGTTCTTTGTTGGCTCCTGCAGATGTTGGTGGGCTGGATGTCGTTGCAGCTTTTCGTTTTGGGGGAGAACTGTCTCTTCTCGTCTGGTGTCAAAGGAAGGAAGTCCTGTGGTGGATTCAAGGGCGTTGATGGGTGTGGTAGTCCCCCAGTGATGAGTCGCATGCCTGCATTCTGCACTTTGGCCAGCTTGCTGGTGTTGCTTTTTGCAGCTATGGCCCTTGCCGCTGATCCGTACTCCATCACTGGGCGGACGTTGCCCGTGTACACCTGTCTGAGGATGCCGTTGCTGGCTCCCCACTTGATGCCGGCCAGTTTCTTCATGAGATATGATCTTCAAGGCTCAGCACTAAGATCCAGAGCAAATGCTTTTCCATTTATACGGTAGTAAAAAAACATTCCGGTAAAGATCAAGATGTGCCCCCCACCCCACCCCTACATTTCTCGGTTGTTTCCATTTTTTACGTTCTTGCCTTTCTTACCAAACATAAAGCAGTATTAATATGAACCTTTTCAGATAATTATCTTTGTTGAATAATTAATCACACAGTCATTGTGATTTTTATCATAGTAATCAATTTCTTCCGTACTTATGGCAGTCTATTATTACAGGAATCATTGCCTTTCATGGTTATGTTGGTCTATCATATTAATGCAGGAATCTAAGTCTATAATCGACTCAGGGGTTATCATCTTCCAAATGATTAATCTGAATGTGATAGCTGCGGCCTTTGCTATAGCTGCGGCCTTTGCTATTTTGTTGCTCGTTTCTGCATCAAGGGAAAGGGGGTTCGAGGTGGACGAAATTATCTTTTTATATACATTATTAGACAGACATATTGAAGGTAATGTATTTTATTGTTGATAATCAAATGCCATAATTATGAGGGACAATACTTCCTGCTATAAAGTTTGACAGATCCAGATTAAATATGCGTAGGTCTATAATGAAGTGTGAAAGAAAAAATACCAAAATCTTCCGAGCCAAGCATGATCTGATAAGTGCACTCGTCATCTCCGCAACACAAAAGATTGACAGGAAAATTGGACAATATGTCTTCAAACAAGACAAAACATCACCCCCCCCCCCCCCCCCCTCCCCCAAGCATACCTCTGTTACCACATACCGCTATTCCCACGCTGACATTTTACATACATGATACGAGTCCCACATACCGCTATTCCCACAAGTTGTCTCTCTGAACGGTGTGTGGGACTAGCGGTATGTGGTAACAAAATTATGCCCCCCCCCCCCCCCCCCCCCCCCCCCCCCCCACCCCCGACTAAGCACTTGGGTCCGGGACTCAAAGAGGGATATAGGGCTGCCCCCAGGTCACGATTCATGGTTGCCTCGGATTCTGCTGACCCCAGTTTATTTGTCACTGCAATATAGACGACAAAATAATATAGAAAAAGGTAATTAAAAAAAAAGGTTGTGGACAAATTTAACAATATTGTGCAACGATCAAAATATGCATAGTTGTAGACCCCGAAAAACGATAGAACAAAACCTCAAGCAGAGATATAAACAAGGGTCCTGAAGCAGCGACCTGTTGGGAAAAAGGAAGCTAGGGAGGCGGGCGAGAGGTGTGTGTGTGTGTGTGTGTGTGTGTTGGTGTGTTGAGGTTGCATCATTGTAGTAATATGCCAATCTATTAATATTAATAAGTGCTTGTGAACCGTGTGTGCGTGATCTACAATAGTAGAAAGTGTTTTAACCCTTGCACCGCGTGCGTGCGTGCACCACGTGTGTGTGTGTGTGTGTGACTTGGCGCACAATTCCAAAGTTGAGGTTGCATCATTGAAAGATAATATGCCAATCTATTAATATTAATAAGCCTGATTACACTAGAAGAACCTACTTGCTAAACCAAACACATTAGCGGATCTACAATAGCTCTAGAAAGAGGTTTTAAACCAGCAAAAGAGAATTAATCATTTTCATTATTATAGTCTCGGCCCTGCCAAGGGCCTTTACCTCCAATCATTTCCTCTAAAACAAAGGCTCCGAAGTCCTAGTAAATAGTCTTTGCAGAAGCTTGAAAATAAGATGATAATATTTACTTAAAACCATGTTAAATACATTCTCTGGATTTCATAGCACGCATAAGATCTGAATAAATAAATAAAATTAAATAACAGAAACCTAGAAATAGGAGCATCAGCGACGAGGCGAATCGCTCCTCTACTGACCATTCAACTACTATCTAGCTAATCAATTTCAACGAGAGAAAAGTCATAAATTAATAAAAACTGGTTACTGAAAAAAAATAAAATGCCGTGACACAAACTCCTTTTAGGAAGATTCATATTTCATTTCTATTAAGATTAAAACTTGAAGGGGGAAAAAAGGGGAAATATTACCTTCAAAGCTTTGTATCCGTTCTTTTTCTTTTTCTAACTGAAACAAATCGCTTTTGGCACTGCTGTCGTCTGCTGCTGCTTTTCACACCAAGTTGAGAACTGAGTGGAAGTGTGTTGCTGATTGGTTGAAATCTGTTCGATTTGGCCTACTATCCAATCAAACGTTTTACACGCATGCAATAGGACTACTGTTTTGAATGCCGGTGTGAAGAGAATATCCTACCTCATGAAATAAGTAGGCCTAGCCGGCGCCTAGCCAATGAGAATTGTTTGTTTGTCCGCCATTGTGAATTTTACGAAACTAAGTACATGGCTTTGTACATCGATTTATCGGCAAATATGTAGATTTACACCCTCCTGCTCTATTTCTTGGTTCTTTCCGTGGTTAGAGATAGGGTCAGGGTTAGATGGTTATAGTTCGCATGCGACAGGTAGATATTTCATGGCAGGTACTTATTTATTGTGACACCGGAGTTGTTGTTTGGCTGAAAGTGTTGTATTGGAAAGGAAACACAGAAGTGAAAAATAAATTAACACACATAATGCTACATTCGGAAGTATGACATGCCAATAATTTTGCAAAACTAAATCCTATATTTATACTTACTAACATTTAGTCTAGATCTGACTGGCTTTACATCCTCAGTTGCCATTAGCTACACATGACTACATTTAGAAAGTTAGTGTTTTGTGACAAAGTATGAACCAATGATACTTCAGATCGTTAAAATTTGCATCAACAGACGAGTTAAAAAAATGGGAAGGGGAGTAAAATGTTGAGGTTTCTCTTTATTTAAAGATGTTCGGTTTGGTTTAGTTCTTAACGTGTATTAGTCCCCGAGCCGAAGGTTCGGGGAGCTATTGTTTTTGTCTGGTCCGTCCGTCCGTCCGTCCGGTGTCCGTCCGGTGTCCGTCCGGCGTGCCTCCGTCCGTTCGGCTATTCGTCCGTTTTTCTCAAAAACTATTCAGTCTATCATCATCAAATTTGGCATACTAGTTTGCCAAGATGCAAGCTATCCACTGATGTATTTAGTTTTACATTAAGGTCACTTTGTTTCGGTGCTGTTCACTCCTCTGGTCCCGTCTATCTCTCCGAACTAGTAACTGTCTACTTACCTGCTCGCTCCCTACGTTCTTCCTCTGACTGCTGCACACTCAAGGTTCCTCGGGTCCACACGAAATCGTTTGGTGAACGATCCTTCTACTATTTAGCACCTCACTTATGGAATTCCCTCCCACAACATGTTCGCTCATCTGACTCTATTTCCGCCTTTCGCTCTGCCCTTAAAACTCACTTGTTTCGGACATATTATGATTGATTAGTGTTTGTGAGTGAGGTGTGTGTGTGTGTGTGTGTGTGTGTGTGTGTGTGTGTAGGGGGGGGGGGGGTCCGTTTTATTGCAGAAATCTTGTAAAAAAATTATTTACAATTATTTTATTATTCGTATTTTGTATGTAGAATGTCTACGTCTTGTAAACTTTAAATGCTTGTCAATGAGGTAGAAGGGTATTTTTGTTTTTGCAAAATTTGTCTATTATAATTAGTCATGTAATTGATATGTCGATGGCAGTATGATTTTATTTCAAGTTGCAGTATTGTATTCAAACTTGATTGGGAATGTGAATGTGGTCTCTATGTTTCTTCTTAGAATGTTCATGTTGTAACTATTTTACTTGTATAATTAATTGTGTGCGAGTGTGCGTGTGCGCATGCATGTGTGTGTATATGTGTGTGTGTGTGTGTGTGTGTGTGTGTGTGTGTGTGTGTGTGTGTGTGTGTGTGTGTGTGTGTGTGTGTGTGTGTGTGTGTGTGTGTGTGTGTGTGTGTGTGAGTAAGGAAGTAAGAGAACGTTGTGTGTAGGCATCGTGCTTATTTTACTTTCTAATGATTAATTATTTGTTTGCCTTTAAATTTAATGTTCTTGTTATCAATGTAAAGCGCACTGAGCTCATGTGAGAAAGAGCGCTATATAAATTCCCATTATTATTATTATTATTATTAAGGTCGCGCCAGTTACGGGGTTCAAACCCCGAAACACATAATCGCTAATATCTCGCGAAGTTTTGCATGTATTTTAATGCATTTTTTTTCCACATTTCTTGATGAATGGTCTATAACCGTCGCCATCGTGAATAGAGTAGGCCTATAGTACGTCGCCATCGTGAATAGAGTATAGTAACGACGCTATAACACAGTTGTCATGAATTTGTCTGTGCGCGCGTGTGCGCATGATCGCGCGCGCTCAAATCACGGGTCCGAACCCCAAGGCTATATATAAAAAACTATTCAGTTACGTGCTGTTTTGATGCGTTTTTATGTAGTTACGTGCTGTTTTGATGCCTTTTTATGTATGTGTACAGCCGACACATTCCGATTTCGGAGTAGCTCGGCGATGCTGTGAGGGGACTTTGCAGCCGCTCGGCGTTGCACTTGTTAAACTTTATCACACACACACACACACACACACACACACACACACACTCATCCGCCCCCAGTCATCGCGCCACTTCCAAGTTCCAAACGCCAACATGCAAATAGTGAAATGCGCACCATTTAAATCACTTCATTTCCTGGTTCACCTCACCCCAACCCCACCCACCCCTTTATCAATTCACTCTCACTTTTCCTTCATGTGCATGCGAGTGGAGATAACAATTATCGTCTTGTGCGTTTTTTAAAACGTTTAATTTAACAACTTATATAATAGTTATTGTGGTTTAAGTACTGAACTAATGATTTTGGATAATACAGTATGTTGAAATGTTTGGAATTATCAATACTTGCAAAACTTTAAAGAAAGAAACGTGCGCGTTTGTGTGCACGCGTTCGTGCCTGGGTGTGAGAGAGTGTGCGCGCGCGTTTTGAATGCGTGCGTGTGCGCGCGTGCGCGCTTGTGTAAGAATGTGCGTGTGAGTGTGTGTGTGTAGGTGTGTGTGTGGGGTGGGTGGGTGGGGGTGTATGTAAGCATTGATGCATTACTTTGTGTTATTGTCATGATAGGGGCTGTTGGCTTAAGTCATTAAACATTCCGAATTCCGAGTTTCCTAGTTCTCTCTCTCTCTCTCTCTCTCTCTCTCTCTCTCTCTCTCTCTCTCTCTCTCTCTCTCTCTCGCGTGATAAGCCCCTAGTGCATTGACTGCCCTCTGGAGTGAAAAATATCACCATAGGTTGACCATTGTAATCGTGTCAGGTGCTCGGCATCATTTTCGGCGCCAATGACCTTGACTTTTGACCTATGACCTGCACTTTTTAACTTGGTCTAAATATCTTTAGTATCTATCCGCATGCAAAATTTGAGCGTCCTAGGTCTCTCCGTTATTGTACCAGGTGTTCGGCAGCATGTTTGACTCCAGTGACCTTGACCTTTGACATATGACCTTCATTTTTGAATTTGGCCGAGATAGTCTTAGTACCTATCTGCATGCAAAAATTTTCGGTGCCTGCGACCTTGACCTTTGACCTTCATTTTTTAAAACTTGGCATAAATATATTTAGTACCTATCCGCATGCAAAATGTGAGCGTCCTAGGTCCCTCCGTTATTCAGTGAAAACATTACCCTTCGCTCTCTTCGTTTGCGGCTTGTAAAAATAATGAATAGATAAATACCCTATTTTAAAAGGTGAGTGTGGTTAAATCTCACCGTTGTTTAGGGCTGCTGTGCACCCCAGTATAATGAAGACGAAGACCAGCATAACTGTACAAGATGTACATCAACTCGTATCGGCGCTGCTTTACCATGTCAGTCATGAATGCAGTCACCATTTTTCCAATGGATCAATTACGTTTGGAGATGACGCAAGATTTACCTCATAAATCACTTTGACGTCATGTATGTGGCCTTCCACTCCCACCTCCCTTCCTTCCCTCCCCCCCCCCCCCCCCCCCTCCAATGTTAGAGAGAGAGAGAGAGAGAGAGAGAGAGAGAGAGAGAGAGAGAGAGAGAGAGAGAGAGAGAGAGAGAGAGAGAGAGAGAGAGAGAGAGAGAGAGAGAGAGAGAGAGAGACGGAGACAGAGAGAGACAGAGAGAGAGAGCGAGCAGAGAGTGCCCCCTTCACACACACACACACACACACACACACACACACCTCCTCTTCAGTAGCTTAGGTCATTCCTGCCCGATTCAGCATCATGTTGGGGGTCCACTGAACAGTCCCTAACTGGCTGGGTCATGTAACATAGGGAGTGATTAAAAAACAAACATTCCCAGCCAACACGCACGCGCGCACATACACACACACGCGCGCGCGCGCACACACACACACTGCTCAGTACTAAGACCAGTCCATAAAGAGGGCTTCCTAGTTTAATCAAGCACAATGCCTCAGACTTATATTCAACTGCAAATTTCCTCCTCCTCTTCCTTCTTCTCCTCTTCCTTCTCATCGTCATCTTCTTCTTCATCGTCGACTAGAGTGAAGCACCTTAGGTTTCATTTCATCATACATAGTGCAGAGAAAACCAGAGACCCCCGCGTTGTGGGGTGGAGGATGGAGACTTCTTCTGCGTTCC
>CM065692.1:50039807-50047307 GCA_017654935.2 Phymorhynchus buccinoides | reverse complement strand
CGAGAGACGAGTGAAAGGAAAGGCGCGAGTGATAGCGGGCGACAAAACTCATGGGTTGAGCAGGTTTTATGAACTTTTTACCCCCAGGAAGACGCTACAGGACAACCAAAACCGGAACGCTAAGAACCACTCAGTTTCTTCCCCACGTCCGTTTCTTTTATGAATAAATAAATGATATTGTCCATTTCTTTTAAGACTAAGTAAATGATATTGTCCATTTCTTTTAGGAATGATTGAACATCTGTTTTATTATTAATTTGGCTTTCTATCTGTTAAACTAATATTTTAAATCAATAATATTTTGTGTTTTATTTGCATTAGTTGTCTTTATACACGTGTACGCGTGCGGTGCGATTTTTTCTGCATGCGCGGTGTGTGTGCTTGTGTGTGTGTGTGTGTGTGTGTGTGTGTGTGTGTGTGTGTGTGTGTGTGTGTGTGTGTGTGTGTGTGTGTGTGTGTGCACGCCCCCATGTGTGTGTGTGTGTGCGCGTGTGTGTGTGTGTGTGTGTGTGCGCGCGCGCGCGCGCGCGCGCGCGCGCGTGTGTGTGTGTGTGTGTGTGTGTGTGTGTGTGTGTGTGTGTGTGAGAGATCGTGCGCATTTATGTGTGTGTGTGAGTGTGAAAGAGAGAATGAGAGAGAGAGAAGAGAGAGAGAGAGAGAGAGAGAGAGAGAGAGAGAGAGAGAGAGAGAGAGAGAGAGAGAGTGTAGGAGGGGTGTGATGGGAGCATGCACGTGTGTTCGCGCACGTATGCATGCATGCATGCATGTATGCCCTATGCGTGTGTGTCTGTGTCTATGGGTGATTATAATGGGTGTTAATGGGTGTTATTAATTTTGCTCTGTTGAATATTTCACATGTAGGCCTACATTTCTTATCTTCTTCTTCTCTTCCTTAGGCAGCCTAGCTTATAATTTTATGTTGATAAGTATTGTATTGCAATGTCTGTTAATGCCAAGTCACAAGCGTGACCACAATGCATTTATCATTTAAGATAATGAAGTATTGTTGAGTTAAGTTGAGTTAATAAGGATATTCAAAGACTTGTCATCAAGTGCACGATGGCCTCAAATTCCCTCCCAGGTATAATAAAGTAATGTTAAGTTGACTTGATAAGGATATAAAGGAGGGAAGGGCTTAATTTAACCCTTTCAACGCTAGCCATTCCTTGGCCAAAATTTACCATTAAACTTTTTACCTGGGTACAGAAAAGATTTCATCTGGAATACTGGGTATTCCTCTGTGACATGCATAAAATAGGGTCTATCCTTACCTCCCAAAATTAAGAACATAAGGTCACTGGATACCTTTCAACGCTAGCCATTCCTTGGCCAAAATTTACCATTAAACTTTTTACCTGGGTACAGAAAAGATTTCATCTGGAATACTGGGGATTCCTCTGTGACATGCATAAAATACGGTCTATCCTTACCTCCCAAAATTAAGAACATAAGGTCACTGGATACCAGACCCTCATTTGATGCCTTTTAGTGACATGGGTATTAAATCATTGTGGTGCCAAGAGGCGATGAAAGGGTTTGAATATCTTACTGTACTTACTATCCGCAGTGGGCAGACTGTTGTTCACGTGAGTCTCGGTGGGTTTCAGCTTGCCGTAGAGCTTGAATTTCTCCACCTCCAGCTTCACCGTTAGTTCCGGGGGTCTGTGCAAGATGGCACTGGTCCTCAGCCGCCTGGGGCGACACCTGGTGGCGGGATCCAGCACCGTGGCGGGGCGCTGTTGTCGCTGGGGTCGCCAGAAACCGAAAATGGGATTCTCCACTGACTGGGGGAAGAGAGACTGCACAGTGCACACACACACACGCGCGCGCGCACACAAGCGCGCACGCACACACACACACACACACACACACACACACACACACACACACACACACACACTCATGGAATGTAGTGTATGTACCATGCACTCAAGAACACACCGCACACATTTACGAACTTGTAAATGTGTGTTATGTAGACCCTACACATAGGGGAAGACGGGGTAAAAAGCGCATGGGCGGGTAAGAAGCCCACCCCAATTATCTCATGAAATAAAGACAATTTCAGTCAAAGTTGCCCATGGGACGAATGCTAGACATTAACGCTCGTCTCATGGGCAAAATGGGACTGAAATTTGCTTCATTTCATGAGATAATTGGGGTGGGCTTCTTACCCGCCCATGCGCTTTTTTACCCCGTCTTCCCCTATATTATGCAATAAGGAGTGTGCATAAGCTTACAAATACACACACACACACACACACACACACACACACACACACACACACACACACACAGTGTGTAGAGATTAGTTACACCAATCTATTTTTAAGCAATATAATATTTGTTTTTCTAATAATACAAACTCATGTTTCAGTATTTTTTTCGCTTGGTGCAGAAAACAATAGTGTTTATTTTGTTATTGTTATTGTATTTTTATTTGACGAAATACACCAAAGAGTCGGGGCAAAGGAGAAAAAAACACAGCAAAAACGAACACACACACACACACACACACACACACACACACACACAAAACGCGACAAACTAAGACTCCTTTGTCCGATCTATATCGGGGCAAAGGTAAAAAAAACCCACAATATATGCATCTGCGCTTTTCTTACCATTCTCAGTTCCTTCACTGCAATCTGGAATAATCAGAAGGTTGTAAATCTGGTAGTGCTTTCTAGGAATCACGAATCACTCCATGAATGATCAGGAACGTGTGACATCAAGCGAAGACATGTTTGTGTGTTGCCTCAAACGGTCTGTATTGGTAATTACAATTGAAATCTTAGGCCCCTAAAGGTCTGTGCGGGTCATTAACCCTTTCACCGCCAAAGTCGCATTTTAGCACCACAGTGATTTAACACCTATGTCACTAAGAGGCATCAAATTGGGGTCTATTATCCAAAGACCCTATTGTTTTTTAGTTTTGAGAAGTAAGGATAAACCTTATTTTATGTCACAGACCAATCCCCAAATACTGCAGATGGACTTTGTTCTCTACCCAGGTAAATTTAATGGGAATCTTGGGCTGAAAAATGGTTGGCGGTGTAAAGGGTTAATATTCACAAAATATCACTATTTAGTATTTCCCCATGACAACACAGTGGGTTTTTAAGTCATTTTATGAGCGAACTGTGTTGCCATGGGGAAATAGATATATTTTGTGATTTTTTTAATTGTTGTTAAATGTCTGTGTACACGTTAGCACTATTCGCAAAATATTGCTATTTCCCCACGGCAACACACTGAGTTGTAAGTCATATTATGAGTGGCCTAACACTGTGTTGCCTTGGGGAAATATAGATATTTTGTGAATAGTGTTAACGTGTACACAGACCTTAAAAGCGAACACTACTTTCAAATGAATCATACACTTGATTCACAATATTTTGTATCTTCTGGAAACGATATCCATAATAGATTTTTTTAGTTGTTTTTTTAGAAAAAAAGGAATATTTTGAACAGTTCTTCAAACTGAAAACCGTCACAAGTTGACCACATTTTATAGACGATGACAGTTTATAAAATAAAAAACCCCCACCAGATTCTCAACAATTCTTTTTTGTCTCGGGTTTAAACACTTCGAAAAACTTCTTTTTAGAAATACCAGCAACACAAAATAAATACACACCACACAAGTTTTAGCCCGGTTTTTCAAAATAGCAGTTGCGGGTTTCTCTACAGCTATCTGGGTGTCATAATAGTAAGAAGCAACAACGGACGAACACACACTTGGACGACCGTGGCTGTTGACAGTTCCACAGACCACGCACTACCTGTATTTAAGATCTGGCAACGGTCATTGCTCATTACCGGCACTAAGGAGGCGCTTCAGTTATGGGCTTTTTAGGTGTAGTTATCGTCCTTAGCCCTTGACGCCAGGTACGGCATTCACGAGTGCGTGTTAAGCAGTCAACACGGGTAGTAACATGTAAATTAGCATAAACAGACAATTGTGTGGGTTTTTTTTAGCAAATTGTAATTGACATGTTACTACCCGTGTTGACTGTTTAAGACGCAGTCATGATCACCGTACCAGGTGTCGTTTCATTTGAAGGTCGTTTCCAAAACTCACTGTCCGTCTGTCTGTCTCTCTCTCTCTCTCTCTCTCTCTCTCTCTCTCTCTCTCTCTCTCTCTCTCTCTCTCTCTCTCTCTCTCTCTCTCTCTCTCTCTCTCTCTCTCTCTCTCTCTCTCTCTCTCTCTCTCTCTCTCTCCCTCCCCCCCCCTCTCTCTCTCTCTCTCTCTCTCTCCCTCCACCCCCTCTCTCTCTCTCTCTCTCTCTCTCCCTCTCCACCTCTCTCTCTCTCTCTCGCTCTCGCTCTCGCTCTCTCTCTCTCTCTCTCTCTCTCTCTCTCTCTCTCTCTCTCTCTCTCTCTCTCTCCAGCGCGCGGGGGGAAAATAGATGTTGCCTTCTATTTCATTGATAAACTGGAAGCAATATGAGCCAAGGGCCAGCCCTAGGCAACATTAGAGGGGGGGGGGGGGGGGGGGGGGGGTAGAAACAAAGGCGGGGGTCTGGGGGCCGACGTAGGACCTCAGTGGGGTCCATGGGTAACGCCCCTGGTGGGGGTCAGGGGCTAAACCCAGGTACCGCCCCCCCCCCCCCCCCCCCCCCCCCCGTGGATCCGGCCCTGGATCCTGCAGAGTAATCTCCGTTGGGGCGGCCAGCAGCGCTCATTACTGTTCAATTATGAGGCTTAATAACATAAACCCCTCGGGTTGGATGAAAGGCGTGTGGGCTTCTCGGTGTTATGATTAGTACAGTCAGACCCACGGTTAACGCTTAAGCCGGCGACAGACTATGTGACTGCCTCATGTGACTCGATCAGGTCGTGACGTTTCACCTCATTTGCATACCATCCTGCTCGATCAGTCTGACTCAGTCGGGCCCAGTCAGGTGACAGGGCCGAATAGGGCGGGTTCTAAATTTCACTGATCGAGTCTGATCGAGTCAGATGGCTTCTGTGCGGGAAACAAAATTTGATCTACGTCACGACCTGATCGAGTCATATGAGGCAGTCGCATAGTCTGTCGCCCGCTTTAGTGTTACTAATCCATGCAGCAAGCAGACTGGTCTTCAATTTAATTGTAGTTCCGGCCTGTTTATTCAAAATGGACCAGTCATAAATTAGATACCAGTGTTGCCGTGACGGACAGTTTAGCGGCATAAATGCATCCTCTTTTTTTTTTTTACACCTTTTCCACATGTGTGTCCCCAAGTCTCTGAAAGACGATAATTCTGTAAAATCCGAAACACCATATGTGTCACAGTAGAAATTGGAATCCAGTAGGATTCGGAATCCTACTAGTACAAATTAGAATTCCGATTTGTTCATAAAAATCAATGATCAGTGCTCTCAAACTATCAAATTCACCCTCCTTTTGCCTTTCTTCTCTTACAACTGAAACCACATGTTGATTCAAAGTTGTACTGAATTCCATTTTCTACTGGCTGTCAGTACAAATCTGAATTCCGATTTGTACTAGTAGAAACCAGAAATCCGATTTCTACTAGTACTAGTAGGATTCTGAATCCTACTGGATTCCCATTTCTACTGTGACATATGTATGCAAGCAACCGAAACCCTTCAAATTTAAACTTTTTTTCCACCATGATTTCCCAAGTTTATGAGACAAAAAGTCTAGATTATAGAATCCGAAAATTATTTTTTGAGTTTCCCTATCTGAAAAAAACCCACAACAATCTCCCCCCCCCCCCCCCCCCCCCCCCCCTCTAAATCACGAAAAAAATAAATGAAAAGAATCCTGTATGATAGTTTAATCAGGTTCTCTATAATCGTGTAACATCCTGAACCTCGGCCTACTTACCGACACTTAAAACAGGATTTACACAGGGGCGGATCAGTTAGTCATGAGGGGGTGGAGGTGGGTGTCAAAGTGCTAGGCTAACGATAATAATTTGAGTGTAAAAGATGCATTTAAAGGTCTTTCCTGGGAGAATAAGCTAAACCTATTAAATTGAACTACACCCCCCCCCCCCTTTTCTTTCTTTTTCTTTCTATTTTTCTGATGGGTGGGGGTGGGGGTGGGGGTCCGGATCCACATACCCCCCTCCCCCTCCCAATCCGCCTCTGGTTTCTATTTACCGACAGTTGAAACAGGATTTAATCCGCGCACAAGCTGGGATCAGCTAGGATCAGCCAGAGGGGATTTAAACGGTCTGCCAGACCGGTGTTGCTTAAAATATTTTACCCATGAAATAAATACTCTTTTCCTCATTCAAATTGTTTGCTGTTTGGGAAAGATTCGCCCCTAAATACATTCAGAGGCATGCAGGAATAACAGAAGATTCATCATTAAATACTGAGAAGTCAGGGATATTTTTCTAATATTTATCATTATTTATTTTTGTTTGCATGGATGGCTGTTTATATTGTCCGCCATTTTGAAAAAATACAAAACTAAGTGACATGGCTTTGTATATCGATTTATCGGCAAAAATGTAGATTTACACCCTCCCGCTCTATTTCTTGGTTCTTTCCGTGTAGATTGAGCACTTAAATATCAATATTTTTAATAATAGCTGACTACGACGAAATAAGGTTTTACGCCCTATGCGGCCTTTCGGTCATGTGGGGCATTTGGGACTTTACTAATAGTTGACTTATTTATCACATGAAAGAAGAATGGCTCTAGTACGCTTTTGAAGGGTACTTATTTCACGGTAGGTACTTATTTCTCATGACACCGGTATCATATTCGAGTGTGTCCCCGTCTCTATGTGTCCCCGTCTCTATGTGTCAACCGCATTGAGACAGAGAGACACACAGAGACGAAATTGGTGACACATATAGACAGAGAGACATATAGAGACGAAAATAGCGACACATAGAAACAGAGAGACACACAGACGAAATTGGTGACACATATAGACAGAGAGACACATAGAGACGAAATTACTTACACAGAGACAGACACACATGCAGAGACGAAATTAGTGACAGAGAGACATATAGAGGCAATAATTAGTGTTACAGAGACAAGAAAAATAAGCCTATGTACGAAATCAGTGATACATGTAGCCTACATAGAGACAGAGAGACATATAGAGACGAAATTAGTGACACAGAGACAGACACAGAGAGGCGAAAGTAGTGACACATAGAGACAGAGAGACACACAGAGACAGGGAGACAAATAGAGACGAAATTAGTGACATAGAGACAGAGAGACACACAGAGACAGAGAGACAGACACACAGAGACAGGGAGACATATAGAGACGAAATTAGTGGCAGAGAGACAGAGAGACATATAGAGACGAAATTAGTGGCAGAGAGACAGAGAGACACACAGAGACAGAGAGACACACAGAGACAGGGAGACATATAGAGACGAAATTAGTGGCAGAGAGACAGAGAGACATATAGAGACGAAATTAGTGGCAGAGAGACAGAGAGACACACAGAGACAGAGAGACACACAGAGACAGGGAGACATATAGAGACGAAATTAGTGGCAGAGAGACAG
>CM065692.1:49989807-50032307 GCA_017654935.2 Phymorhynchus buccinoides | reverse complement strand
ACACGCACAAGCAGTGATGTCCCGAGGTCCTGGTCGTTGGACTTAGTCTGGTCCGATTAAAACGGATTACAGTATGTCATATTGTGCTCCCCCTTCAAAACATTAAAATGTGATACTAGAGGACTATCTTTCATTCATTTTTGTATCTTAATTTCAACTCAGTCTTCTCTTTCTATTTTGTTTTCTGATTTACTACTTTCTTACTGTCAGTTCGTCTTTCACCTTACATTGAAAACGTAAGTATCATACAAAACGACTGTATCTTTAAGCTCAATAAAAGGACCAAATACTCCCAGACTTTGTTGTGTTTTATGTTTCTGTGTATGTATATGTATGCCAGTCAGTCGTTTCCGATCATGACTGCTAGATATCAGAGGGGGCAGATGCTAGATGTAGAATTTGTTTATAGTCGATATGCCTTGCCCAGGGTACAGCCCCTTATGTTTTCTACAATTGGTCCTAGTGGTCATCTATTTATTTTCAAGGACTTTTGTCTTATAAACTTCTGCCAGGATAATTTGTCCCGCCGATCTTTTCATGTTTCAGGACGATTTGTCATATAACTTTTGCACCCGCAGGGCCGGCTCCCAGGGACCCTCATTTGGGGGTCTATGAAGCAATAAAATTCTAAAGGACCCTCTAAAAGAATGTACAGGGGGTCCCAGGGATGTACTAGAAACATTCTTTTTAGCATTCACAATGCCACTGGGACCGTCTATCCTGCCTCTAGGACCCTCTATGTTGTAAGTGAAGGAGTCCCTGGGATCTCTTGTTTTGCGGGATGATTGGGAGCCCTGACCCTTGATGCATATCACTATGCAGCAAGGTTTGTATGGAGCTGGTGGTGCTAACAAATGATGGGCCGTGTCTCTGTGTTTCAGTTGTTGTCCTCGTGGCTGCTGGTGGGCGTGCTCAACGGCTTCCTGCTGTACTTTGAAGAGGAGCTGGACTCCGACCTGCAGGGGGGCCGCTGCAAGCCGCCGCCATCGGAGGCGGTGGCGGGTCTGCCCGTGGCGTTGGACGTCCTGATGCTGTGCCTGTGCCTGCTGTTGATCAAGTCCTGCAAGCATACGGGGATCAGCAAAGCCTCCAACTCCTACATCTCCCAGACCTTGCCCCACCAGACAGGCTGTGTGCGCCTCAAACTTCATGCCCGCGGGGACGCCGCCTTGGGTCTGACTGCGTCGGACCACTATGTCCCGTATGAAGCAGTCAGGTCCAGCCTGTCTGACGACCATCGGGCATCTCCCTCCGCCACGGCAAAGGCCCAGGAAGGCCACAACGTCCAAGAGACAAACCCCAAGGAACCTGGAGCTTACGGAGGAAGCATAGGTGCCCAGACGCTTGAAGCTCATAAGCAGAGTCTAGAACCGACGGTGGCTGGCGCGCGGAGAGAAAGTAACAAAGAAGAGGATAAGAAAGCCGGTTTCAGTGCGAAGAAATCCGGCGAACAGGCCTCGAACACTCTAGACCCTCAAAAGGACTTCCTCTTGAACAGTCCGCCGCGCATGTCATCATTCGGCCTGCCCAGCTACTCGGCTAACGATACCGGCAACAAATATGCCGGCGGTAACGGATCCTGCCAGTCCGATGGAGGTCTGGGTCACCCAAAAATCAAGTCCACCCTTCCTGCTGTCCTGAGGCACACCACGTCTGTTCACCTGAGACGCATGGAAGCCATGGCGGCCCAACAGCTCGCCGTCCTCCTGACGGTCCATTTCCTGTTGGCGTCTCCCGTCTACATCACCAGGCTGGTAGTGGCCTTTGACCGGGAAGATCGGTCTGCCGTGTTAAGCGCCATCTTCTGGCTGGATCTGCTGTTCGCCTTGCAGTCCTGCCTCTACCCAGCCATCTTCTGCAACTACTCCGACAGACTGCGCGACCGCCTGCGCTTGCTCGGGTGCGCATGGTGTCCCTGGCAGCGTCACAACAAAGTGCGCATGTCCTCCCTGACCATGCCCTTCAGACATAACTGACCATCTGGGACAGCAAGATAGGGGGGAACCACTGAGAACGCAGTGGCAAAAGGTTGTGCCGGTACAGATGAATTGACATCATGACTGTGATGAGGACTAGCTCGGTCGTTGATTTTGACCAAACTTTTAAATGAAAATCTGAGATAACAAAAATATCTCAGTGTCAAAGACTCCTCAGGGTACAGAAAAAAACGTGAATTTCCAGTCTCATGTTCTGTCTTCTTCTGACTAATCAAACATTTTCTTTTACGTTCGCTACATATACAATCCTCTCTGTCTCTGTCTGTCTGTCTGTCTGTCTGTCTGTCTGTCTGTCTCTCTCTCTCTCTCTCTCTCTCTCTCTCTCTCTCTCCCTCTCTCCCTCTCTCTCTCTATGTCCGCGTGCGCGCATGTTTTTTTAAGTTTGTATGTTTGTGTATAACTGATTCAAGCGTGTATGGGACTTTTGTTAAGAAAGGACAGTTTCTCGACATGGTTCAAAGTTTATGAAAGAATGTCTAAAACTGATTAATTCTCAGCCTTTCTGGCCATGGAAAAGGCATATACAGTACAGTGGAACCTCCCTTATAAGACCTCCCATTATAAGACTCCCTCCCACACAAGATACACTTCTCTGAGACATTACCCTTTGTAAGTATTAAAGACCCCCCACGTCACGTGCCACATTCCCTCTTATGCTAGGAAGATTTCTTAACATTTCTTCCCAGCTATAAGAGGGAAAACACGTGAAAACCGTGATTTTGACACGTGACGTGGTGGGTCTTTAAAGTTACCTCCCTTATAAGACCCCTCCCTCATGTTGGATGATTTTTGAAGGTCTTGTAAGGGAGGTTCCATTGTACTTTAACCCTTTCACCGCCAATGTCGCATTTCTCCACCACAATGGTTTAACACCCATGTCATTAAAACTCTTGAAATGAGGGTCTATTATTCAATGATAGTGTGTCCCTAAATTTGGGCAGTAAGGATTGACCCTATTCTAAATGTGTCACAGAGAAATCTCACAATATTGCAGACAAAATCTTTTTTTGTAGCCAAGTAAGTTTAATTGAAATTTTTGTCTCAAAGATGGCTGGCGGTGAAAGGGTTAATGTTTTCAAAGCGTGACAGAAAAAGAAAGGGGAGAAGAAGGAAGAAGAGGAGGGAAAAGAAGAGGAAAAGGGGACAGACGAAGAAGAAGAGGTCAATAATAATCACGTTGTCAACTCTATGACAATGAAATTGTGTAGTCACACATAATTATTTAAGCCACATAATATTATGTCTTTGACCACAGGCAAGATCTCTGTTGACTTCTTCTTTCATCAGTTATCATATAATAAAAAGGCAAGTGTCTTTGTGTGTGTGTGTCTGAAACACAAAACGGGCCTTATAACTCCGCCGTTTTTCGACCGAATCGCTTCAAATTTGCTATGAGCCCTAACGGGGCGATGGCAACGGCAACCGAGGCGGCCGTATCATTTGCGCAGTTTGGCAAATGCGCGAAACACGTATCTGCCAGGCTCTCGGCGCCTGTATCTCCAGTATTTGGAAGGTAGATGACCGGGGACGGTGACTATCTGTGTGCCAAACCGGAAGCGAATCGTTTCATAAACGCGCGTGATATACGCCGCTTCACCTTTTCACAAATAACTCCGCCGTTTCTTCACCGACTGAATATCTTCAAATTTGCTGCCAGGCTTGCTGTGGCCGGGGCAAAGCCTAGCAGCAAATTTGAAGAGAATCGGGAGAGCGCATCACTCTCAGAGCAGCACCAACGGAAAACTGGGCCTTATAACTCCACCGTTTCTTAACAGAATCGCTTCAAATTTGCTGTACTCAGCGTTACCAGTACTTGGCGTTACCATTACTAGGCGTTACCGTTACTAGGGAGAGCGCATCACTCTCAGAGCAGCGCCAACGGGAAACGGGGCCTTATAACTCCACCTTTTCTTAACCGAATCGCTTCAAATTTGCTGTACTCAGCGTTACCAGTACTTGGCGTTACCGTTACTTGGCGTTACCGTTACTAGGCGTTACCGTTACTAGGCGTTACCGTTACTAGGCGTTACCGGTACTCGGCGTTACGCTAGTGGATATAAATTGATGCACAACAATTATGTTGAATTACTTGTTTAACTCATATAGCATGCTTATGTTTTTGTTTTGTTTTTTGTTTTTTGTTTTATTACTTTTCATACCCATCTTTAATATACACAAATTGAGAAGTGCACAAACACATGACAAAACCAATCCTAATCTTACTTTACATACTCATCTTCAAAATGTACTTATTTGAAAGAGAAAGCATGCACGTAATAAAGTCAAACCTAGTTCTTTACCTACAAACTCATGCTTATGTTTTGATTTAGATTATAATAATCAATAGCATGACAAAAGTGTAGGGAATAGTGTGTGTGTGTCTGTGTGTGTGTTTATGTGTGTGTGTGTGTGTGTGTGTGTGTGTGTTTATGTGTGTGTGTGTGTGTGTGTGTGTGTTTATGTGTGTGTGTGTGTGTGTGTGTGTGTGTGTGTGTGTGTGTGTGTGTGTGTGTGCGTGCGTGTGCGGGGCTCACAATCGTCCCGCAAAACAAGGGGTCCCAGGGACTCCTTCACTTACAGTATAGAGAGTCCTAGAGGCGGGATAGAGGGTCCCAGTGGAATAGCGAATGCTAAAAATAATTTTTCTAGTGCATCCCTGGGACCCCCTGCATATTCTTTTAGAGGGTCCTTGAGAATTTTAGTGCTTCATAGACCCCCAAATGGGGGTCCCTGGGAGCCCTGGTGGTGTGTGTGCGTGTGCGTGTGCGTGCGCGCGTGCGCAGTATCAGTGAAAATGAAAGCAGAAAGTGAAGTATTCATGGAAGTGAAAGAAGAAATTCCAAAATAGCAGTTTTTGTGACAAAACTCGTGTTTTTTGTTGTTTTTTTCCCTTGGTTTTTTTTTGCAACTTAGTCATTTGCTACTTACACATAAAGTGCGTTCGATCAGAACAAACTGCTTTTTTTTTAACTTTCACCAAAAAAAAACCCACCCAAACAACGTTCTAAGTGCTAATTTCAGTACACAGATCTCCATCAAATTCAATAGATATGTACAAACAAACAAACAACAAAAGCTAAGTACACACACTGGAAACAAAAACGCTGTTTGAGTCTTTCAATGTGTTCCTCACTTTAGAGAAGGGGTGGGGTGGGGGAGGAGGAAGAGGGGCTGAAACATACGCTCACATACACGCACGCACACGCGCGCGCGAGCACGCGCGCGAGCACACACATAGACACACACACACACACTGTGTACACACACACACACACACACACACACACACACACACACACACACACACACACACGCTGAGGAGTGATTTAATGCTTTTGCTTCTTGTGTGTGTGTGTGTGGGGGGGGGGGGGGGTATAAATGTTGATGTTGTTCTCTGTGTGGGTGAGTGTTTTTCATTGAACTTTCATTTTGTTTGCCAGTGCTTTGCTTTTCAATTTTTATTTTAAAGAAAACTACGAACATTTCTTCGATGTGTTTGCAATGTAGTACTGAGTGATACTGACTTCAGCCATTCTTCTTTCTTAGAACTCAGTGACCACTGCTCTTATAATAGCAATATTATGCCCTGTCTTTTTTTGTCTTTTCTTCTTTTACAATTGCTAAAATATGTAGATTCTAATTTGTACTGAATTCCATTTCATACTAGCTGTTATTAGAAATCAGAATTCCGATTTGTACTAGAAAAAAGCCAGTAGAAATCGGAATTCTGATTTGTACTAGTATGATTCTGAATCGTACTGGATTCTGATTTCTACTGGCTGTTAGTATAAATCGGAATTCTGATTTGTACTAGTATAAATCGGAATTCCGATTTGTACTAGAAAAAAGCCAGTAGAAATTAGAATTCCGATTTGTACTAGTAGAAATCGGAATTCCGATTTGTACTAGTAGGATTCCGAATCGTACTGGATTCCGATTTCTACTGCGACATATATATAGTCTATAGCATCCATGCTTCAACTGACAGCAAATTTCTTTGATTTGATCCCAAATAAAAATATTATTATTTACTTGGGTCATTCAGTCCAAAAATATGTCAAGAGAGAGAGAGAGAGAGAGAGAGAGAGAGAGAGAGAGAGAGGGGGGGGGGCTATCCACGTAATGAATTTTTTAAAATATATTTTCAGACCTTATCACAGTCTCCCTCCCTCCTCAGTGAGGGATACTATCAGTGTGTGTGTGTGTGTGTGTGTTTGTTTGGCCATTTCCTTCCATCACATGAACCTGATGTCACATGAACATCACATGAACTCCTCCCTATATCTCTCTATCTTTATCCCCAACTAAGAATATAGAGAGGATTAGCCCCACTCGAGCGTTATGCCACCTGGTGGGTAAAAGAGTCCGCTAAGTCACTGATTGTGTGGACATCTTTCTTTTTCACTTTCATAAATATTGTCTGCTGCCAGTGTCACACAATGTTTGCGTGAAAGTCAAAAGCGATCCATTTCCATTCATTTTGAGACAAAAAATGTATACATGGAGAGGGCAAAAAGTCTCCCCGGCGGGGAATTGAACCCCGGTCTCCCGCGTGACAGGCGGGGATACTGACCACTATACTACCGAGGACTTACGTTTTTGTGTTAACTTTAATTTAATATACCTTTTTAACCCATCCCCCAGCTTATTGTTTCTTTTTTTTTTTCATTCTTTATACTTTTGAAATATAACTTTGAAAATGCAAAACATATACACATTAGCGGATAAAGGGTTTATGTCCGTAAAATGTTTTGTCCTCCACGCAGTACGCCGGTGTCACGATAAATAAGTAGTTGTATGAAATTTTTACCTCTGTGCATGCGCACTAGAACAGTTACTTATCTCGCGTGATTACTACTAACCCTAACCCTATTCCTAACGAAGTTGAAGCAACGGAAAGAACCAAGAAATAGAGCAGGAGAGTGTAAATCTACATATTTGCAGAGAAATCGATGTACAAAGCCATGCACTTAGTTTCGTAATGATTCACAATGGCGGACAAACAAACGATTCTGATTGGCTACGCGGCTCGAGGTAAAAATCTCATAGAGGTAAAAATACACTGCCACACCGGTGAGTGCATGTTGACGCATCACGTGACTTTCACCCTACTAAACCTAGCCCTTTCCTCTTTCTTTCTCTCGCAAAGAACCGCATGGTTGCCACGCTTCTCACTATCTTGTCAGCATTTTCTAAAATGGCCGATACTATAGAAGAAAGAACTTTCATCGCTATCAAGCCTGATGGCGTCCAGCGAGGTCTTGTCGGCGAGATCATGAAGCGATTCGAGCAGCGTGGCTACAAACTTGTGGCGGCCAAACTGGTCACGGTAAGCTGATTACATTTACAGTTTACACATCTTTCTTTTTCACTTACCTGTTACCAGAAGAAGATAGACGCAAGAAAGCAGGTACACGCTCCATGTCCACTTGCTCGAAATGGTGGACTCCGCAAAATACCTGGGAGTTACCATCTGTAAAAAGATCTGAGCTGGAAAAAAACATATCCAGCACGTCTGCTCAAAGGCCAACAAGACTCGGGTTTTTGAGAAGAAGCCTCAAGATCAGTTCCCAGACCATCAGGGAATGAGCCTACAAATTAGGCATTTTTGCGTCCCATACTGGAATACACCTCCACAGTGTGGGACCCTCACCAACAGCAAGACAGCAACAAAATCGAAGCGGTCCAGAGGAGAGCTGCAACAAAATCGAAGCGGTCCAGAGGAGAGCTGCAAGATTCGCCCTGCGCCGCTTCAGGAATACGTCAAGTGTGACCTCCATGATAGAGTAGCTGAAGTGGCTCACCCTGCAAGAACGATGGGAAACAGCGAGACTAGCCAGGCTCTACAAGATCCAAAACAATCTGATCACTATGAAGACTGTAAGAGAGAAGCTGGTCCCAGCACCAACGTCGAGCACACCCCAAGCAGCTGGCCCAGATCTACTGCAATACAGGCAAGCAAGTTTCCTGCCACATATTATCAACTAATCAAGGCATGGAACAACCTACCCGAACAGGCTGTTGAGGCGAGGACCTTGGGCACTTTTGTGTCCTGGGTCTCCAAATCACAATAACTACACTCCCTTCTGATCTCTCTTTTTCTTTAGTTCATTTTTATTTACTTTAATTCATTTTCCTTTATTTTATTCTTCACAATGACGTGGCATCACATTGGGGCCCGATTAGCGGGACCTGGCTGGCTGGGTCATTCTCTCGCTTGGCGCGGCATCATGTTAGGGACCAATCAGCGGGACCTGGCTGGCTGGGCCAAGCTTTCTATATTTTTCTTATTTTTCTCCTGTCCACTTTCTTCTTCTTGATAATTTGTTGTCTCGCATTCCCGTAGATCCTCCCAAATATTTACAGCGACATAATAATTAATAGTCAGTGGTGGCTGTGGTTGCTATAGCCTTTATAGGGAAAAGAGAAAAGAACATCCTCCGGTCTGGAAAAGACAGACACATATAGGACATTAGTAGATCTATGTAAAGATGGTGGGAACGATCGTGGAGGCAGTGCAACACCAGTAAAGTTCAGAATTTTTAACAATACAGATATCATTTTATTGCAAAATAATAATGCAACTAACTCAGGGTGTGATTCGGTGACTGACTTTAGACTTGTCCAGTTTAACAGTGTTTTCCTTTCCGGTGTGGTGTTCTGAGATTAGTGTTCTTAATTTACGTGCGCATGCGCGAAATTGAGACAGTAAATGAGTAATCTCATAACTTAGTCGTACCATCAACTTTTATTTTTTGTGTATTTGACGGTTTCAGGTTCTAAGAGTTTAGGAATAGGGTTAGGGGTACATGTTTAGGGATAGGTTTTAGGGTCAGCTTGGTGACAAATACACAAAATGAGAAGAAAAAAAGTTGATGGTATGCTATGGTCAATTGCACTCGTGCACACATAAATTGAGAACAAAGTCAAGCTGAGAACATTACAGTTAATTTATACCCGTTTCTAAAGGTCCTCCGTGCATGTGCATGTATACATATATTTGGTGTGTGTATGTGCCTGCATCAGTGCATGTTCCTGAGTGATAGATTGGAAATGGTTAGTACTCTAGTCTAAAGCCACTTTCACCAAGGCTGCAGCACTAAATCTCAATGCCCAGATTAAATAATTCATGTAAAATTAACAATAATAATGGGAATTTATGTATTGCTCTTTCTCACATTAGCTTTACATTGATAACAAGAACATTAAACTATTTAAAGGCAAACAAATAATGAATCACTAGAAAGTTTTAAGATAAACACGATGCTTGCATGCAACGTTCTCTTTCTTCCTCTCTCTCTCTCATACACACACACACACACACACACACACACACACACACACACACACAATGTTAACAGTTTTCAGGAAACACTAAATGTTATTTCCATGCTGTACATGATATAGTGGAACCTCCCTTATAACCTAATATGACTTTCAAAAGTCATCCCAAATGAGGTCTTAAATGGGAGGGAGTTTAAGGGAGGTAATTTTAATACTTACAAAGAAAGCAAATGTCTCGTAGAAGTAGGTATTAAGTGGAAGGGAGTCTTATTATGGGGGTCTTATGAGAGGTTCCACTTGTGACTATAAATTATAATAATTATATATTTGCCCTTGCTTACTGTTTTTGACTGATGCGTTGATATTCCATGAAGGATAATTAATATTAATACTTATAGTTATACTGTGAGTGTGACCACGTAGCAAGGGGCACAACCCAGTGAATCAATTAGCAAATTTCTCTGCGCAGCCATTGTGCCTTGCTTTGCTTGTAAGTTGTGCTGCTGTAGGCAGTCTCATGATGCATGGACCTTGGAAGGCCATTGATTCCTTTATTGATCATCTGGCTGCAACGTTTTGCAAGCTTCTGTTGCTATGGCTACCTAGCTTTAGTTTTAGGCCGGGTTCACATTAGACGCGTAAGTTCTGTACGGAAAACCCTAAATAAGTGGAAGAAAGAAGGATACAAGTTTACGTATATACTGATAATGGGGAAATTCGGACACATGCGCAAATCTTTTTCCTTCTTTCTTCCACTTATTTATGTTTTATATACAGAACTTACGCGTCTAATGTGAACCCAGCCTTACTGTTTTAGTAGCCAGTGACAGGTACAAAAATCGCCTGATGGGCGACTGTAAATTTCATGCACACAGCACAGCCCTATTTTTTTAACCACTGAGTTTCCCCACACCATCTCTCCCTTTCAACCCACTAGGCACTATTATTATTAAAGCTAGCTCAGCTTTCTGCTAAGATAACAACATGCCAGCACTGGTAGTGGTACCGAAAAGAAAGGAAACTAAAGGCAGTCTCCTCAATCTCCTCTCTCCCCACACCTCTCTTGCTTTATCATTTCTGTTTCTCTTCACTTCTCTCCTTTCTTTACCGAGTCCTCTCTTTTCTCTTTATCTTCCTCTCTCTCCTTTCTCTATCTCCTTCCATCTTCCATGCGAGCATGCACATGTGTGACATGTGTTTTGTGTGTGTGTGTGTGTTTTAGGGATTTTTGTTAAACTTGTTTCCTTCAGGATAGTGAAAATGTGTTTGGGCAAGGCGAGTAGAATTTTTTAGCTACAGTGAAAATTTTAAAGTTTGGCCAGCCCTTGTTAGTTGTAGTTTGTGACTCCCTAATCCCTTCTTGCGTCTCTCTATCTTTCTCAATAGGATAGTACCAAAAAGCCTAAATGTTACAAAGAGTGATAACTTCGCAGCCCTATTTACAAACCTTGCAAAGAATGAAACCAACTTTCTCACTTCCCACCTGGAAGGTAGGAAGTGTTACTGTTACTTTTAGTGCTGCTGTAGGCAATGAGTGAATTCACAAGGTGAAAGGGTGAGAGTAAATAAACCGGCTTCAGTCAGCTGCGGAGTGGAGTGCGAGCTCTTTGTATATTCAGGCTTTTTGATAGTACTGTACTAACTGTGTGCATTCTTATCTTGTTTAAGTTTAGCTTTATTAAACCACACATGATATAGCCTTCCACCCCCTTAAACTAGTTAAAGGATGTGCTTGATATCACAGTTACTGTAACTGTAGTGTAGTACTGATCCCACCCTGTCTGTATGACTATGAGACTCAGTGTATCTCATTTCTGTTAATGTTATAAATTAAACCTTGGGAATAGTACTGATCCCACCCTGTCTGTATGACTATGAGACTCAGTGTATCTCATTTCTGTTAATGTTATAAATTAAACCTTGGGACTGTGGAGAGTAGCTGTCACCTTCACCAACACTCAAAGTCAACACATTGCGAACTGACAAGTTCAGGTCAAAGAGCTTAAAAACACACTGACGCACCACGATTAACTCTCTCAACACTAATGTACGCTATAGTGTACATGCTGCGCACAAGCGTTCCACACTAGGCAGGTTTGCATCATTACATAAAAATTATTAAAAAAATAATGTTTAACCGCACAGTTTTGAAAATTTGTGGTATTGTTTATAATAATAAAAGCTAGCATAATTCCAAACTAAAATTTTTATTATTAGCAGATTTAAAAAAAAGCATGACAATTTCAAAGAAGACAAAGAGAGGGGTAGTGATTCATTTGCATTCATTGCGGTACTAAAAATAGACTGGAAGTGATTTCATTGGTTGAAAACTATTAAGGGACCGCCGAGGAACATTTCAAACCGGTATAGTATACCGGTTTTGTGTTGCATTGCTTCGCGAAGTTGTGAATTGTGAATGGTTAAACGCTATAGCGTACATTCGTGTTGAACGGTTGTAAAGGGAAGCAATCGGCCAGTGTTGAATGAGTTAAGTCCCTTGTTTTTTTCTGGGTAGCTGTGACCCACATACAAATGTCCCCAACTTCAAATTGAGGCTGCTCTTTGTTTTCAATTTGGGGACATTTGTATGGAAGCTAAACAAGATTTCTTACCAGCTATAACAGTATAAGAAGGAAAACACGGGAAACCCGTGATTTTGACACATGATCAGGTGGGTCTTTAATATACTGTGTGACTGCCATGATTGGATTTTCCCAGACCTCTGTGCATATTGATGAACACCCTGAACGCCCATGTCATAGCTTGTAATATTTCAGAAATTTATTGGACTTTCCTTTGTCAAACACAAGTTAACCATGGAGTGATGGACTCAATATATGCATATTTAATTTATGGTCAATTTATGTTATTACATCATGTACTAAAACCAATAAAGTGAGGAGGGTTGGCTCATTGAAATACATTGTTATAAAATGTGTAATTTATCATTTGATTATAAATAACAGCAGCAACGCCCCGTGGTTGCTACGCCCTGCGCTCTCTTCACTTTCGGCAACTTTTCCCTTGCACAGGTCTTTAGAATATCAGTTGCCAGAATAGCACTTCAAAATGTCTCCCACTGTAGTCTATGTTTACGGAGCCCCCTCGGCTCTCACTCTCACTATGCTATTGGCCCTTCAAAATGTTTTCCACTGCATTCCCCTGTTAATGCTGATCACAAATATATATGGTTGTACTTGTAGTGGTTTTGAAACTATAAGCACTTGTTTTCGGAGCCCCCTCAGCTGTCACTCTCACTGTGCTATTGGCCCCTTCAAAATGTCTTCCACTGGGTTTCCGCTGTGATGCTGCGTTGGCGTTAGACCCACACCAGCTGCTGATCATGAATATATATGGGTCTAACGCCAACGGTTTTGAAATTATTGGCAGTTTTATCCTGTCAGGCTGTCATGTAACAGCTTCAAGGTCAAATGTAAAGGTCAAGGTCAAGTGGCTTTTAAATGTCTCCAACTGCTCCTTAGAATTTTAGGTCATGGTGATCAAGGAATATGATATGGTTCTGTGGGTGTAAACCCAATGATGTCCAAACTACTGCCACAGATAAAAAAAAGTTCAAAAGTCGAAGTCATTAGGATAATCAATACTTTGCACCACACATGACCTTGAGACAGTCTATCCAACTTTGAAGCCTGTAGCTGAAAAAATGTGAAAGATATGGCCAAAACACAAAGTTGACACCTCCAATGTCTAAGTCCTTGACCTTCATCTGTACCCAATATTCCAAATCATCATTAGTCAATCCACCCTTGTCCTAAGTTTGAACATTGTCAAACGATATGAAAGATATAGCCTCAAGAAGAAATTTCGGTTTTCAAGGTCAAGGTTAGCACGTTTATATTTGTTTCTATGGGACCATTCCTGCACTTTGTACACCACCACACAAAATTTGAAGCCATTCTGTCCACTGGTTCATGAGATACAGCTCGGACATGAAATAGCACAAATAAGGAAATTTCGGTTTTGTGAGTCTTCCTTGGTGGAGGTTCAAAATTCAGGATCTGTATAGGTTGTGACATGATGATCAAGTATATATTATATGGTTATAGGGGTCTATGGCCAACGGTTTGGGCACAATTACCTGAACAAACACACACACACACACAAACAAGCCAATTTGTAGTGTAGTCATGATTATTGATTGTCTGCTTTGTGTGTTGTGATTCTGATACTGTGATAGTCATAGTCTATGATAGTGTAATATACACGTAATATGACATGGGCTTTTTTCTGTTTAGATTTTTTTAAAGGGTACAGCCTGGTGATTTCACTGTCCAGCAAGCCTTTCTTCAGCAGGCTTGCCACCTACATGGACATATTGATTGGATGACCAAGTAATTGATTGGTGTTTTTGATTGACTGATTCAGTGATTGATTGATGTTTTCTTTTTCACAATTTCAGCCAGGCAAGGCTCACCTGGAGAAGCACTATGCTGACCTGTCCAGCAAGGGTTTCTTCAAGGGGCTGGTTACCTACATGGATTCTGGGCCCATCATGGCCATGGTGAGACTTTCTTTTAGCCCCCCCCCCCCCCCCCCCAACAACAACAAAAGTTGTGGTAACATGGCCAAAACAAATAGGGTAGGTAGGTAGGCCCTTTTCTTTTTCGTTTTCTTTTTTTTAGGTCAAAATTGACAAAATGCAATTGTAGGCTCTTCACTCCCAGCTCTTTGAGATCGCCAAGTGGTGTTGAAAAGTCTAGTTCAAAAGGTTCAGCTAAGATAGCTGAACCACCTCGGCAAGTGATGTTTTCCTTTCCTAGATCCGGATGAATGTCCCGGCAAACATCCACGAGCATGTAAGATGCTTTGAAAGTGCTAATCACCCTCGTATTTTCAGAAATATGAGCGCATGGCTCCATTAAAATGGCAAATGACGCCATTTTGCGATGACACATGGACGTTGAGTTATGTCCCTAGATGGGCATTCCCTGATTGAACTTGCCTCTCTCTGAGTCTCTCTTTTTTTTTGACAAGGCCCCCAAAAATATAGGGTCGGCCGACAAAAATAGGGTAGGTTGGGATACCGTACCCACAGCTATTTTTTGGCATAGGCCTTAAACCCCACGGTCACTGTGAGGGTGGGGTATTGCACTTGTTTGCCATTTTCTTTGAGTGTGCAATTCTTGTGAGAGGCTGCCACCAGCATGGCTGCAAAGTTTAGACGGTGGTTATTGGTATGTTACCACATTTTTTACACCCCATATTTTACACAGATTTCACATTTTGTTATATTTTCTTACTGTGTTGTCAGTCATATTATAAGGCGCAGGGGTCCGAGTCTGGGGAAAATGTATCGCCTTTTAGTCTGTAAAATACAGGTACCTGATATTGATGGATACTTTTTAGTATTTAAATGTTTTTTTATATGGAGTTGGAATTGTTGATGCGTTTGGTGATGCCTTTGTATCTTTTTCTTTTCTGTTCCTTTTATGACAGACTTTAGTTTTATATCATGACCAATAATATCTGATATCACCGTTTGTGAAAAATGAAATGTACAAAATAAAAGTCCCAAGTCACTGATAGTCTGATTAGACGGCGTGACCAATTGAAGATATGAAAAACATAACTTCTGCCATCTTTTAGTGAATACCTGGTTTGCAGGAGTGATTGTTAAGCAAACAAATAGTCTGTGGTTTAGCCTTTAGGTTCTGTTCTTTACATTACTAGTCTTCAACAAGCACTGATTAGCGAAGGTAGAATTCATGTTCTTCAATACATGTCTTTCCAGTCTCTATCCATACTGGTGTTCCAAAAGGCACGCCTCAAAGGGAACTTGGCAATCTATAAATGGGTACAAAAGTACTGTGCATTTTCAAAGTGTCTGAAGTGGAAGACCATTGCTGTTGACAGGACTAAAACAACGTAAAAATAAATAAATCCCATTAAATCATTACGCCCTGAGCTTAACTGCAGATGCTTGCCCATGCCGTGCAAAATGAATAGTATGGATCCGATCACAAAGGAAAAATCCGTTGAATAGTAATTGTAGTGATTCCCCTTTGATGCACGACATTCAGGGCTGAGAGGACGGAAAATCCAAATGACTACACCCCGTACAATAGATTAAATCTCAAAATGGTTCATTTCAATGTTGTGTTCTCCTCCCCAGGTGTGGGAAGGCAAGTCTGTGGTGAAGATGGGGCGAGCCATGCTGGGAGCCACCAACCCCCTGGAGTCCTGCCCCGGCACCATCCGCGGAGACTTCTGCATTGATGTGGGACGGTCAGTATTAAAAAGAAGAAAGAAAAGATCATATGTACACACGCACAGTAATTTTCAGATAAAGGTGAATGCAGAAAATCAAATGTCTGAAGAGGATTTAAACTTGAGGAGATATCCTTTCCCCACGTTTGCACAGTGTGAAATGAGTACTTGCTCCCCCCCACTGAACAAAACTTCTGACGTTAGCTGAAAATCCGGGTGGAAGGATTTCTCGGCTGAAAAAATCTCCTCTTTTTTTTTGGAACAGTAGTTTTCATGCCTGATAAAATGAAGAAAACGATGTTCTGGTTTTAATTATTTGGGCCCCTTTTCACGAAATTTGGTATACAAATACTTAAATTAAATGTGTATTTTGACGTTTGTAACCGTTACTTGTGTTCCTATGTTGCAGCAATGTGTGTCACGGCAGCGACAGCGTGGAGAGTGCCCAGAAGGAGATTGACTTGTGGTTCAAGAAAGAGGAGCTCATGGACTACGCCTCCTGCGCCAAGAGCTGGGTCTACGAGTAAAATCACCGCCTGATATTCCGCTAGTCTTCTCTCTTCACCACTCAGCGATCAGTCGGCAGGACTTCCTTTTCCCCCTCCCCCTTTGACCATTCCAGTCCCCGATTTAGACTAGATGATCGAGTCAGTCTCCAATGATGGGACGCAAAATCTACATTTTCCCCATAAAAGATGGCGTGTTGGTGTGAAAATAGCAACCTTTTTTTGCCGTTTTCAATCTCTAAGTTGTCTCCCTTTGGGGCAAAAATGTGGATGCAGCCGTATCGAGGGCGCCCTTCTAGGTTGCCAGATTTTGGCTCTGCTTAGGTTAGTCATGGTAAAGCGCATGCCATACAGCTTTGGTCTAAGGCTAAACTTAAGCGCTGTGTGGAAGTGTCCTTGCGTTCCTGTTTACTTAGGGCCCACTGACTGACCACTAGATGTGTACAAAGGGAATTTGTCCATTGACAGTATGTTTAGTTAGAACTTGCATTGTTTTTGAGGCGACGAAAGTTCAAACTTAGATGAAGATTCAGACGTAATTACAGAGACGCATGATTTAGATTATTTTGAGCCCCAGGCTATTTGCTCAAGATTAGGAAAGGTTCTTTAGGGATTCAAAATTGTGGGGATAAAAATGCCATTTGTCTTGAGAAAAGTTGTGTAAGCAAAAACTAGTGATTTTATCTTGTACTTCTAGGGAGATACACACAATGTATACTTGCCTTGACATGGGAATCAGGTGTTGACATTGTGGACCAAATTGTTGCTTCTGATACTGTTTCTATTGTAGAAACGAGGTTAGACCTTAGACTTTGTTTTCAACCAGACTGTCACATGTCAAAAAAATTTAAATTGTTAAGATAGTCATGTCTGAGAAGCATGGAAATTGTCCTGTGTTATGGAATTTTTTTTAATGTTTTTTGTTTTCCTAGTCAGTTGATCTGATGATGTTGGTAAGAATGAAAAAGCCTCGTTTTTTCTCCCCCATGACCATTTATTTTAATGGAATAAATTTGGCTGAAGGTGAAACTATGAAATGTGTGTGATGTGTGTATCGAGTGAAAGGATTTTGAAAATGGGCTATGTACAGCACAAGTAATTTGTGTTTAGTGTGGTATTTACAGTAATGGAAAATCGTGGTATAGCTTAGTCTTTGGTGGAAGACTGACGCTCAAACTGGCCCCTGGGCCATTTGTTCAGACTCAGTGCTGCAAAGTTACTGGTTGGCCTTAGGGGACCTTCCCCAATGCCAGCTGTCCTCAAATCCCTTTGGCTGAAGGAATGGGGATGTACCCTGGGGAGGGCATCTCCGCTGTGATAATAATCATAATAATAAAGAAAACTTATATAGCGCACATTCCAGGCTAGCTGCTCATGGCGCTTTACAAAAAATACATTTAACCAAATCACATCAATACCCATGCTCGCACGCACACAAGCGCACACACCAACGAACATATCATTTACATGCACACATACATACAGTACATACGTACGTACGTACAGACACAAACGCACGCACACACAAGCACATGCCAGCGCGCGCATGCACACACACATTTTGTCTCCCACCTTTCCCATGCCATTTCTCATCCGCACACGCTTTCATTCTCACAATCCGATCATGGTGGACAGTAGTGTTCAGAGAATAGATGGGTTTTCAGGTTGGTTTTGAAAACTGACTGGGAGTTGGAATGTCTGAGAGACGGGGGGAGTTTGTTCCAAGTAGCTGGGGCCTGAAAAGAAAAGGATCTCTCGCCATAAGTTTTCGTTTTAATTGAGGGAGGCTGTAGAATACGAGAATCAGAAGAAGAACGAAGCTGACGAGATGGAATGTAAGTATGAAGTAGATCAGACAGGTAAGTAGGAGCAGAGCCAGAAATGACAGCAAAGGTAAGAGCAGAAAGCTTGTAGTTGATCCTGTAAACAAATGTTAGCCTATCCTGCAGGAACGTATGTTTATATGGCCTTTGTTTCTTGCTGTATACCACCATAGTTGTAAGCCTCCCAACTAAACATTGCTCATGGATTGAATCAAAGCCTACTTGGTTCTAAGAGGTTGGCTTTGTTTCAAAGAGGTAGTTTTTTTTTTAAGACTACCATATTTTTCGGACCATAAGTCGCACCTTTGTATAAGGCACCTCCTCCCCCAAATTTCAGTTTGTTATTGTATTTTCTTACTATTAGTCATATTATAAGGCGCAGAGTCAGAGTGCGCAGGGGTCAGAGCCTGGGGAAAAAAATATCGCCTTATAGTCCGAAAAAATATGGTAGATAAAATGTTAAACCACTACAAGATGTATGAAGAGAGGGAAATAAACCTATTCAGGTTTACTTACTGCGGCTGCAATAAAAAGTGCACTGAATTTCTCATGAAGTCTACCTACTCCTAGTATATTTTATGACATTGGTGAAATATTAGTACCATCTTTTACTAAGTACAAGGCGATGCTTTTTTCCTCAACTCAGACCCCTGCGCCTTAAAATGTGTTGCGCCTAGTATATGACTGAAATCTGATTGGACAAAGTTGTGAATTCCATTCATATAAGTATTGAGATCAACTATCAAAGCCGGAAGTATTTCTAATTCTATGCAAACTAAGACAATTGCCACAGGGCTGACACTGCATGTTCGGCTTAACTGGAGTAACTTCCAAACGACACACTTTCAAATACTGAAAAAGGTAAATTTAAACAAACCCACTTTTTTGAGAATAGGGATTGATTGTAAACATTTCACAAATATCATTTTTTTCATCGACTTCCCCGACTGCAGAAAGTGAAGATCAGAGGAAAATTAAGCGAGATGGTCAGACTTAAAAACTCAGTTAAAACATTTGGTGCGTACTGAGCTCGCCACCACCGAAGAACTGGAAATGCAGCACTTGCACGATGCTTTCGTTTCATTTGGCGAAAGTGACTTTGCAAACGAAAACAGACTGAAATCGTAAATGAAGTCAACGAAGCAGACAACACAGTCGCACAGAGAAGGGGGATGGGTAATATGACATCGCAGTCTCGTTTTGAACAGCTGAAGACAATAGTCAATAACAATCATGGCGGACATAGCCTACTGGAGCTGAAACTCGTAGAAATTTACTCCGTGTTTTTGAATTCTGACTTTCTGTGCTCTCTGATGCAGTATAAGTGCTTTATTCCGATATTTGGATAGCGGCATGGGCATGAGTGTAATTTCTGAAGATTGTTTTGACAGAACTAGGCTAAATGTTGACTTCCTTTGTTTGAGTTGACCATGTTTTCAACATGTTTTTGTTTGATCATTTTGCATGCGCTTTAAAATATGTTGTGCCTTGTTTATGTTTAAATTCAGGGGGTGCGCCTTATAATAAGGCCTTGTCCGTAAAATGCGGTATTTCAGAAATGCAAAGTAGAAGGGTTGAAAGAACAAAAAAGGCGCAACACACCTTGTTTACAGCTTTATTCATTTTTATAAAATGCAAAGACATAAAAAAAAGGCAATGTGTTTAAATTTCGCAGGTTAAAAAAAAAAGTTAAGTGGAAAAACAACTTTTAATTACGAGTAGTTGACACCCCTAATTTAAATAATAAAAGTAATAAAGCAAAAGACATGCTACATTGAACATTCAAAGAAGCTGAACTTTCCAAGTCATCTTAAAGCGAAAGCACACTTTCAATTTAGATCCTCCAAATGCTGACACTTGAAAGAAAAAAAATCTCAACAAACCTTTTTTTTCTTGAATATGTTTCACTTTAAAAAAAAAAATTTTTTATAAAGGTTAATTTCCAGTAAAGAATAGTGAAACACTTGCACCACAATTCTAGCATTGAAAAATGTTCTTCCATTGCCTACACACACACACACACTTGCATTCTAAAGTATAAAAGACATTGTATAAGTATAAATGTGTCAATTAAAATAAACCCCACAAAAACAACAGACTGGAATGTGATTAATGTAAATATAATTTGATGATGTTTTCATGACATTAACAACTTTTTCGAAATTCTTGAATGCATATGAATACATCTTTTGAAAAGCTAATTTACAAATGTGCGACGTAACCCTTTCAGTTCATTATATCAAGGTACTTTTTCCTCCAATTGAAATTTAAAGTTAAGATTTTATCAGAACAGATTAGTAAGACACATAAGGAGGTGTACACAAAACAAAGTTAACTGCACAACCATGCTTAATATGTTTCCTTCCAGCATGTCCTGACTAATTGCGAGATTCTATTAATTTTGCCTGTTACAATTCTGTCCATATAATGATTGAAAAATTGCGAAATTTTACATATTATTTGACAGAAGTAGAATATCAAGCTTAATTTATAGTTGTTCAATGCCAAGGATCAAAAGCTTGTGCTTTAGACAAGTATATATTTCCTTGTCATAGAAATCTCACAATTAATAAGCATTTACACATAATTACAATCCAAGAATTAATATGTAATGATATGTATAACTTGTCATAACAGAAAATGGAACAATTGATAAGCAATTCAAAAATTCATCCAAAAGTCTGCACGAAATTTTACTACACACAACCAGCCACTTGTGTAATCAACAAAATCTACAAGAAAAATTTTAACAAAAAATATTGAAACAAAATGAAAGAGAACAAAAATGATCGATATTTCAAAAATGATATGTTCATGCACTGATATGCTCATATACTTGCAACATTTGATGCTATTTACAAAGACACCAGTCAGTGTTGAAAGAAACATCCCATTTCTTCAGTGTAAAACGAATTGTTTACTTCTAAAATACTTTACTGGTGTCAAAGGTCTAACCAGGGCTCCCACTGAATAAGCAAGCGAAAATCTTTAAAATCTAATCATTTAGAGTGACTTATTTTACAGTGTTTAGGCCTGAAGCTTAGCTTTGATATTCTGTCAGGCAGACCACCACTACCCACGCATCCATACTAAACTTCAAAGTTCAAGGCAACTCATAAATAGGACCCAAAAAATTTTGACTTGAGACATGACTAAACAAGTTGTCTGCTCGTTACGCTCTGTAGAACATGCAAACAGTGCTAATAATCTTCGTTTCCCAAATCCAATTACCCTCAGTTTTCTCCCCAGGAAATGTTTTTCCTAACAAAGTTTTCTGTATTTTTTAAACATTATTATTTATATATATTTTTGTGTGTGTGGAAGCCTGGTCAGGTGAAGTTGAAGGCAGTAACTCGAGGGCTGACATTTTGCCAGCTAAAGTGCCAGGCCCAGACTCCGGTGTACTTCTTGTCGGAGTGTTTAGGCGTAGGAGTGGATGTACTTCTTGTCAGAGTGCCTCAGTTCGTAGGCCATTTCATCATCCATCTCCTGACACCGCGAGAACAACACCACCGCAAATATCACCTGAAAAACCCCCCAGCAAAATTATAATAATGAAGTGCACCACCGCAGATGTTTTTTCCCCCCCCACTTTACCTCCCTTCCCCACAATATCTTAGCCTCCGGCCGGCCTCCTATAGTCCTTCGTATGTGAGACAGCTCCACACAAAATTGGAAGCGATTCTATGCAGTGGTTCATGAGATATTTAACCCCTTCAAGACATCACTGCCTTAGGCAAACATCATTACTGGCCTGGGGTTGCCTAGAAAAAAAATTATAACAAATAAGAAACTCAACAAAACTTAACACTCAATGATTCAGTTTTGACAACATTACTGGTTGATCCGAGTTTGTTTTTCACTTTAAAATTGGGGTTACTTGCATTATAATCGGAATCATTACTCTCATTACTATCACTGTCAATAAAACAAAATATTACTACTATTATTAGGGTATTTTCTGAGGCTTGCATATAGCCGATTTAAAAAAAAACCATTTTCAACGTTACAAATTGAAATGGAAGAACCAAACATAGGTGAAACGAAAGCTGGAAGAGTGATGAAGAGAAGTGACTCGAAAAACGGTTTGGATTGGAAAAAAACCATGGAGTTAGACAAGTTTTAGACTCAGAAATCGCTGTTCCGAGAATACTCGGAATTAGGCCCTGACTGGCGTTCTGTTCCAAGTATACTCGGAATTCGACCGGAATGAGCTAAGAGGATGAACAAACTGTATTCTGGCAAAGGACAATAAACAAATAAATCAACTATTACAAAATCAGCCAATATATGCAACTGCCTTTTCACTTCAAAACGTGCTTAGCAGCAAAGCGAGCAACCACTCAAACAGTTCACTGCATTAAAGACAGTCCAATACAGTTAACACTTTGGTAAAGGTAAAGATGTGCCACCCCCCCTGCATTTCTCGGTTAATTGTATTTTTCCGTTTTTGCCTTTCTTACCATACATAAAGCTGTATTTTAGGAACATTTTCAGCTAATCCTCTTTTTGGAATATAACCCTAACCCTAACCCTAGCCCTAAACCTAACCCTACCCCCCACTATGTACTGCAGTACACCGCGATTTGTCACAGTTGTGGTTCGTTGCGTTCTTCCGTCTTATAGGGTGGGGGGTAGGGTTAGGGATAGGGTTAGTATTCCAAAAAGGTTATTAGCTAAAAAGGTTCCTAAAATACATCTTTATGTATGGTAAGAAAGGCAAAAACGGAAAAATACAATTAACCGAGAAATGTAGGGGGGGTGGCACATCTTGACCTTTACCAACACATTACCTTTAAAACTAGTTTGATAACTTTTTTTTTTAATATAAAGAATAGATTATTATACTCACGTTGCCCACTGTCCTCATGAGCCACCACAGCCAGATGAACACTACATACTCCCTCCTCTGAAAACACAACAAAACACACCACCAATTACACAGCAACCCGCCTTGGCTTAAGGCTGTGTCAGACCAATGGTCAACCTATGGCGATATTTTTCACGCCAGAGGGCAGTCAATGCACTAGGGGCTGATCACACGATTTTCTTACTTGGGCGTAATGAGAGAGTGATGGTAGGACCACTCACTGTCTCTCTCTCTTTCTTTATCCCCAACTAATAATATAGAGAGGATTAGCCCCACACGAGCGTCATGCCCTCTGGCGTGAGAAAAATAGCACTAAGTCTCTCATTGCATGGGTGCTACTCTTTTATTTTTACACTGATTTCAGTATTTTTTTATTTTACCAGAAACTGAATTATTTTTTTTTTTAATTCATCCCCCCCAAAAATTGACCACAAGCAATTTGAACTTGTTTGTTCTATCTTGGAAGTTTACAAAGGCAATGTCATGATTTTACAAGGCTTATCAGACTCAAACTGTCTCTGTCCATCATTTTAACTCTGTCTGTCTTGTTATTTAACTTGCCCCCCTGAATCGTCCCGACGGGGCTCTGCCCCTGTACCCTGCCGGGGTCATGGGTCTCTGGACCCCTGCCTTTCATTTTTTTTTTCATTTTTTGGGAATTGCACCCATGCAATTGACCTAGGCTAGAACACCAAGGCTACATACAAATGCTATGCTATGCATAGTTATGCGGGAATTGTCTTCAGCCACGACAAGCTCCTAGCATAACATCATCAGTCGGAGTCGGAGTGTGGCTGCACACATGGCGGGGTAATCAAAACCGTCACACACATAATGTTCTCATCCGCAGCTGGTCCATTTGTACCATAGTGTTCAAGTGCTTCGCCTTTGGGGATGATCCCTGGAGTCTTTTAGCCAGGGTACGCCAAGAACAATGACAGCAACATAACCATTACAGCATACAGTATCTTTGGCTAACAACAGCATAACATCACAGCTGATGAACACATACATCCCACCTCTGAAAGCAAACAGATAAGACATTTCAGCATGCATCTTTTGGTCATGAATGAACATGATGACAACATAAACCTAAGCTAACATTTGGGACCTCCTTGAAAACAGAATGTAAAATTATGTCTACAAGTACAAAATAGAGTTGTATTATGTCTGCAAGTACAAAATAGAGATGTTTATATTATTTCTTGTTGGAATGAATCTTGTAACATGGTTTGTTGTTGTTGTTTTTTTCTGTCTCTTCTGGGCCGTACAGTGGCGTTGCTCCCACGCCGCTCATTCCGATTCCCAATTCGCAGCCACACCTCCGCACGTTCAGGTCGCAGAATCCGAGACCAGCAGTTCAAGGGGAGCGAATGTTAGGCCGTCAGGAGGCAACCAACCGAGGAGACACTGCACTGCTGCTGAGTCACTTCGGTAGAGTTCAGTAGAGCCTGTTCAGGACACCACCTACTAAGCCCCCTATTGACGACACTATTCTCTTAGTCGCGGAGCCAGCGTGAGTGAGGTCCTCCTCCGAGGGCGCCACCACGACCGTCCACCGACAGCTCCCAAGAACACACTGATCCCCATGACTTTGACCCGAACGCACCAAGGCATAGACTGGATCAGAAACCGAAACTGAGAGCAGGGCTTGCAAAGCCACAGAATTTGAGACTTTTTTTCAAAAATGATTAATGGAAATGAGGTGGATGACTATGATGATGATGATGATGCTATGGAGTTTCGCATCGGTCTGAGACTGCATGACAGGGCTGTATTCTACACTTTCCTTTCATAATGATATCCCGGCGTTAACCAGGCCCGAGAACTACAGACACCTGCAGTGTTGGTCTTGAAATTAGAGCAACACTCTCAGAATCGCATCCGTTAAGCGGATGAAGCTTCGACTGTGTGGTTTCAGTCTTCCCATTGAGCCCATAGCCACTCACTCTGGGTAGGAGTCGGTCCAGGACCGAAAAAAACCTCGCCTCTGATGGGATTCGAACCCAAGACCTCCCAGCCAGTTGTCCGCGACGCTAACCACTACGCCACGGCAGCTGGTTGTAACATGGTTTTAGTTCACATTTTGTTCTCATCTCATAAAATGATAATATTTATCTCCCTCTCACTCATGTTGAATTCAGTTTCCCTGAAGAAATATTTTTCAATAAGATTTACAAATATAAAAAAGGGGAAAATAAGAAGGGAGTGGGGAAATACTTAAATAAGATCTATCCAAAATACTTTGCTCCATTTGACAACAAAACACAATGTCGCAGGCAAAGTTTTTTAAGTACTTTGACGACACCATCAGCTACACTTTTTTGGTTTGGGCCCTCTCACGTCACTGGTTATCTCAAGTGAGAACAGAGAAATATGTTTAGTAGAGCTTGAGATTGTTTTCAAACTTCATGGATCATAATGACCCCTGGCTGCAATATTGGTCATTGACACACACAAACACCCACCCCTACAAACAAACACCCTTGTCCCTGATAACCTAAAGTTCTGTTTTTGGTTGAGCCTTCTGCACCGAATTTTTTTATAAAAATTCAGCCCTGTTTTCTGGGATAGCAGTTTGCTTCTCTGATATTAGGACAAGGTGACAAAGCACAAAGGTAACGCGTTTGCCTTGTGTCAAGTAAAACTGTAAATCCGAGTTCGAACCTGGGTACAGGGGATTTTTCCTCTCACTTTGCACTAGGCCTTACGGTCTGAACGTGGAGTCTTTCAGATGAGACAATAAACTGAGGTCCTGTGTGCCCATGCACTCAGCACACGTTAATCCCAGTGTAAAATAAATCGCACGAAAAAAACAAATTGGGTGGCGCACCTCTGGCTGCGACGCGCTATCCAGGTGGGAGCAACACAAATTTCACAGACGTCTCTGTGACTATAAAGTACCTTATACCTAAACAGACATCACATGTGTTACTATAACTCACGAAGGTGTTGATGCCGTAGAAGGAGAACTCGAAAACGGAGAAGCAGAACTCGATGAAGGTGTACATGATGAAGCAGTAGTTGTACCATGACATCGTCTTCATGTACAGCACAAAATGCTGAAACAGCACACCATCAGTCAGCTAATCAATCAATCAATTGATCAAATGTATATAACGGAGTCGTAGTTGTACCACCACATCGTCTTCATGTACAGCACAAAATGCTGAAACAGCACACCAGCAATCAATCAGTCAGCTAATCAATCAATCAATTGATCAAATGTATATAACAAAGTCGTAGTTGTACCACCACATCGTCTTCATGTACAGCACAAAATGCTGAAACAGCACATCAGCAATCAATCAATCAGTTAGCTAATCAATCGATCGATCTAATGTATATAATGAAGCTGTAGAACTCTAAACTTTGTACCATGACATCGTCTTCATATACAGCACAAAATGCTGAAACAGCACACCATCAATCAATCAGTCAGCTAATCAATCAATCAATTGATCAAATGCATACAATGAAGACGTAGTTGTACCACATCATCTTCATATACAGCACAAAATGCTGAAACAGCACGTCAGCAAGCAATCAATCAGTTAGCTAATCAATCAATCGATCTAATGTATATAATGAAGCTGTAGTTGTACCATGACATCGTCTTCATATACAGCACAAAATGCTGAAACAGCACACCAGCAATCAATCAGTCAAGTGTGCATGATAAAACGGTAGTTGTACTAAACCATGTACAGCACAAAATGCTGAAACAACACATCAATCAATCAATCAATCAGTCAGCTAATCCAGACATGCCTACCCCCAAATTTGCTTTTCAGGAACACTCACTCAAAATCAGTAACAGAGCATGATTTTCAGGAACATAGCTTCGTCCAGCATCCATCTTCATGGAATTCGCGCACTCCGACGCTTGAAGCTGCCAAGCGTTTGGCTCGACCTTGGTGAAAGATGATTGGTTGAAAAGCTCTCTCGGAAAACTTCGGGGCTGACTTTCGTAAGCTTTCGGTATTGCTTTGCTTTCCCCGCTCTCTCTCTCTCTCTCTCTCGCAGATGCTAAACCACCAGCCGGCAGCATAAGATTTTGTTGTTGATTTTTTTATCTTCCCCATAACATGCACCTGTTTTCCGTATTTTCGGAACACACTGCCAAAATCAATACATTTCCGTAACAAATACGGATAACCTGTGACGGTAGGCATGTCTGCTAATCAATCAATCATTCAAGTGTGCATGATAAAACGGTAGTTGTACTAAACCATATACAGCACAAAATGCAGAGGGGAAAAAACCCAACACAGGAATCAATCGATTAATCACATGCATGATGAAGCAGTAGTTGAGCCAAGACATTGTCTTCATGTACCGCACAAAATGCTAAAACATCTGCAAGCCTAAAATGAAACATGTATGATTAAGTACCGATTAATTAAAATGGCTGGAAAAGCCAATACTGAAGTTTATGGAACATAAAACTTTTTTTTATGAAAATTGTTTTTTCCAATTAAAAAAAAAATGCTTAAAAGGTGTACAATGTGAATAATTGTGTTTCCGTGTGACGGTTCTAAATCGGCTTATGCAAATCAATGTAAAAAAACAAACTAATCCAAAAGTCTTGAAATGAGGGTCTGTTATCCCATGATCTTGGGTTCTTAATTTTGAGAGGTAAGGATAGGCCTTATTTCAAATATATCACAGAAGAATCCCCAATATTTCAGACAAAAAATCTTTTCTCTATCCATGTAAGCTTAATGGAAATGTTGGCTTAAAAAAATGGCTGATGGCAAAAGGGTTAAAGTAGAAATTTTGTCGTATTCAAAAATCGCAACTAATAGATGGCACTGAAGGGGTTCTTCTTCTACTTCGATCGCTCAGACAGTTTCCTGTCAATTATGAGCGCAGATGCGTCATGCTGCCGTTATGCGCCTAACTAAGAAATAGTTAGGCCCAGCAAGTCCGACTTCGGCTGGAGGAAATGTTTTTTGAAAGTGTTTCGTGAAAAAAGGCAGGAGAATGGACCGGTAAGGCAGAAAGATAGTAGATGACAGTAAGCAAAGGGAAAAGGCAGAGTCAAAGAGAGTGACAGATTAAAGGAAGTTACAAGCACAGAACTTCCAGAAGGTGGGGGAACTATTTATACAAAAGACCCCCCCCCGGTATCCCCACGGGGGGGGGTGTGTTGTTCAAAACAACATTTCCCTCACCAGCTGAGTGACGCAGTAGATCATGTAGAGGCTGAACAGGATGATGCCAATGTGACAGGCTGACACGATGATGTCACTGGCCAGAAACGCTGCAACACAAATGACATGTCAATGCAACTGATCAAAATTAATTGAACATAATATTTTCATTCCAAACTTGCCTAAGCTTGAATAGTACAGGGCTTAACAGTAACTTTTTTTCCCACTTGCCCAGTCGGGCAAGTTAAAGAAAAATTCACTTGCCCAAACAGCTTTTGGACTGTCCCAAAATTCAGGTGTATTGCTAGTCACACACACATAATAACATCTCTTACCCGAGCCATTGGCTTCTCTTTGTCCAAAACTTTGATTCACTAGTCAAACACACATGAAAATGTCACAAACTCTCTTTCTGAGTCCTTGTCTTGCCTTCAGTGCCATCCCCTGTCCCCCCCCCCCCCCCCCCCCCTGAAAACGCCGTTCTCGTTCCTGTTCGTAGTCAGCCTGCTGTTGTTTGCGTCATTTCGCTTTCTCAATCTCACTTTCGTTATTGGCAGAACTTGCGGATTTTGATTGTGACGGTCGTTTTCCAAGAAAGGAAAGGAAAGCAAGGTTTGCTGAGCCATGACGATGTTTTTGGACAGATCAATCTCGAATCATCCACATGGTGTGCAAACACGCGTCGGCCAAGTACTTCGCAGCAAACCTTGCTTTCCTTTCCTTTCTTGGAAAACGACCGTCACAATCAAAATCCGCAAGTTCTGCCAATAACGAAAGTGAGATTGAGAAAGCGAAATGACGCAAACAACAGCAGGCTGACTTAACGAACAGGAACGAGAACGGCGTTTTCAGGGGGGGGGGGGGGGGGGGGGGACAGGGGAGGAACTGAAGGCACGACAAGGACTCAGAAAGAGAGTTTGTGACATTTTCATGTGTGTTTGACTAGTGAATCAAAGTTTTGGACAAAGAGAAGCCAATGACTCGGGTAAGAGATATTATTATGTGTGTGTGACTAGCAATACACCTGAATTTCAGGAAAGTCCAAAAGCTGTTTGGGCAAGTGAATTTTTCTTTAACTTGCCCGACTGGGCAAGTGGAAAAAAAAAGTTACTGTTAAGCCCTGTACTATTCAAGCTTAGGCAAGTTTGGAATGAAAATATTATGTTCAATTAATTTTGATCAGTTGCATTGACATGTCATTTGTGTTGCAGCGTTTCTGGCCAGTGACATCATCGTGTCAGCCTGTCACATTGGCATCATCCTGTTCAGCCTCTACATGATCTACTGCGTCACTCAGCTGGTGAGGGAAATGTTGTTTTGAACACACACCCCCCCCCGCGGTGGGCGAGCATACCGGGGGGGGTCTTTTGTATAAATAGTTCCCCCACCTTTATGGAAGTTCTGGGCGTGTAACTTCCTCTAATCTGTCACTCTCTTTGGACTCTGCCTTTTCCCTTTGCTTACTGTTCATCTACTATCTTTCTGCCTTACCGGTCCATTCTCCTGCCCTTTTTTCACGAAACACTTTCAAAAACATTTCCTACAGCCGAAGTCGAACATGCTGGGCCTAAATATTTCTTAGTTAGGTGCATAACGGCAGCATGACGCATATGCCATAATTGACAGGAAACTGTCTGAGCGATATCGAAGAAGAAGAAGAAGAACCCCTTCAGTGCCATCTATTAGTTGCGATTTTTGAATACGACAAAATTTCTACTTTAACCCTTTTGCCATCAGCCATTTTTTTAAGCCAACATTTCCATTAAGCTTACATGGATAGAGAAAAGATTTTTGTCTGAAATATTGGGGATTCTTCTGTGATATATTTGAAATAAGGCCTATCCTTACCTCTCAAAATTAAGAACCCAAGATCATGGGATAACAGACCCTCATTTCAAGACTTTTGGATTAGTTTGTTTTTTTACATTGATTTGCATAAGCCGATTTAGAACCGTCACACGGAAACACAATTATTCACATTGTACACCTTTTAAGCATTTTTTTTTTAATTGGAAAAAACAATTTTCATAAAAAAAAGTTTTATGTTCCATAAACTTCAGTATTGGCTTTTCCAGCCATTTTAATTAATCGGTACTTAATCATACATGTTTCATTTTAGGCTTGCAGATGTTTTAGCATTTTGTGCGGTACATGAAGACAATGTCTTGGCTCAACTACTGCTTCATCATGCATGTGATTAATCGATTGATTCCTGTGTTGGGTTTTTTCCCCTCTGCATTTTGTGCTGTATATGGTTTAGTACAACTACCGTTTTATCATGCACACTTGAATGATTGATTGATTAGCAGACATGCCTACCGTCACAGGTTATCCGTATTTGTTACGGAAATGTATTGATTTTGGCAGTGTGTTCCGAAAATACGGAAAACAGGTGCATGTTATGGGGAAGATAAAAAAATCAACAACAAAATCTTATGCTGCCGGCTGGTGGTTTAGCATCTGCGAGAGAGAGGAGAGAGAAAGGCGGGAAAGCAATACCGAAAGCTTACGAAAGTCAGCCCCGAAGTTTTCCGAGAGAGCTTTTCAACCAATCATCTTTCACCAAGGTCGAGCTACACGCTTGGCAGCCTCAATCGTCGGAGTGCGCGAATTCCATGAAGATGGATGCTAGACGGAAGCTATGTTCCTGAAAATCATGCTCTGTTACTGATTTTGAGTGAGTGTTCCTGAAAAGCAAATTTGGGGGTAGGCATGTCTGGATTAGCTGACTGATTGATTGATTGATTGATGTGTTGTTTCAGCATTTTGTGCTGTACATGGTTTAGTACAACTACCGTTTTATCATGCACACTTGACTGATTGATTGCTGGTGTGCTGTTTCAGCATTTTGTGCTGTATATGAAGACGATGTCATGGTACAACTACAGCTTCATTATATACATTAGATCGATTGATTGATTAGCTAACTGATTGATTGCTTGCTGACGTGCTGTTTCAGCATTTTGTGCTGTATATGAAGATGATGTGGTACAACTACGTCTTCATTGTATGCATTTGATCAATTGATTGATTGATTAGCTGACTGATTGATTGATGGTGTGCTGTTTCAGCATTTTGTGCTGTATATGAAGACGATGTCATGGTACAAAGTTTAGAGTTCTACAGCTTCATTATATACATTAGATCGATCGATTGATTAGCTAACTGATTGATTGATTGCTGATGTGCTGTTTCAGCATTTTGTGCTGTACATGAAGACGATGTGGTGGTACAACTACGACTTTGTTATATACATTTGATCAATTGATTGATTGATTAGCTGACTGATTGATTGCTGGTGTGCTGTTTCAGCATTTTGTGCTGTACATGAAGACGATGTGGTGGTACAACTACGACTCCGTTATATACATTTGATCAATTGATTGATTGATTAGCTGACTGATTGATTGATGGTGTGCTGTTTCAGCATTTTGTGCTGTACATGAAGACGATGTCATGGTACAACTACTGCTTCATCATGTACACCTTCATCGAGTTCTGCTTCTCCGTTTTCGAGTTCTCCTTCTACGGCATCAACACCTTCGTGAGTTATAGTAACACATGTGATGTCTGTTTAGGTATAAGGTACTTTATAGTCACAGAGGCGTCTGTGAAATTTGTGTTGCTCCCACCTGGAGAGCGCGTCGCAGCCAGAGGTGCGCCACCCAATTTGTTTTTTTCGTGCGATTTATTTTACACTGGGATTAACGTGTGCTGAGTGCATGGGCACACAGGACCTCAGTTTATTGTCTCAACTGAAAGACTCCAGTCAGACCGTAAGGCCTAGTGCAAAGTGAGAGGAAAACTCACCTGTACCCAGGTTCGAACTCGGATTTACAGTTTTACTTGACACAAGGCAAACGCGTTACCTTTGTGCTTTGTCACCTTGTCCTAATATCAGAGAAGCAAACTGCTATCCCAGAAAACAGGGCTGAATTTTTATAAAAAAATTCGGTGCAGAAGGCTCAACCAAAAACAGAACTTTAGGTTATCAGGGACAAGGGTGTTTGTTTGTAGGGGTGGGTGTTTGTGTGTGTCAATGACCAATATTGCAGCCAGGGGTCATTATGATCCATGAAGTTTGAAAACAATCTCAAGCTCTGTACTAAACATATTTCTCTGTTCTCACTTGAGATAACCAGTGACGTGAGAGGGCCCAAACCAAAAAAGTGTAGCTGATGGTGTCGTCAAAGTACTTAAAAAACTTTGCCTGCGACATTGTGTTTTGTTGTCAAATGGAGCAAAGTATTTTGGATAGATCTTATTTAAGTATTTCCCCACTCCCTTCTTATTTTCCCCTTTTTTATATTTGTAAATCTTATTGAAAAATATTTCTTCAGGGAAACTGAATTCAACATGAGTGAGAGGGAGATAAATATTATCATTTTATGAGATGAGAACAAAATGTGAACTAAAACCATGTTACAACCAGCTGCCGTGGCGTAGTGGTTAGCGTCGCGGACTACTGGCTGGGAGGTCTTGGGTTCGAATTCCCATCAGAGGCGAGGGTTTTTTCGGTCCTGGACCGACTCCTACCCAGAGTGAGTGGCTGTGGGCTCAATGGGAAGACTGAAACCACACAGTCAAGCTTCATCCGCTTAACGGATGCGATTCTGAGAGTGTTGCTCTAATTTCAAGACAAACACTGCAGGTGTCTGTAGTTCTCGGGCCTGGTTAACGCCGGGATATTATTATGAAAGGAAGTGTAGAATACAGCCCTGTCATGCAGTCTCAGACCGATGCGAAACTCCATAGCATCATCATCATCATCATAGTCATCCACCTCACTTTTCCATCAATCATAAAAAAAAAAATGTCTCAAATTCTGTGGCTTTGCAAGCCCTGCTCTGACCACAGTTTCGGTTTCTGATCCAGTCTATGCCTTGGTGCGTTCGTTCGGGTCAAAGTCATGGGGATCAGTGTGTTCTGGGGAAGCTGTCGGTGGACGGTCGTGGTGGTGGCGCCCTCGGAGGAGGACCTCGCTCACGCTGGCTCCGCGACTAAGAGAATAGTGTCGTCAGTAGGGGGCTTAGTAGGTGGTGTCCTGAACAGGCTCTACTGAACTCTACCGAAGTGACTCAGCAGCAGTGCAGTGTCTCCTCGGTTGGTTGCCTCCTGACGGACTAACTTAGATTCGCTCCCCTTGAACTGCTGATCTCGGATTCTGCGACCTGAACGTGCGGAGGTGTGGCTGCGAATTGGGAATCGGAATGAGCGGCGTGGGAGCAACGCCACTGTACGGCCCAGAAGAGACAGAAAAAAACAACAACAACAAACCATGTTACAAGATTCATTCCAACAAGAAATAATATAAACATCTCTATTTTGTACTTGCAGACATAATACAACTCTATTTTGTACTTGTAGACATAATTTTACATTCTGTTTTCAAGGAGGTCCCAAATGTTAGCTTAGGTTTATGTTGTCATCATGTTCATTCATGACCAAAAGATGCATGCTGAAATGTCTTATCTGTTTGCTTTCAGAGGTGGGATGTATGTGTTCATCAGCTGTGATGTTATGCTGTTGTTAGCCAAAGATACTGTATGCTGTAATGGTTATGTTGCTGTCATTGTTCTTGGCGTACCCTGGCTAAAAGACTCCAGGGATCATCCCCAAAAGCCGAAGCACTTGAACACTATGGTACGAAAATGGACCAGCTGCGGATGAGAAACATTATGTGTGTGACGGTTTTGATTACCCCGCCATGTGTGCAGCCACACTCCGACTCCGACTGATGATGTTATGCTAGGAGCTTGTCGTGGCTGAAGACAATTCCCGCATAACTATGCATAGCATAGCATTTTAATGTAGCCTTGGTGTTCTAGCCTAAGGTCAATTGCATGGGTGCAACTCCCAAAAAATGAAAAAAAAAATGAAAGGCAGGGGTCCAGAGACCCATGACCCCGGCAGGGTACAGGGGCAGAGCCCCGTCGGGACGAATTCAGGGGGGCAAGTTAAATAACAAGACAGACAGAGTTAAAATGATGGACAGAGACAGTTTTGAGTCTGATAAGCCTTGTAAAATCATGACATTGCTTTGTAAACTTCCAAGATAGAACAAACAAGTTCAAATTGCTTGTGGTCAATTTTTGGGGGGGATGAATTAAAAAAAAAAATAATTCAGTTTCTGGTAAAATAAAAAAATACCGAAATCAGTGTAAAAATAAAAGAGTAGCACCCATGACAATGGGAGACTTAGTGGTATTTTTTTCACGCCAGAGGGCATGACGCTCGTGTGGGGCTAATCCTCTCTATATTATTAGTTGGGGATAAAGAAAAGAGAGAGAGAGACAGTGAGTGGTCCTACCATCACTCACTCTCTCACTACGCCCAAGTAAGAAAATCGTGTGATAAGCCCCTAGTGCATTGACTGCCCTCTGGCGGTGAAAATATCGCCATAGGTTGACCATTGGTCTGACACAGCCTTAAGCCAAGGCGGGTTGCTGTGTAATTGGTGGTGTGTTTTGTTGTGTTTTCAGAGGAGGGAGTATGTAGTGTTCATCTGGCTGTGGTGGCTCATGAGGACAGTGGGCAACGTGAGTATAATAATCTATTCTTTATATTAAAAAAAAAAGTTATCAAACTAGTTTTAAAGGTAATGTGTTGGTAAAGGTCAAGATGTGCCACCCCCCCTACATTTCTCGGTTTAATTGTATTTTTCCGTTTTTGCCTTTCTTACCAAACATAAAGCTGTATTTTAGGAACCTTTTTAGCTAATAACCTTTTTGGAATACTAACCCTATCCCTAACCCTAACCCTACCCCCCACCCTATAAGACGGAAGAACGCAACGAACCACAACTGTGACAAATCGCGGTGTACTGCAGTACATTAGTGGGGGGTAGGGTTAGGTTTAGGGCTAGGGTTAGGGTTAGTATTCCAAAAAGAGAATTAGCTGAAAATGTTCCTAAAATACAGCTTTATGTATGGTAAGAAAGGCAAAAACGGAAAAAAAATACAATTAACCGAGAATGCAGGGGGGGTGGCACATCTTTAACCTTTACCAAAAGTGTTAACTGTATTGGACTGTCTTTAATGCAGTGAACTGTTTGAGTGGTTGCTCGCTTTGCTGCTAAGCACGTTTTGAAGTGAAAAGGCAGTTGCATATATTGGCTGATTTTGTAATAGTTGATTTATTTGTTTATTGTCCTTTGCCAGAATACAGTTTGTTCATCCTCTTAGCTCATTCCGGTCGAATTCCGAGTATACTTGGAACAGAACGCCAGTCAGGGCCTAATTCCGAGTATTCTCGGAACAGCGATTTCTGAGTCTAAAACTTGTCTAACTCCATGGTTTTTTTCCAATCCAAACCGTTTTTCGAGTCACTTCTCTTCATCACTCTTCCAGCTTTCGTTTCACCTATGTTTGGTTCTTCCATTTCAATTTGTAACGTTGAAAATGGTTTTTTTTTAAATCGGCTATATGCAAGCCTCAGAAAATACCCTAATAATAGTAGTAATATTTTGTTTTATTGACAGTGATAGTAATGAGAGTAATGATTCCGATTATAATGCAAGTAAACACGATTTCAAAGTGAAAAATAAACTCGGATCAACCAGTGTAATGTTGTCAAAACTGAATCATTGACAGTGTTAAGTTTTGTTGAGTTTCTTATTTGTTATAACATTTTTTTTCTAGGCAATCCCAGGCCAGTAATGGTGTTTGCCTAAGGCAGTGATGTCTTGAAGGGGTTAAATATCTCATGAACCACTGCATAGAATCGCTTCCAATTTTGTGTGGAGCTGTCTCACATACGAAGGACTATAGGAGGCCGGCCGGAGGCTAAGATATTGTGGGGAAGGGAGGTAAAGTGGGGGGGGAAAAAACATCTGCGGTGGTGCACTTCATTATTATAATTTTGCTGGGGGGTTTTTCAGGTGATATTTGCGGTGGTGTTGTTCTCGCGGTGTCAGGAGATGGATGATGAAATGGCCTACGAACTGAGGCACTCTGACAAGAAGTACATCCACTCCTACGCCTAAACACTCCGACAAGAAGTACACCGGAGTCTGGGCCTGGCACTTTAGCTGGCAAAATGTCAGCCCTCGAGTTACTGCCTTCAACTTCACCTGACCAGGCTTCCACACACACAAAAATATATATAAATAATAATGTTTAAAAAATACAGAAAACTTTGTTAGGAAAAACATTTCCTGGGGAGAAAACTGAGGGTAATTGGATTTGGGAAACGAAGATTATTAGCACTGTTTGCATGTTCTACAGAGCGTAACGAGCAGACAACTTGTTTAGTCATGTCTCAAGTCAAAATTTTTTGGGTCCTATTTATGAGTTGCCTTGAACTTTGAAGTTTAGTATGGATGCGTGGGTAGTGGTGGTCTGCCTGACAGAATATCAAAGCTAAGCTTCAGGCCTAAACACTGTAAAATAAGTCACTCTAAATGATTAGATTTTAAAGATTTTCGCTTGCTTATTCAGTGGGAGCCCTGGTTAGACCTTTGACACCAGTAAAGTATTTTAGAAGTAAACAATTCGTTTTACACTGAAGAAATGGGATGTTTCTTTCAACACTGACTGGTGTCTTTGTAAATAGCATCAAATGTTGCAAGTATATGAGCATATCAGTGCATGAACATATCATTTTTGAAATATCGATCATTTTTGTTCTCTTTCATTTTGTTTCAATATTTTTTGTTAAAATTTTTCTTGTAGATTTTGTTGATTACACAAGTGGCTGGTTGTGTGTAGTAAAATTTCGTGCAGACTTTTGGATGAATTTTTGAATTGCTTATCAATTGTTCCATTTTCTGTTATGACAAGTTATACATATCATTACATATTAATTCTTGGATTGTAATTATGTGTAAATGCTTATTAATTGTGAGATTTCTATGACAAGGAAATATATACTTGTCTAAAGCACAAGCTTTTGATCCTTGGCATTGAACAACTATAAATTAAGCTTGATATTCTACTTCTGTCAAATAATATGTAAAATTTCGCAATTTTTCAATCATTATATGGACAGAATTGTAACAGGCAAAATTAATAGAATCTCGCAATTAGTCAGGACATGCTGGAAGGAAACATATTAAGCATGGTTGTGCAGTTAACTTTGTTTTGTGTACACCTCCTTATGTGTCCATATGGGGAGTTACTAATCTGTTCTGATAAAATCTTAACTTTAAATTTCAATTGGAGGAAAAAGTACCTTGATATAATGAACTGAAAGGGTTACGTCGCACATTTGTAAATTAGCTTTTCAAAAGATGTATTCATATGCATTCAAGAATTTCGAAAAAGTTGTTAATGTCATGAAAACATCATCAAATTATATTTACATTAATCACATTCCAGTCTGTTGTTTTTGTGGGGTTTATTTTAATTGACACATTTATACTTATACAATGTCTTTTATACTTTAGAATGCAAGTGTGTGTGTGTGTGTAGGCAATGGAAGAACATTTTTCAATGCTAGAATTGTGGTGCAAGTGTTTCACTATTCTTTACTGGAAATTAACCTTTATAAAAAATTTTTTTTTTTAAAGTGAAACATATTCAAGAAAAAAAAGGTTTGTTGAGATTTTTTTTCTTTCAAGTGTCAGCATTTGGAGGATCTAAATTGAAAGTGTGCTTTCGCTTTAAGATGACTTGGAAAGTTCAGCTTCTTTGAATGTTCAATGTAGCATGTCTTTTGCTTTATTACTTTTATTATTTAAATTAGGGGTGTCAACTACTCGTAATTAAAAGTTGTTTTTCCACTTAACTTTTTTTTTTAACCTGCGAAATTTAAACACATTGCCTTTTTTTTATGTCTTTGCATTTTATAAAAATGAATAAAGCTGTAAACAAGGTGTGTTGCGCCTTTTTTGTTCTTTCAACCCTTCTACTTTGCATTTCTGAAATACCGCATTTTACGGACAAGGCCTTATTATAAGGCGCACCCCCTGAATTTAAACATAAACAAGGCACAACATATTTAAAGCGGGGGGAGGTTGGCGCATGCAAAATGATCAAACAAAAACATGTTGAAAACATGGTCAACTCAAACAAAGGAAGTCAACATTTAGCCTAGTTCTGTCAAAACAATCTTCAGAAATTACACTCATGCCCATGCCGCTATCCAAATATCGGAATAAAGCACTTATACTGCATCAGAGAGCACAGAAAGTCAGAATTCAAAAACACGGAGTAAATTTCTACGAGTTTCAGCTCCAGTAGGCTATGTCCGCCATGATTGTTATTGACTATTGTCTTCAGCTGTTCAAAACGAGACTGCGATGTCATATTACCCATCCCCCTTCTCTGTGCGACTGTGTTGTCTGCTTCGTTGACTTCATTTACGATTTCAGTCTGTTTTCGTTTGCAAAGTCACTTTCGCCAAATGAAACGAAAGCATCGTGCAAGTGCTGCATTTCCAGTTCTTCGGTGGTGGCGAGCTCAGTACGCACCAAATGTTTTAACTGAGTTTTTAAGTCTGACCATCTCGCTTAATTTTCCTCTGATCTTCACTTTCTGCAGTCGGGGAAGTCGATGAAAAAAATGATATTTGTGAAATGTTTACAATCAATCCCTATTCTCAAAAAAGTGGGTTTGTTTAAATTTACCTTTTTCAGTATTTGAAAGTGTGTCGTTTGGAAGTTACTCCAGTTAAGCCGAACATGCAGTGTCAGCCCTGTGGCAATTGTCTTAGTTTGCATAGAATTAGAAATACTTCCGGCTTTGATAGTTGATCTCAATACTTATATGAATGGAATTCACAACTTTGTCCAATCAGATTTCAGTCATATACTAGGCGCAACACATTTTAAGGCACAGGGGTCTCAGTCTAGGAAAAAAAATATCGCCTTTTACCTAGTTTAAAAGATGGTACTAATATTTCACCAATGTCATAAAATATACTAGGAGTAGGTAGACTTCATGAGAAATTCAGTGCACTTTTTATTGCAGCCGCAGTAAGTAAACCTGAATAGGTTTATTTCCCTCTCTTCATACATCTTGTAGTGGTTTAACATTTTATCTACCATATTTTTTCTGACTATAAGGCGATATTTTTTTCCCCAGGCTCTGACCCCTGCGCACTCTGACTCTGACCCCTGCGCCTTATAATATGACTAAAATAGTAAGAAAATACAATAACAAACTGAAATTTGGGGGAGGAGGTGCCTTATACAAAGGTGCGACTTATGGTCCGAAAAATATGGTAGTCTTAAAAAAAAAACTACCTCTTTGAAACAAAGCCAACCTCTTAGAACCAAGTAGGCTTTGATTCAATCCATGAGCAATGTTTAGTTGGGAGGCTTACAACTATGGTGGTATACAGCAAGAAACAAAGGCCATATAAACATACGTTCCTGCAGGATAGGCTAACATTTGTTTACAGGATCAACTACAAGCTTTCTGCTCTTACCTTTGCTGTCATTTATGGCTCTGCTCCTACTTACCTGTCTGATCTACTTCATACTTACATTCCATATCGTCAGCTTAGTTCTTCTTCTGATTCGCGTATTCTACAACCTCCCTCAATTAAAAAGAAAACTTATATGGCGAGAGATCCTTTTATTTTCAGGCCCCAGCTACTTGCCCCAGCAAACTCACTCTGTCTCTCAGACATTCCAACTCCCTGTCAGGTTTCAAAACCAACCTGAAAACCCATATATTCTCTTAACACTACTGTCCACCATGATAGGATTTTGAGAATGAAAGCGTGTGCGGATGAGAAAGGGCATGGGAAAGGTGGGAGACAAAGTGTGTGTGTGCATGCGCGCGCTAGCAGGTGTGTGGGGATGTGTGTGTGTTTGTGTATGTATGTACGTACATATGTACTGTATGTATGTATGTATGTAAAAAAATGATATGTTTGGTGTGTGTGCCTTGTGTGCGTGCGAGCATGGGTTTTGATGTGATTTGGTTAAATGTATTTTTTGTAAAGCGCCATGAGCAGCTAGCCTGAAATGTGCGCTATATGAGTTTTCTTTATTATTATGATTATTATCACAGCGGAGATGCCATCCCCAGGGTACATCCCCACTTTCTTCAGCCAAAGGGATCTGAGGACAGCAGGCATTGGGGAAAGGTCCCCAAAGGCCAAACACGTAACTGTGCAGCACTGAGATCTGAACAAATGGCCCAGGGGCCAGTTTGAGAGTCATAGTCATTCACAAAAAGACTAAGCTATACCACGATTTTCCATTACTGTAAATACCACACTAAACACAAATTACTTGTGCTGTACATAGCCCATTTTCAAAATCCTTTCACTCGATACACACATCACACACATTTCATAGTTTCACCTTCAGCCAAATTTATTCCATTAAAATAAATGGTCATGGGGGAGAAAAAACGAGGCTTTTTCATTCTTACCAACATCATCAGATCAACTGACTAGGAAAACAAAAAACATTAAAAAAAATTCCATAACACAGGACAATTTCCATGCTTCTCAGACATGACTATCTTAACAATTTAAATTTTTTTGACATGTGACAGTCTGGTTGAAAACAAAGTCTAAGGTCTAACCTCGTTTCTACAATAGAAACAGTATCAGAAGCAACAATTTGGTCCACAATGTCAACACCTGATTCCCATGTCAAGGCAAGTATACATTGTGTGTATCTCCCTAGAAGTACAAGATAAAATCACTAGTTTTTGCTTACACAACTTTTCTCAAGACAAATGGCATTTTTATCCCCACAATTTTGAATCCCTAAAGAACCTTTCCTAATCTTGAGCAAATAGCCTGGGGCTCAAAATAATCTAAATCATGCGTCTCTGTAATTACGTCTGAATCTTCATCTAAGTTTGAACTTTCGTCGCCTCAAAAACAATGCAAGTTCTAACTAAACATACTGTCAATGGACAAATTCCCTTTGTACACATCTAGTGGTCAGTCAGTGGGCCCTAAGTAAACAGGAACGCAAGGACACTTCCACACAGCGCTTAAGTTTAGCCTTAGACCAAAGCTGTATGGCATGCGCTTTACCATGACTAACCTAAGCAGAGCCAAAATCTGGCAACCTAGAAGGGCGCCCTCGATACGGCTGCATCCACATTTTTGCCCCAAAGGGAGACAACTTAGAGATTGAAAACGGCAAAAAAAGGTTGCTATTTTCACACCAACACGCCATCTTTTATGGGGAAAATGTAGATTTTGCGTCCCATCATTGGAGACTGACTCGATCATCTAGTCTAAATCGGGGACTGGAATGGTCAAAGGGGGAGGGGGAAAAGGAAGTCCTGCCGACTGATCGCTGAGTGGTGAAGAGAGAAGACTAGCGGAATATCAGGCGGTGATTTTACTCGTAGACCCAGCTCTTGGCGCAGGAGGCGTAGTCCATGAGCTCCTCTTTCTTGAACCACAAGTCAATCTCCTTCTGGGCACTCTCCACGCTGTCGCTGCCGTGACACACATTGCTGCAACATAGGAACACAAGTAACGGTTACAAACGTCAAAATACACATTTAATTTAAGTATTTGTATACCAAATTTCGTGAAAAGGGGCCCAAATAATTAAAACCAGAACATCGTTTTCTTCATTTTATCAGGCATGAAAACTACTGTTCAAAAAAAAAAAAGAGGAGATTTGTCCAGCCGAGAAATCCTTCCACCCAGATTTTCAGCTAACGTCAGAAGTTTAACGTCAGAAGTTTTGTTCAGTGGGGGGGAGCAAGTACTCATTTCACACTGTGCAAACGTGGGGAAAGGATATCTCCTCAAGTTTAAATCCTCTTCAGACATTTGATTTTCTGCATTCACCTTTATCTGAAAATTACTGTGCGTGTGTACATATGATCTTTTCTTTCTTCTTTTTAATACTGACCGTCCCACATCAATGCAGAAGTCTCCGCGGATGGTGCCGGGGCAGGACTCCAGGGGGTTGGTGGCTCCCAGCATGGCTCGCCCCATCTTCACCACAGACTTGCCTTCCCACACCTGGGGAGGAGAACACAACATTGAAATGAACCATTTTGAGATTTAATCTATTGTACGGGGTGTAGTCATTTGGATTTTCCGTCCTCTCAGCCCTGAATGTCGTGCATCAAAGGGGAATCACTACAATTACTATTCAACGGATTTTTCCTTTGTGATCGGATCCATACTATTCATTTTGCACGGCATGGGCAAGCATCTGCAGTTAAGCTCAGGGCGTAATGATTTAATGGGATTTATTTATTTTTACGTTGTTTTAGTCCTGTCAACAGCAATGGTCTTCCACTTCAGACACTTTGAAAATGCACAGTACTTTTGTACCCATTTATAGATTGCCAAGTTCCCTTTGAGGCGTGCCTTTTGGAACACCAGTATGGATAGAGACTGGAAAGACATGTATTGAAGAACATGAATTCTACCTTCGCTAATCAGTGCTTGTTGAAGACTAGTAATGTAAAGAACAGAACCTAAAGGCTAAACCACAGACTATTTGTTTGCTTAACAATCACTCCTGCAAACCAGGTATTCACTAAAAGATGGCAGAAGTTATGTTTTTCATATCTTCAATTGGTCACGCCGTCTAATCAGACTATCAGTGACTTGGGACTTTTATTTTGTACATTTCATTTTTCACAAACGGTGATATCAGATATTATTGGTCATGATATAAAACTAAAGTCTTCTAAAAGGACAAAAAGAAAAAAGATACAAGGGCATCACCCACCATCAACAATTCCACTCCT
>CM065692.1:49982318-49989307 GCA_017654935.2 Phymorhynchus buccinoides | reverse complement strand
CACTCTCGCGCCACTGCCACACACAAGGGCACACCAACACCACACACACACACACACAGCCGAACCAACCCCACCACACACACAAACACACACGACACACATCCCACCGACACACAAACAACACACAAATACACACACACCCACCGACACATGCACACCCTCAATTTCACTGCAACCTTTCCCATTCACAACGACACAATGGAAACGCCGCGCACACATACACATACGACACACGAACTCTACACCATGAATGTAGGTATTACAGTCACTCAAGAACCCCGTCAACCAACATTACGTGAACTTGTAGATTCTGTTACAGTAACCCTACAATATGTGTTTATTATGGCATGATGTGCTTGGCTTACAATGTGCAAACACACACAACCACGCCGCGCGCGCACGCACACACACAACATACACGCACACGCACGCCGCACGCACACGCACGCCACGCGATGCCGCACGACCCACTCACACCACACGCCACACCACAAAACGCGACAAACTAAACTCCTTTGTCCTCTATATCGGTGCAAGGAAACAAAGTACATGCTGCATCTGCCGTATTCTAACCGTTCTAGTTCCTTCACTGCAATCTGGTAAATCAGGACTTTTCAATCTGGCAGTGTTTTCTTGTAGGCCAACTGATCACGACTCACTCCATGAATGTCAGGACGTTCCCTACATCAACAAACATTTTTTTGGTGTTGTCTCAAACGTCTGTATTTGGTAATTACTTGAAATCTTAAGCCCCTTAATGTCTGTGTACGGGTTATCATATTCACAAACTGGCACTACTTTAGTATTTCCCCGTCCAACACCAGTGGTTTTTAGTCTTTTATGGCATCCCCAACACTGTGTTGTCATGGGGAAATAGATATATTTTGTGATTTTTTTAATTGTTGTTAAATGTCTGTGTACACGTTAGCACTATTCGCAAAATATTGCTATTTCCCCACGGCAACACACTGAGTTGTAAGTCATAATTATGAGTGGCCTAACACTGTTTTGCCTTGGGGGAATATTGATATTTTGTGAATTTGTTAACGTGTACACAGACCTTAAAGCGAGACACTACTTTCAAATGAATCATACACTTGATTCACAATATTTTGTATCTTCTGGAAACGATATCCATAATAGATTTTTTTAGTTGTTTTTTTAGAAAAAAAGGAATATTTTGAACAGTTCTTCAAACTGAAAACCGTCACAAGTTGACCACATTTTATAGACGATGACAGTTTATAAAATAAAAAACCCCCACCAGATTCTCAACAATTCTTTTTTGTCTCGGGTTTAAACACTTCGAAAAACTTCTTTTTAGAAATACCAGCAACACAAAATAAATGCACACCACACAAGTTTTAGCCCGGTTTTTCAAAATAGCAGTTGCGGGTTTCTCTACAGCTATCTGGGGGTCGTAATAGTAAGAAGCAACAACGGACGAACACACACTTGGACGACCGTGGCTGTTGACAGTTCCACAGACCACGCACTACCTGATTTAAGATCTGGCCACGGTCATGCTCATAACCGGCCTAATGGAGGCCTTCGGTTATGGGCTTTTTTCGGTGAAGTTATCATGCTTAGCCCTTGCACCAGGTACTGTAATCATGAGTGTGTCTTAAGCAATTAACACGGGTAGTAACATGTAACTTAGCATAACTTGACAATTGTGTGGTTTTTTTTAAAGAAAAGCATTGTAATTGACATGTTACTACCCGTGTTGCTTTTTTAAGACGCCATCATGGATCACCGTACCAGGTGTCGTTTCATTTGAAGGTCGTTTCCTCCAAAACTCACTGCCCGTCTGTCTTTCCTCTCTCTCTCTCTCTGCTTTCTCTCTATGCGTCTGTCTCTCCTCTCTCTCTCCCTTCTCGCTCACCCTCTCTCTCCCTCTCTAGTCTCTCTCTCTCTCTCTATTCTCCCTCTCTCCTCTCTCTCTCCCTTCTCTCTCTCTCCACCGCCCCCCCCCCTATCTCTCTCTCTCTCCTCTCCCCTCCACCCCCCCTCTCTCTTCTCTCTCTCTCTTCTCTCTCTCTCTCTGTCTCTCCTTCTCTCTCTCTCCCTCCCTCCACCCCCCCCCCCCCCCTCTCTCTCTCTCCGTCTCTCTCATATCTTCTCCCTTCTCTCTCTCTCTCTCTCTCTCTCTCTCTCTCGCTCCCACGCGCGGAGGGGGAAAAAGTAAGATGTTGCCTTCTATTTCCGTTGACAAAATGGAAAGCAATATTAGCCAAGGGCCAGCCCTCGTCAACATCTAGAGGAGGGGGGTACAAACAAAGGGGCGGGGGTCTGGGGCCCGCTGTAGGACCTCAGTGGGTGTCCATGGGTAACGCCCCTGTGTGTATCAGGGGCTAAACACAGGTACCCCCCCACCCCCCCCCCCTGCGATCCGGCCCTGGAGCCTGCAGAGTAATCTCCGTTAGGGGCGGCCAGCAGCGCTCATTACTGTTCAATTATGAGGCTTAATAACATAAACCCCTCGGGTTGGATGAAAGGCGTGTGGGCTTCTCGGTGTTATGATTAGTACAGTCAGACCCACGGTTAACGCTTAAGCCGGCGACAGACTATGTGACTGCCTCATGTGACTCGATCAGGTCGTGACGTTTCACATCATTTGCATACCATCCTGCTCGATCAGTCTGACTCAGTCGGGCCCAGTCAGGTGACAGGGCCGAATAGGGAGAGTTCTAAATTTCACTGATCGAGTCTGATCGAGTCAGATGGCTTGTGCGGGAAACAAAATTTGATCTACGTCACGACCTGATCGAGTCATATGAGGCAGTCGCATAGTCTGTCGCCCGCTTTAGTGTTACTAATCCATGCAGCAAGCACACTGGTCTTCAATTTAATTGTAGTTCCGGCCTGTTTATTCAAAATGGACCAGTCATAAATTAGATACCAGTGTTGCCGTGACGGACAGTTTAGCGGCATAAATGCATCCTCTTTTTTTTTTTACCCCTTTTGTAAAGGTCAGGATGTGCCACCCCCCTACACCTGCCTTTCTTACCATACATACAGTTGTATTTTAGGGACGTGCTAATAATTTCCTAAACCCTAACCCTACCCCCCCCGTATAAGACGGAAAAACGCATACATACCACAGCAGTGACAAATCGCGGTGATGCAGTAAATAGTGGGGGGTAGCTAATACCCTACATAGTGGGGGGTAGGACTAGGTTTAGGGCTAGGGATAGGGTTAGTATTCAAAAAAGGTAATTAGCTAAAAATGTTCCTATAAATACATCTTTATGTATGGTAAGAAAGTCAATAACGCCAAAAATACAATTAACCGCGAAATGCATGGGGGGTGGCACATCTTTTACCTTTACCACAGATTGTTGTCACAGTAGAAACTGGAATCCAGTAGGATTCGGAATCCTACTAGTACAAATTAGAAAACTCCGATTTGTTCATAAAAATCAATGATCAGTGCTCTCAAACTATCAAATTCACCCTCCTTTTGCCTTTCTTCTCTTACAACTGAAACCACATGTTGATTCAAAGTTGTACTGGATTCCATTTTCTACTGGCTGTCAGTACAAATCTGAATTCCGATTTGTACTAGTAGAAACCAGAAATCCGATTTCTACTAGTACTAGTAGGATTCCGAATCCTACTGGATTCCCATTTCTACTGTGACATATGTATGCAAGCAACCGAAACCCTTCAAATTTAAACTTTTTTTCCACCATGATTTCCCAAGTTTATGAGAGAAAAAGTCTAGATTATAGAATCCGAAAATTATTTTTTGAGTTTTCCCTATCTGAAAAAAACCCACACCAATCCCCCCCCCCCCCCACCCCCCCCCCCCCCCCCCCCCCCCCCCCCCCCCCCCCCCTCTAAATCACGAAAAAAAAAAAAAATGAAAAGAATCCTGTATGATAGTTTAATCAGGTTCTCTATAATCGTGTAACATCCTGAACCTCGGCCTACTTACCGACACTTAAAACAGGATTTACACAGGGGCGGATCAGTTAGTCATGAGGGGGTGGAGGTGGGTGTCAAAGTGCTAGGCTAACGATAATAATTTGAGTGTAAAAGATGCATTTAAAGGTCTTTCCTGGGAGAATAAGCTAAACCTATTAAATTGAACTACACCCCCCCCCCCCCCTTTTCTTTCTTTTTCTTTCTATTTTTCTGATGGGTGGGGGTGGGGGTGGGGGTCCGGATCCACATACCCCCCTCCCCCTCCCAATCCGCCTCTGGTTTCTATTTACCGACAGTTGAAACAGGATTTAATCCGCGCACAAGCTGGGATCAGCTAGGATCAGCCAGAGGGGATTTAAACGGTCTGCCAGACCGGTGTTGCTTAAAATATTTTACCCATGAAATAAATACTCTTTTCCTCATTCAAATTGTTTGCTGTTTGGGAAAGATTCGCCCCTAAATACATTCAGAGGCATGCAGGAATAACAGAAGATTCATCATTAAATACTGAGAAGTCAGGGATATTTTTTTAAATATTTATTATTATTTATTTTTGTTTGCATGGATGGCTGTTTATATTGTCCGCCATTTTGAAAAAATACAAAACTAAGTGACATGGCTTTGTATATCGATTTATCGGCAAAAATGTAGATTTACACCCTCCCGCTCTATTTCTTGGTTCTTTCCGTGTAGATTGAGCACTTAAATATCAATATTTTTAATAATAGCTGACTACGACGAAATAAGGTTTTACGCCCTATGCGGCCTTTCGGTCATGTGGGGCATTTGGGACTTTACTAATAGTTGACTTATTTATCACATGAAAGAAGAATGGCTCTAGTACGCTTTTGAAGGGTACTTATTTCACGGTAGGTACTTATTTCTCATGACACCGGTATCATATTCGAGTGTGTCCCCGTCTCTATGTGTCCCCGTCTCTATGTGTCAACCGCATTGAGACAGAGAGACACACAGAGACGAAATTGGTGACACATATAGACAGAGAGACATATAGAGACGAAAATAGCGACACATAGAAACAGAGAGACACACAGACGAAATTGGTGACACATATAGACAGAGAGACACATAGAGACGAAATTACTTACACAGAGACAGACACACATGCAGAGACGAAATTAGTGACAGAGAGACATATAGAGGCAATAATTAGTGTTACAGAGACAAGAAAAATAAGCCTATGTACGAAATCAGTGATACATGTAGCCTACATAGAGACAGAGAGACATATAGAGACGAAATTAGTGACACAGAGACAGACACAGAGAGGCGAAAGTAGTGACACATAGAGACAGAGAGACACACAAAGAGGGGGACAAATAGAGACGAAATTAGTGACATAGAGACAGAGAGACACACAGAGACAGAGAGACAGACACACAGAGACAGGGAGACATATAGAGACGAAATTAGTGGCAGAGAGACAGAGAGACATATAGAGACGAAATTAGTGGCAGAGAGACAGAGAGACACACAGAGACAGAGAGACACACAGAGACAGGGAGACATATAGAGACGAAATTAGTGGCAGAGAGACAGAGAGACATATAGAGACGAAATTAGTGGCAGAGAGACAGAGAGACACACAGAGACAGAGAGACACACAGAGACAGGGAGACATATAGAGACGAAATTAGTGGCAGAGAGACAGGGAGACATATAGAGACGAAATTAGTGGCAGAGAGACAGAGAGACACACAGAGACGGAATTAGAGACACACAGAGACAGGGAGACATATAGAGACGAAATTAGTGGCAGAGAGACAGAGACACACACAGAGAAATTGGAGACACACAGAGACAGGGAGACATATAGAGACGAAATTAGTGGCAGAGAGACAGAGAGACATATAGAGACGAAATTGGTGACACATAGAGACAGAGACACATAGAGACGAAATTGGTGACACATAGAGACAGAGAGACATATAGAGACGAAATTAGTGACACATAGAGACAGAGAGACACATAGAGACGAAATTGGTGACACATAGAGACAGAGACACATAGAGACGAAATTGGTGACACATAGAGACAAAGACACATATAGAGACGAAATTAGTGACACAGAGACAGAGAGACATATAGAGACGAAATTAGTGACACATAGAGACAGAGACACATAGAGACGAAATTGGTGACACATAGAGACATATAGAGACGAAATTAGTGACACAGAGACAGAGAGACATATAGAGACGAAATTAGTGACACAGAGACAGAGAGACATATAGAGACGAAATTAATGACACATAGAGACAGAGAGACACATAGAGACGAAATTGGTGACACATAGAGACAGAGACACATAGAGACGAAATTGGTGACACACAGAGACAGAGAGACACATAGAGACGAAATTAGTGACACAGAGACAGAGAGACATATAGAGACGAAATTAATGACACAGAGACAGAGAGACATAGAGACGAAATTGGTGACACATAGAGACAGAGACATATAGAGACGAAATTAATGACACATAGAGACAGAGAGACATATAGAGACGAAATTAATGACACAGACAGAGAGACATGTACGAAATTAGTGATACATAGAGACAGAGACACATAGAGACAAAATTAGTGACACATAGTGACAAAGAGACATATAGAGACGAAATTGGTGACCCGCAGAGACAGAGAGTGAGAGAGACACACTTCATTTCAGAGACGAAATGAGTGATACATAGAGACAGACACATAGAGACGGGAACACGCCGCTACTTAGCACAAGACCGCTAGGAGTGGAGATCAGCAAAGCAGAAAAGAGCGTCAAGCATTATCAACGTCGCGTGGGTAATTAAATTAGTGTGCCTAATTAGTGAGATGCGTAGTTAGTGCAAAACACCACGTCATCATCATCCTTAGGGCACCTTCTACAATTAGGGGAAGACGGGGTAAAAAGCGCATGGGCGGGTAAGAAGCCCACCCCAATTATCTCATGAAATAAAGAAAATTTCAGTCAAATTTGCCCATGAGACGAATGCTAGACATTAACGCTCGTCTCATGGGCAAAATGAGACTGAAATTTGTTCA
>CM065692.1:49934818-49977318 GCA_017654935.2 Phymorhynchus buccinoides | reverse complement strand
CTGGAAGACTTCTGTTGCTCAAACAGCAACCTAGTGAACTTTTTACAGAGCTAAAACGAAGTTTTGGGTCTAAAAAACAACAAATTAACAAACATGGAAAACACGTTTTCTGGAGTATCACCAGTTTCTACCGGAGAAATGATCGCCTACACAATTATCAGCATCCCGGTGGTTTTCTTTGGAATTTTGATCAACGTTTGGTATCTGTTTTGGCAGATCCGTGACCGTAACTGGATCTGCAGCTTCAACGTGATTCTTGTGCACATTTCTATTTGCAACTTGCTCTTATCGTTTATGCCCTTGCTCAACATTATCATACTGTATCATCAAGACGTGCCGATCTGTGTGGCTTTTCGCGTCATTATAAGTTGTATCGAGCTGGAGGAGTCGGCTCTTTTGCTTCTGGTATCAGCCGACCGTCTCTTCTTCTTGTACAAAGGCGCCATCCGCTATCGCCAGAAAGTCACCATTCGGTGCACATCTTTAGCGGTAGGTCCAATCTCTCTAGTCTCAGTGTCGTTGTACGTCTTTCTGAGTTATCTCTGCTCTGTATGTGTGCTCTCTTGTCTGCATCAACTGTCACTGTCAGTGTCACTGTGTCCGTGTGCGTCTCGGTCTCTCACTCTCTGTGTCTTTGTTTCTGTCTTCCTCTCTGTCTCTTACTCTGTTCTCTGACGGAGTATCTCTGTATCTCTCTGTCGGTCTGTATATTTGTCTGTATATTAGTCTCTCTCTCTCTCTCTGTCTTTCTCTTTGCATTTGTACCTGCATCAGTATGGGTGTGTCTGTGAACTTGACTTTCAACCCCTCTCTATTCTTTTAAAATTCATTGGTTTAACTTTTAATCCCATTCTAAACTTTAAACTTCTGTGGTCAGAGTCTTAGTCTAACTCTCGAATTCCTCTGTTTTGAATCATTCACACTTCTCAAACGTCTCTGCCAGGTTTGTTGAATCTTGCTCTCAACTCTGCTTTGAATATCATTCTAATATTTCTCTGGTGAAATAAACCACACCCTACTAATAATCTCTTAAAACGTCTGAACTTTGAATATCATTCTAATCTCACACAAAACCCCTGTAGTTTGAACCCCAATCTACTTAAATCACCAAAGAAAGATTGCAAGCGATATGGTGTGGCACACGCACAAGCAGTGATGTCCCGAGGTCCTGGTCGTTGGACTTAGTCTGGTCCGATTAAAACGGATTACAGTATGTCATATTGTGCTCCCCCTTCAAAACATTAAAATGTGATACTAGAGGACTATCTTTCATTCATTTTTGTATCTTAATTTCAACTCAGTCTTCTCTTTCTATTTTGTTTTCTGATTTACTACTTTCTTACTGTCAGTTCGTCTTTCACCTTACATTGAAAACGTAAGTATCATACAAAACGACTGTATCTTTAAGCTCAATAAAAGGACCAAATACTCCCAGACTTTGTTGTGTTTTATGTTTCTGTGTATGTATATGTATGCCAGTCAGTCGTTTCCGATCATGACTGCTAGATATCAGAGGGGGCAGATGCTAGATGTAGAATTTGTTTATAGTCGATATGCCTTGCCCAGGGTACAGCCCCTTATGTTTTCTACAATTGGTCCTAGTGGTCATCTATTTATTTTCAAGGACTTTTGTCTTATAAACTTCTGCCAGGATAATTTGTCCCGCCGATCTTTTCATGTTTCAGGACGATTTGTCATATAACTTTTGCACCCGCAGGGCCGGCTCCCAGGGACCCTCATTTGGGGGTCTATGAAGCAATAAAATTCTAAAGGACCCTCTAAAAGAATGTACAGGGGGTCCCAGGGATGTACTAGAAACATTCTGTTTAGCATTCACAATGCCACTGGGACCGTCTATCCTGCCTCTAGGACCCTCTATGTTGTAAGTGAAGGAGTCCCTGGGATCTCTTGTTTTGCGGGATGATTGGGAGCCCTGACCCTTGATGCATATCACTATGCAGCAAGGTTTGTATGGAGCTGGTGGTGCTAACAAATGATGGGCCGTGTCTCTGTGTTTCAGTTGTTGTCCTCGTGGCTGCTGGTGGGCGTGCTCAACGGCTTCCTGCTGTACTTTGAAGAGGAGCTGGACTCCGACCTGCAGGGGGGCCGCTGCAAGCCGCCGCCATCGGAGGCGGTGGCGGGTCTGCCCGTGGCGTTGGACGTCCTGATGCTGTGCCTGTGCCTGCTGTTGATCAAGTCCTGCAAGCATACGGGGATCAGCAAAGCCTCCAACTCCTACATCTCCCAGACCTTGCCCCACCAGACAGGCTGTGTGCGCCTCAAACTTCATGCCCGCGGGGACGCCGCCTTGGGTCTGACTGCGTCGGACCACTATGTCCCGTATGAAGCAGTCAGGTCCAGCCTGTCTGACGACCATCGGGCATCTCCCTCCGCCACGGCAAAGGCCCAGGAAGGCCACAACGTCCAAGAGACAAACCCCAAGGAACCTGGAGCTTACGGAGGAAGCATAGGTGCCCAGACGCTTGAAGCTCATAAGCAGAGTCTAGAACCGACGGTGGCTGGCGCGCGGAGAGAAAGTAACAAAGAAGAGGATAAGAAAGCCGGTTTCAGTGCGAAGAAATCCGGCGAACAGGCCTCGAACACTCTAGACCCTCAAAAGGACTTCCTCTTGAACAGTCCGCCGCGCATGTCATCATTCGGCCTGCCCAGCTACTCGGCTAACGATACCGGCAACAAATATGCCGGCGGTAACGGATCCTGCCAGTCCGATGGAGGTCTGGGTCACCCAAAAATCAAGTCCACCCTTCCTGCTGTCCTGAGGCACACCACGTCTGTTCACCTGAGACGCATGGAAGCCATGGCGGCCCAACAGCTCGCCGTCCTCCTGACGGTCCATTTCCTGTTGGCGTCTCCCGTCTACATCACCAGGCTGGTAGTGGCCTTTGACCGGGAAGATCGGTCTGCCGTGTTAAGCGCCATCTTCTGGCTGGATCTGCTGTTCGCCTTGCAGTCCTGCCTCTACCCAGCCATCTTCTGCAACTACTCCGACAGACTGCGCGACCGCCTGCGCTTGCTCGGGTGCGCATGGTGTCCCTGGCAGCGTCACAACAAAGTGCGCATGTCCTCCCTGACCATGCCCTTCAGACATAACTGACCATCTGGGACAGCAAGATAGGGGGGAACCACTGAGAACGCAGTGGCAAAAGGTTGTGCCGGTACAGATGAATTGACATCATGACTGTGATGAGGACTAGCTCGGTCGTTGATTTTGACCAAACTTTTAAATGAAAATCTGAGATAACAAAAATATCTCAGTGTCAAAGACTCCTCAGGGTACAGAAAAAAACGTGAATTTCCAGTCTCATGTTCTGTCTTCTTCTGACTAATCAAACATTTTCTTTTACGTTCGCTACATATACAATCCTCTCTGTCTCTGTCTGTCTGTCTGTCTGTCTGTCTGTCTGTCTGTCTCTCTCTCTCTCTCTCTCTCTCTCTCTCTCCTCTCTCTCCTCTCTCTCTCTATGTCCGCGTGCGCGCATGTTTTTTTAAGTTTGTATGTTTGTGTATAACTGATTCAAGCGTGTATGGGACTTTTGTTAAGAAAGGACAGTTTCTCGACATGGTTCAAAGTTTATGAAAGAATGTCTAAAACTGATTAATTCTCAGCCTTTCTGGCCATGGAAAAGGCATATACAGTACAGTGGAACCTCCCTTATAAGACCTCCCATTATAAGACTCCCTCCCACACAAGATACACTTCTCTGAGACATTACCCTTTGTAAGTATTAAAGACCCCCCACGTCACGTGCCACATTCCCTCTTATGCTAGGAAGATTTCTTAAGATTTCTTACCAGCTATAAGAGGGAAAACACGTGAAAACCGTGATTTTGACACGTGACGTGGTGGGTCTTTAAAGTTACCTCCCTTATAAGACCCCTCCCTCATGTTGGATGATTTTTGAAGGTCTTGTAAGGGAGGTTCCATTGTACTTTAACCCTTTCACCGCCAATGTCGCATTTCTCCACCACAATGGTTTAACACCCATGTCATTAAAACTCTTGAAATGAGGGTCTATTATTCAATGATAGTGTGTCCCTAAATTTGGGCAGTAAGGATTGACCCTATTCTAAATGTGTCACAGAGAAATCTCACAATATTGCAGACAAAATCTTTTTTTGTAGCCAAGTAAGTTTAATTGAAATTTTTGTCTCAAAGATGGCTGGCGGTGAAAGGGTTAATGTTTTCAAAGCGTGACAGAAAAAGAAAGGGGAGAAGAAGGAAGAAGAGGAGGGAAAAGAAGAGGAAAAGGGGACAGACGAAGAAGAAGAGGTCAATAATAATCACGTTGTCAACTCTATGACAATGAAATTGTGTAGTCACACATAATTATTTAAGCCACATAATATTATGTCTTTGACCACAGGCAAGATCTCTGTTGACTTCTTCTTTCATCAGTTATCATATAATAAAAAGGCAAGTGTCTTTGTGTGTGTGTGTCTGAAACACAAAACGGGCCTTATAACTCCGCCGTTTTTCGACCGAATCGCTTCAAATTTGCTATGAGCCCTAACGGGGCGATGGCAACGGCAACCGAGGCGGCCGTATCATTTGCGCAGTTTGGCAAATGCGCGAAACACGTATCTGCCAGGCTCTCGGCGCCTGTATCTCCAGTATTTGGAAGGTAGATGACCGGGGACGGTGACTATCTGTGTGCCAAACCGGAAGCGAATCGTTTCATAAACGCGCGTGATATACGCCGCTTCACCTTTTCACAAATAACTCCGCCGTTTCTTCACCGACTGAATATCTTCAAATTTGCTGCCAGGCTTGCTGTGGCCGGGGCAAAGCCTAGCAGCAAATTTGAAGAGAATCGGGAGAGCGCATCACTCTCAGAGCAGCACCAACGGAAAACTGGGCCTTATAACTCCACCGTTTCTTAACAGAATCGCTTCAAATTTGCTGTACTCAGCGTTACCAGTACTTGGCGTTACCATTACTAGGCGTTACCGTTACTAGGGAGAGCGCATCACTCTCAGAGCAGCGCCAACGGGAAACAGGGCCTTATAACTCCACCTTTTCTTAACTGAATCGCTTCAAATTTGCTGTACTCAGCGTTACCAGTACTTGGCGTTACGTTACTTGGCGTTACCGTTACTAGGCGTTACCGTTACTAGGCGTTACCGTTACTAGGCGTTACCGGTACTCGGCGTTACGCTAGTGGATATAAATTGATGCACAACAATTATGTTGAATTACTTGTTTAACTCATATAGCATGCTTATGTTTTTGTTTTGTTTTTTGTTTTTTGTTTTATTACTTTTCATACCCATCTTTAATATACACAAATTGAGAAGTGCACAAACACATGACAAAACCAATCCTAATCTTACATTACATACTCATCTTCAAAATGTACTTATTTGAAAGAGAAAGCATGCACGTAATAAAGTCAAACCTAGTTCTTTACCTACAAACTCATGCTTATGTTTTGATTTAGATTATAATAATCAATAGCATGACAAAAGTGTAGGGAATAGTGTGTGTGTGTCTGTGTGTGTGTTTATGTGTGTGTGTGTGTGTGTGTGTGTGTGTGTTTATGTGTGTGTGTGTGTGTGTGTGTGTGTTTATGTGTGTGTGTGTGTGTGTGTGTGTGTGTGTGTGTGTGTGTGTGTGTGTGTGTGCGTGCGTGTGCGGGGCTCACAATCGTCCCGCAAAACAAGGGGCCCCAGGGACTCCTTCACTTACAGTATAGAGAGTCCTAGAGGCGGGATAGAGGGTCCCAGTGGCATAGCGAATGCTAAAAATAATTTTTCTAGTGCATCCCTGGGACCCCCTGCATATTCTTTTAGAGGGTCCTTGAGAATTTTAGTGCTTCATAGACCCCCAAATGGGGGTCCCTGGGAGCCCTGGTGTGTGTGCGTGTGCGTGTGCGTGCGCGCGTGCGCAGTATCAGTGAAAATGAAAGCAGAAAGTGAAGTATTCATGGAAGTGAAAGAAGAAATTCCAAAATAGCAGTTTTTGTGACAAAACTCGTGTTTTTTGTTGTTTTTTTCCCTTGGTTTTTTTTTTGCAACTTAGTCATTTGCTACTTACACATAAAGTGCGTTCGATCAGAACAAACTGCTTTTTTTTTAACTTTCACCAAAAAAAAACCCACCCAAACAACGTTCTAAGTGCTAATTTCAGTACACAGATCTCCATCAAATTCAATAGATATGTACAAACAAACAAACAACAAAAGCTAAGTACACACACTGGAAACAAAAACGCTGTTTGAGTCTTTCAATGTGTTCCTCACTTTAGAGAAGGGGTGGGGTGGGGGAGGAGGAAGAGGGGCTGAAACATACGCTCACATACACGCACGCACACGCGCGCGCGAGCACGCGCGCGAGCACACACATAGACACACACACACACACTGTGTACACACACACACACACACACACACACACACACACACACACACACACACACACACACACGCTGAGGAGTGATTTAATGCTTTTGCTTCTTTGTGTGTGTGTGTGGGGGGGGGGGGGGGGTATAAATGTTGATGTTGTTCTCTGTGTGGGTGAGTGTTTTTCATTGAACTTTCATTTTGTTTGCCAGTGCTTTGCTTTTCAATTTTTATTTTAAAGAAAACTACGAACATTTCTTCGATGTGTTTGCAATGTAGTACTGAGTGATACTGACTTCAGCCATTCTTCTTTCTTAGAACTCAGTGACCACTGCTCTTATAATATCAATATTATGCCCTGTCTTTTTTTGTCTTTTCTTCTTTTACAATTGCTAAAATATGTAGATTCTAATTTGTACTGAATTCCATTTCATACTAGCTGTTATTAGAAATCAGAATTCCGATTTGTACTAGAAAAAAGCCAGTAGAAATCGGAATTCTGATTTGTACTAGTATGATTCTGAATCGTACTGGATTCTGATTTCTACTGGCTGTTAGTATAAATCGGAATTCCGATTTGTACTAGTATAAATCGGAATTCCGATTTGTACTAGAAAAAAGCCAGTAGAAATTAGAATTCCGATTTGTACTAGTAGAAATCGGAATTCCGATTTGTACTAGTAGGATTCCGAATCGTACTGGATTCCGATTTCTACTGCGACATATATATAGTCTATAGCATCCATGCTTCAACTGACAGCAAATTTCTTTGATTTGATCCCAAATAAAAATATTATTATTTACTTGGGTCATTCAGTCCAAAAATATGTCAAAGAGAGAGAGAGAGAGAGAGAGAGAGAGAGAGAGAGAGAGAGGGGGGGGGGCTATCCACGTAATGAATTTTTTAAATATATTTTCAGACCTTATCACAGTCTCCCTCCCTCCTCAGTGAGGGATACTATCAGTGTGTGTGTGTGTGTGTGTTTGTTTGGCCATTTCCTTCCATCACATGAACCTGATGTCACATGAACATCACATGAACTCCTCCCTATATCTCTCTATCTTTATCCCCAACTAAGAATATAGAGAGGATTAGCCCCACTCGAGCGTTATGCCACCTGGTGGGTAAAAGAGTCCGCTAAGTCACTGATTGTGTGGACATCTTTCTTTTTCACTTTCATAAATATTGTCTGCTGCCAGTGTCACACAATGTTTGCGTGAAAGTCAAAAGCGATCCATTTCCATTCATTTTGAGACAAAAAATGTATACATGGAGAGGGCAAAAAGTCTCCCCGGCGGGGAATTGAACCCCGGTCTCCCGCGTGACAGGCGGGGATACTGACCACTATACTACCGAGGACTTACGTTTTTGTGTTAACTTTAATTTAATATACCTTTTTAACCCATCCCCCAGCTTATTGTTTCTTTTTTTTTTTCATTCTTTATACTTTTGAAATATAACTTTGAAAATGCAAAACATATACACATTAGCGGATAAAGGGTTTATGTCCGTAAAATGTTTTGTCCTCCACGCAGTACGCCGGTGTCACGATAAATAAGTAGTTGTATGAAATGTTTACCTCTGTGCATGCGCACTAGAACAGTTACTTATCTCGCGTGATTACTACTAACCCTAACCCTATCCCTAACGAAGTTGAAGCAACGGAAAGAACCAAGAAATAGAGCAGGAGAGTGTAAATCTACATATTTGCAGAGAAATCGATGTACAAAGCCATGCACTTAGTTTCGTAATGATTCACAATGGCGGACAAACAAACGATTCTGATTGGCTACGCGGCTAGAGGTAAAAATCTCATAGAGGTAAAAATACACTGCCACACCGGTGAGTGCATGTTGACGCATCACGTGACTTTCACCCTACTAAACCTAGCCCTTTCCTCTTTCTTTCTCTCGCAAAGAACCGCATGGTTGCCACGCTTCTCACTATCTTGTCAGCATTTTCTAAAATGGCCGATACTATAGAAGAAAGAACTTTCATCGCTATCAAGCCTGATGGCGTCCAGCGAGGTCTTGTCGGCGAGATCATGAAGCGATTCGAGCAGCGTGGCTACAAACTTGTGGCGGCCAAACTGGTCACGGTAAGCTGATTACATTTACAGTTTACACATCTTTCTTTTTCACTTACCTGTTACCAGAAGAAGATAGACGCAAGAAAGCAGGTACACGCTCCATGTCCACTTGCTCGAAATGGTGGACTCCGCAAAATACCTGGGAGTTACCATCTGTAAAAAGATCTGAGCTGGAAAAAAACATATCCAGCACGTCTGCTCAAAGGCCAACAAGTTTCGGGTTTTTGAGAAGAAGCCTCACGATCAGTTCCCAGACCATCAGGGAATGAGCCTACAAATTAGGCATTTTTGCGTCCCATACTGGAATACACCTCCACAGTGTGGGACCCTCACCAACAGCAAGACAGCAACAAAATCGAAGCGGTCCAGAGGAGAGCTGCAACAAAATCGAAGCGGTCCAGAGGAGAGCTGCAAGATTCGCCCTGCGCCGCTTCAGGAATACGTCAAGTGTGACCTCCATGATAGAGTAGCTGAAGTGGCTCACCCTGCAAGAACGATGGGAAACAGCGAGACTAGCCAGGCTCTACAAGATCCAAAACAATCTGATCACTATGAAGACTGTAAGAGAGAAGCTGGTCCCAGCACCAACGTCGAGCACACCCCAAGCAGCTGGCCCAGATCTACTGCAATACAGGCAAGCAAGTTTCCTGCCACATATTATCAACTAATCAAGGCATGGAACAACCTACCCGAACAGGCTGTTGAGGCGAGGACCTTGGGCACTTTTGTGTCCTGGGTCTCCAAATCACAATAACTACACTCCCTTCTGATCTCTCTTTTTCTTTAGTTCATTTTTATTTACTTTAATTCATTTTCCTTTATTTTATTCTTCACAATGACGTGGCATCACATTGGGGCCCGATTAGCGGGACCTGGCTGGGTGGGTCATTCTCTCGCTTGGCGCGGCATCATATTAAGGACCAATCAGCGGGACCTGGCTGGCTGGGCCAAGCTTTCTTAGTTTCTATTTTTCTTATTTTTCTCCTGTCCACTTTCTTCTTCTTGATAATTTGTTGTCTCGCATTCCCGTAGATCCTCCCAAATATTTACAGCGACATAATAATTAATAGTCAGTGGTGGCTGTGGTTGCTATAGCCTTTATAGGGAAAAGAGAAAAGAACATCCTCCGGTCTGGAAAAGACAGACACATATAGGACATTAGTAGATCTATGTAAAGATGGTGGGAACGATCGTGGAGGCAGTGCAACACCAGTAAAGTTCAGAATTTTTAACAATACAGATATCATTTTATTGCAAAATAATAATGCAACTAACTCAGGGTGTGATTCGGTGACTGACTTTAGACTTGTCCAGTTTAACAGTGTTTTCCTTTCCGGTGTGGTGTTCTGAGATTAGTGTTCTTAATTTACGTGCGCATGCGCGAAATTGAGACAGTAAATGAGTAATCTCATAACTTAGTCGTACCATCAACTTTTATTTTTTGTGTATTTGACGGTTTCAGGTTCTAAGAGTTTAGGAATAGGGTTAGGGGTACATGTTTAGGGATAGGTTTTAGGGTCAGCTTGGTGACAAATACACAAAATGAGAAGAAAAAAAGTTGATGGTATGCTATGGTCAATTGCACTCGTGCACACATAAATTGAGAACAAAGTCAAGCTGAGAACATTACAGTTAATTTATACCCGTTTCTAAAGGTCCTCCGTGCATGTGCATGTATACATATATTTGGTGTGTGTATGTGCCTGCATCAGTGCATGTTCCTGAGTGATAGATTGGAAATGGTTAGTACTCTAGTCTAAAGCCACTTTCACCAAGGCTGCAGCACTAAATCTCAATGCCCAGATTAAATAATTCATGTAAAATTAACAATAATAATGGGAATTTATGTATTGCTCTTTCTCACATTAGCTTTACATTGATAACAAGAACATTAAACTATTTAAAGGCAAACAAATAATGAATCACTAGAAAGTTTTAAGATAAACACGATGCTTGCATGCAACGTTCTCTTTCTTCCTCTCTCTCTCTCATACACACACACACACACACACACACACACACACACACACACAATGTTAACAGTTTTCAGGAAACACTAAATGTTATTTCCATGCTGTACATGATATAGTGGAACCTCCCTTATAACCTAATATGACTTTCAAAAGTCATCCCAAATGAGGTCTTAAATGGGAGGGAGTTTAAGGGAGGTAATTTTAATACTTACAAAGAAAGCAAATGTCTCGTAGAAGTAGGTATTAAGTGGAAGGGAGTCTTATTATGGGGGTCTTATGAGAGGTTCCACTTGTGACTATAAATTATAATAATTATATATTTGCCCTTGCTTACTGTTTTTGACTGATGCGTTGATATTCCATGAAGGATAATTAATATTAATACTTATAGTTATACTGTGAGTGTGACCACGTAGCAAGGGGCACAACCCAGTGAATCAATTAGCAAATTTCTCTGCGCAGCCATTGTGCCTTGCTTTGCTTGTAAGTTGTGCTGCTGTAGGCAGTCTCATGATGCATGGACCTTGGAAGGCCATTGATTCCTTTATTGATCATCTGGCTGCAACGTTTTGCAAGCTTCTGTTGCTATGGCTACCTAGCTTTAGTTTTAGGCCGGGTTCACATTAGACGCGTAAGTTCTGTACGGAAAACCCTAAATAAGTGGAAGAAAGAAGGATACAAGTTTACGCATATACTGATAAGGGGAAATTCGGACACATGCGCAAATCTTTTTCCTTCTTTCTTCCACTTATTTATGTTTTATATACAGAACTTACGCGTCTAATGTGAACCCAGCCTTACTGTTTTAGTAGCCAGTGACAGGTACAAAAATCGCCTGATGGGCGACTGTAAATTTCATGCACACAGCACAGCCCTATTTTTTTAACCACTGAGTTTCCCCACACCATCTCTCCCTTTCAACCCACTAGGCACTATTATTATTAAAGCTAGCTCAGCTTTCTGCTAAGATAACAACATGCCAGCACTGGTAGTGGTACCGAAAAGAAAGGAAACTAAAGGCAGTCTCCTCAATCTCCTCTCTCCCCACACCTCTCTTGCTTTATCATTTCTGTTTCTCTTCACTTCTCTCCTTTCTTTACCGAGTCCTCTCTTTTCTCTTTATCTTCCTCTCTCTCCTTTCTCTATCTCCTTCCATCTTCCATGCGAGCATGCACATGTGTGACATGTGTTTTGTGTGTGTGTGTGTGTTTTAGGGATTTTTGTTAAACTTGTTTCCTTCAGGATAGTGAAAATGTGTTTGGGCAAGGCGAGTAGAATTTTTTAGCTACAGTGAAAATTTTAAAGTTTGGCCAGCCCTTGTTAGTTGTAGTTTGTGACTCCCTAATCCCTTCTTGCGTCTCTCTATCTTTCTCAATAGGATAGTACCAAAAAGCCTAAATGTTACAAAGAGTGATAACTTTGCAGCCTACAATTTACAAACCTTGCAAAGAATGAAACCAACTTTCTCACTTCCCACCTGGAAGGTAGGAAGTGTTACTGTTACTTTTAGTGCTGCTGTAGGCAATGAGTGAATTCACAAGGTGAAAGGGTGAGAGTAAATAAACCGGCTTCAGTCAGCTGCGGAGTGCGAGCTCTTTGTATATTCAGGCTTTTTGATAGTACTGTACTAACTGTGTGCATTCTTATCTTGTTTAAGTTTAGCTTTATTAAACCACACATGATATAGCCTTCCACCCCCTTAAACTAGTTAAAGGATGTGCTTGATATCACAGTTACTGTAACTGTAGTGTAGTACTGATCCCACCCTGTCTGTATGACTATGAGACTCAGTGTATCTCATTTCTGTTAATGTTATAAATTAAACCTTGGGAATAGTACTGATCCCACCCTGTCTGTATGACTATGAGACTCAGTGTATCTCATTTCTGTTAATGTTATAAATTAAACCTTGGGACTGTGGAGAGTAGCTGTCACCTTCACCAACACTCAAAGTCAACACATTGCGAACTGACAAGTTCAGGTCAAAGAGCTTAAAAACACACTGACGCACCACGATTAACTCTCTCAACACTAATGTACGCTATAGTGTACATGCTGCGCACAAGCGTTCCACACTAGGCAGGTTTGCATCATTATATAAAAATTATTAAAAAAATAATGTTTAACCGCACAGTTTTGAAAATTTGTGGTATTGTTTATAATAATAAAAGCTAGCATAATTCCAAACTAAAATTTTTATTATTAGCAGATTTAAAAAAAAGCATGACAATTTCAAAGAAGACAAAGAGAGGGGTAGTGATTCATTTGCATTCATTGCGGTACTAAAAATAGACTGGAAGTGATTTCATTGGTTGAAAACTATTAAGGGACCGCCGAGGAACATTTCAAACCGGTATAGTATACCGGTTTTGTGTTGCATTGCTTCGCGAAGTTGTGAATTGTGAATGGTTAAACGCTATAGCGTACATTCGTGTTGAACGGTTGTAAAGGGAAGCAATCGGCCAGTGTTGAATGAGTTAAGTCCCTTGTTTTTTTTCTGGGTAGCTGTGACCCACATACAAATGTCCCCAACTTCAAATTGAGGCTGCTCTTTGTTTTCAATTTGGGGACATTTGTATGGAAGCTAAACAAGATTTCTTACCAGCTATAACAGTATAAGAAGGAAAACACGTGAAACACGTGATTTTGACACATGATCAGGTGGGTCTTTAATATACTGTGTGACTGCCATGATTGGATTTTCCCAGACCTCTGTGCATATTGATGAACACCCTGAACGCCCATGTCATAGCTTGTAATATTTCAGAAATTTATTGGACTTTCCTTTGTCAAACACAAGTTAACCATGGAGTGATGGACTCAATATATGCATATTTAATTTATGGTCAATTTATGTTATTACATCATGTACTAAAACCAATAAAGTGAGGAGGGTTGGCTCATTGAAATACATTGTTATAAAATGTGTAATTTATCATTTGATTATAAATAACAGCAGCAACGCCCCGTGGTTGCTACGCCCTGCGCTCTCTTCACTTTCGGCAACTTTTCCCTTGCACAGGTCTTTAGAATATCAGTTGCCAGAATAGCACTTCAAAATGTCTCCCACTGTAGTCTATGTTTACGGAGCCCCCTCGGCTCTCACTCTCACTATGCTATTGGCCCTTCAAAATGTTTTCCACTGCATTCCCCTGTTAATGCTGATCACAAATATATATGGTTGTACTTGTAGTGGTTTTGAAACTATAAGCACTTGTTTTCGGAGCCCCCTCAGCTGTCAGTCTCACTGTGCTATTGGCCCCTTCAAAATGTCTTCCACTGGGTTTCCGCTGTGATGCTGCGTTGGCGTTAGACCCACACCAGCTGCTGATCATGAATATATATGGGTCTAACGCCAACGGTTTTGAAATTATTGGCAGTTTTATCCTGTCAGGCTGTCATGTAACAGCTTCAAGGTCAAATGTAAAGGTCAAGGTCAAGTGGCTTTTAAATGTCTCCAACTGCTCCTTAGAATTTTAGGTCATGGTGATCAAGGAAAATGATATGGTTCTGTGGGTGTAAACCCAATGATGTCCAAACTACTGCCACAGATAAAAAAAAGTTCAAAAGTCGAAGTCATTAGGATAATCAATACTTTGCACCACACATGACCTTGAGACAGTCTACCAACTTAGAAGCCTGTAGCTGAAAAAATGTGAAAGATATGGCCAAAACACAAAGTTGACACCTCCAATGTCTAAGTCCTTGACCTTCATCTGTACCCAATATTCCAAATCATCATTAGTCAATCCACCCTTGTCCTAAGTTTGAACATTGTCAAACGATATGAAAGATATAGCCTCAAGAAGAAATTTCGGTTTTCAAGGTCAAGGTTAGCACGTTTATATTTGTTTCTATGGGACCATTCCTGCACTTTGTACACCACCACACAAAATTTGAAGCCATTCTGTCCACTGGTTCATGAGATACAGCTCGGACATGAAATAGCACAAATAAGGAAATTTCGGTTTTGTGAGTCTTCCTTGGTGGAGGTTCAAAATTCAGGATCTGTATAGGTTGTGACATGATGATCAAGTATATATTATATGGTTATAGGGGTCTATGGCCAACGGTTTGGGCACAATTACCTGAACAAACACACACACACACACAAACAAGCCAATTTGTAGTGTAGTCATGATTATTGATTGTCTGCTTTGTGTGTTGTGATTCTGATACTGTGATAGTCATAGTCTATGATAGTGTAATATACACGTAATATGACATGGGCTTTTTTCTGTTTAGATTTTTTTAAAGGGTACAGCCTGGTGATTTCACTGTCCAGCAAGCCTTTCTTCAGCAGGCTTGCCACCTACATGGACATATTGATTGGATGACCAAGTAATTGATTGGTGTTTTTGATTGACTGATTCAGTGATTGATTGATGTTTTCTTTTTCACAATTTCAGCCAGGCAAGGCTCACCTGGAGAAGCACTATGCTGACCTGTCCAGCAAGGGTTTCTTCAAGGGGCTGGTTACCTACATGGATTCTGGGCCCATCATGGCCATGGTGAGACTTTCTTTTAGCCCCCCCCCCCCCCCCCCCCAACAACAACAAAAGTTGTGGTAACATGGCCAAAACAAATAGGGTAGGTAGGTAGGCCCTTTTCTTTTTCGTTTTCTTTTTTTTAGGTCAAAATTGACAAAATGCAATTGTAGGCTCTTCACTCCCAGCTCTTTGAGATCGCCAAGTGGTGTTGAAAAGTCTAGTTCGAAAGGTTCAGCTAAGATAGCTGAACCACCTCGGCAAGTGATGTTTTCCTTTCCTACATCCGGATGAATGTCCCGGAAAACATCCACGAGCATGTAAGATGCTTTGAAAGTGCTAATCACCCTCGTATTTTCAGAAATATGAGCGCATGGCTCCATTAAAATGGCAAATGACGCCATTTTGCGATGACACATGGACGTTGAGTTATGTCCCTAGATGGGCATTCCCTGATTGAACTTGCCTCTCTCTGAGTCTCTCTTTTTTTTTGACAAGGCCCCCAAAAATATAGGGTCGGCCGACAAAAATAGGGTAGGTTGGGATACCGTACCCACAGCTATTTTTTGGCATAGGCCTTAAACCCCACGGTCACTGTGAGGGTGGGGTATTGCACTTGTTTGCCATTTTCTTTGAGTGTGCAATTCTTGTGAGAGGCTGCCACCAGCATGGCTGCAAAGTTTAGACGGTGGTTATTGGTATGTTACCACATTTTTTACACCCCATATTTTACACAGATTTCACATTTTGTTATATTTTCTTACTGTGTTGTCAGTCATATTATAAGGCGCAGGGGTCCGAGTCTGGGGAAAATGTATCGCCTTTTAGTCTGTAAAATACAGGTACCTGATATTGATGGATACTTTTTAGTATTTAAATGTTTTTTTATATGGAGTTGGAATTGTTGATGCGTTTGGTGATGCCTTTGTATCTTTTTCTTTTCTGTTCCTTTTATGACAGACTTTAGTTTTATATCATGACCAATAATATCTGATATCACCGTTTGTGAAAAATGAAATGTACAAAATAAAAGTCCCAAGTCACTGATAGTCTGATTAGACGGCGTGACCAATTGAAGATATGAAAAACATAACTTCTGCCATCTTTTAGTGAATACCTGGTTTGCAGGAGTGATTGTTAAGCAAACAAATAGTCTGTGGTTTAGCCTTTAGGTTCTGTTCTTTACATTACTAGTCTTCAACAAGCACTGATTAGCGAAGGTAGAATTCATGTTCTTCAATACATGTCTTTCCAGTCTCTATCCATACTGGTGTTCCAAAAGGCACGCCTCAAAGGGAACTTGGCAATCTATAAATGGGTACAAAAGTACTGTGCATTTTCAAAGTGTCTGAAGTGGAAGACCATTGCTGTTGACAGGACTAAAACAACGTAAAAATAAATAAATCCCATTAAATCATTACGCCCTGAGCTTAACTGCAGATGCTTGCCCATGCCGTGCAAAATGAATAGTATGGATCCGATCACAAAGGAAAAATCCGTTGAATAGTAATTGTAGTGATTCCCCTTTGATGCACGACATTCAGGGCTGAGAGGACGGAAAATCCAAATGACTACACCCCGTACAATAGATTAAATCTCAAAATGGTTCATTTCAATGTTGTGTTCTCCTCCCCAGGTGTGGGAAGGCAAGTCTGTGGTGAAGATGGGGCGAGCCATGCTGGGAGCCACCAACCCCCTGGAGTCCTGCCCCGGCACCATCCGCGGAGACTTCTGCATTGATGTGGGACGGTCAGTATTAAAAAGAAGAAAGAAAAGATCATATGTACACACGCACAGTAATTTTCAGATAAAGGTGAATGCAGAAAATCAAATGTCTGAAGAGGATTTAAACTTGAGGAGATATCCTTTCCCCACGTTTGCACAGTGTGAAATGAGTACTTGCTCCCCCCCACTGAACAAAACTTCTGACGTTAGCTGAAAATCCGGATGGAAGGATTTCTTGGCTGAACAAATCTCCTCTTTTTTTTTGGAACAGTAGTTTTCATGCCTGATAAAATGAAGAAAACGATGTTCTGGTTTTAATTATTTGGGCCCCTTTTCACGAAATTTGGTATACAAATACTTAAATTAAATGTGTATTTTGACGTTTGTAACCGTTACTTGTGTTCCTATGTTGCAGCAATGTGTGTCACGGCAGCGACAGCGTGGAGAGTGCCCAGAAGGAGATTGACTTGTGGTTCAAGAAAGAGGAGCTCATGGACTACGCCTCCTGCGCCAAGAGCTGGGTCTACGAGTAAAATCACCGCCTGATATTCCGCTAGTCTTCTCTCTTCACCACTCAGCGATCAGTCGGCAGGACTTCCTTTTCCCCCTCCCCCTTTGACCATTCCAGTCCCCGATTTAGACTAGATGATCGAGTCAGTCTCCAATGATGGGACGCAAAATCTACATTTTCCCCATAAAAGATGGCGTGTTGGTGTGAAAATAGCAACCTTTTTTTGCCGTTTTCAATCTCTAAGTTGTCTCCCTTTGGGGCAAAAATGTGGATGCAGCCGTATCGAGGGCGCCCTTCTAGGTTGCCAGATTTTGGCTCTGCTTAGGTTAGTCATGGTAAAGCGCATGCCATACAGCTTTGGTCTAAGGCTAAACTTAAGCGCTGTGTGGAAGTGTCCTTGCGTTCCTGTTTACTTAGGGCCCACTGACTGACCACTAGATGTGTACAAAGGGAATTTGTCCATTGACAGTATGTTTAGTTAGAACTTGCATTGTTTTTGAGGCGACGAAAGTTCAAACTTAGATGAAGATTCAGACGTAATTACAGAGACGCATGATTTAGATTATTTTGAGCCCCAGGCTATTTGCTCAAGATTAGGAAAGGTTCTTTAGGGATTCAAAATTGTGGGGATAAAAATGCCATTTGTCTTGAGAAAAGTTGTGTAAGCAAAAACTAGTGATTTTATCTTGTACTTCTAGGGAGATACACACAATGTATACTTGCCTTGACATGGGAATCAGGTGTTGACATTGTGGACCAAATTGTTGCTTCTGATACTGTTTCTATTGTAGAAACGAGGTTAGACCTTAGACTTTGTTTTCAACCAGACTGTCACATGTCAAAAAAATTTAAATTGTTAAGATAGTCATGTCTGAGAAGCATGGAAATTGTCCTGTGTTATGGAATTTTTTTTAATGTTTTTTGTTTTCCTAGTCAGTTGATCTGATGATGTTGGTAAGAATGAAAAAGCCTCGTTTTTTCTCCCCCATGACCATTTATTTTAATGGAATAAATTTGGCTGAAGGTGAAACTATGAAATGTGTGTGATGTGTGTATCGAGTGAAAGGATTTTGAAAATGGGCTATGTACAGCACAAGTAATTTGTGTTTAGTGTGGTATTTACAGTAATGGAAAATCGTGGTATAGCTTAGTCTTTGGTGGAAGACTGACGCTCAAACTGGCCCCTGGGCCATTTGTTCAGACTCAGTGCTGCAAAGTTACTGGTTGGCCTTAGGGGACCTTCCCCAATGCCAGCTGTCCTCAAATCCCTTTGGCTGAAGGAATGGGGATGTACCCTGGGGAGGGCATCTCCGCTGTGATAATAATCATAATAATAAAGAAAACTTATATAGCGCACATTCCAGGCTAGCTGCTCATGGCGCTTTACAAAAAAATACATTTAACCAAATCACATCAATACCCATGCTCGCACGCACACAAGCACACACACCAACGAACATATCATATCATTTACATGCACACATACATACAGTACATACGTACGTACGTACAGACACAAACGCACGCACACACAAGCACATGCCAGCGCGCGCATGCACACACACACTTTGTCTCCCACCTTTCCCATGCCATTTCTCATCCGCACACGCTTTCATTCTCACAATCCGATCATGGTGGACAGTAGTGTTCAGAGAATAGATGGGTTTTCAGGTTGGTTTTGAAAACTGACAGGGAGTTGGAATGTCTGAGAGACAGAGGGAGTTTGTTCCAAGTAGCTGGGGCCTGAAAAGAAAAGGATCTCTCGCCATAAGTTTTCGTTTTAATTGAGGGAGGCTGTAGAATACGAGAATCAGAAGAAGAACGAAGCTGACGAGATGGAATGTAAGTATGAAGTAGATCAGACAGGTAAGTAGGAGCAGAGCCAGAAATGACAGCAAAGGTAAGAGCAGAAAGCTTGTAGTTGATCCTGTAAACAAATGTTAGCCTATCCTGCAGGAACGTATGTTTATATGGCCTTTGTTTCTTGCTGTATACCACCATAGTTGTAAGCCTCCCAACTAAACATTGCTCATGGATTGAATCAAAGCCTACTTGGTTCTAAGAGGTTGGCTTTGTTTCAAAGAGGTAGTTTTTTTTTTAAGACTACCATATTTTTCGGACCATAAGTCGCACCTTTGTATAAGGCACCTCCTCCCCCAAATTTCAGTTTGTTATTGTATTTTCTTACTATTAGTCATATTATAAGGCGCAGGGGTCAGAGTCAGAGTGCGCAGGGGTCAGAGCCTGGGGAAAAAAATATCGCCTTATAGTCCGAAAAAATATGGTAGATAAAATGTTAAACCACTACAAGATGTATGAAGAGAGGGAAATAAACCTATTCAGGTTTACTTACTGCGGCTGCAATAAAAAGTGCACTGAATTTCTCATGAAGTCTACCTACTCCTAGTATATTTTATGACATTGGTGAAATATTAGTACCATCTTTTACTAAGTACAAGGCGATGCTTTTTTCCTCAACTCAGACCCCTGCGCCTTAAAATGTGTTGCGCCTAGTATATGACTGAAATCTGATTGAACAAAGTTGTGAATTCCATTCATATAAGTATTGAGATCAACTATCAAAGCCGGAAGTATTTCTAATTCTATGCAAACTAAGACAATTGCCACAGGGCTGACACTGCATGTTCGGCTTAACTGGAGTAACTTCCAAACGACACACTTTCAAATACTGAAAAAGGTAAATTTAAACAAACCCACTTTTTTGAGAATAGGGATTGATTGTAAACATTTCACAAATATCATTTTTTTCATCGACTTCCCCGACTGCAGAAAGTGAAGATCAGAGGAAAATTAAGCGAGATGGTCAGACTTAAAAACTCAGTTAAAACATTTGGTGCGTACTGAGCTCGCCACCACCGAAGAACTGGAAATGCAGCACTTGCACGATGCTTTCGTTTCATTTGGCGAAAGTGACTTTGCAAACGAAAACAGACTGAAATCGTAAATGAAGTCAACGAAGCAGACAACACAGTCGCACAGAGAAGGGGGATGGGTAATATGACATCGCAGTCTCGTTTTGAACAGCTGAAGACAATAGTCAATAACAATCATGGCGGACATAGCCTACTGGAGCTGAAACTCGTAGAAATTTACTCCGTGTTTTTGAATTCTGACTTTCTGTGCTCTCTGATGCAGTATAAGTGCTTTATTCCGATATTTGGATAGCGGCATGGGCATGAGTGTAATTTCTGAAGATTGTTTTGACAGAACTAGGCTAAATGTTGACTTCCTTTGTTTGAGTTGACCATGTTTTCAACATGTTTTTGTTTGATCATTTTGCATGCGCTTTAAAATATGTTGTGCCTTGTTTATGTTTAAATTCAGGGGGTGCGCCTTATAATAAGGCCTTGTCCGTAAAATGCGGTATTTCAGAAATGCAAAGTAGAAGGGTTGAAAGAACAAAAAAGGCGCAACACACCTTGTTTACAGCTTTATTCATTTTTATAAAATGCAAAGACATAAAAAAAAGGCAATGTGTTTAAATTTCGCAGGTTAAAAAAAAAAGTTAAGTGGAAAAACAACTTTTAATTACGAGTAGTTGACACCCCTAATTTAAATAATAAAAGTAATAAAGCAAAAGACATGCTACATTGAACATTCAAAGAAGCTGAACTTTCCAAGTCATCTTAAAGCGAAAGCACACTTTCAATTTAGATCCTCCAAATGCTGACACTTGAAAGAAAAAAAATCTCAACAAACCTTTTTTTTCTTGAATATGTTTCACTTTAAAAAAAAAAATTTTTTATAAAGGTTAATTTCCAGTAAAGAATAGTGAAACACTTGCACCACAATTCTAGCATTGAAAAATGTTCTTCCATTGCCTACACACACACACACACTTGCATTCTAAAGTATAAAAGACATTGTATAAGTATAAATGTGTCAATTAAAATAAACCCCACAAAAACAACAGACTGGAATGTGATTAATGTAAATATAATTTGATGATGTTTTCATGACATTAACAACTTTTTCGAAATTCTTGAATGCATATGAATACATCTTTTGAAAAGCTAATTTACAAATGTGCGACGTAACCCTTTCAGTTCATTATATCAAGGTACTTTTTCCTCCAATTGAAATTTAAAGTTAAGATTTTATCAGAACAGATTAGTAAGACACATAAGGAGGTGTACACAAAACAAAGTTAACTGCACAACCATGCTTAATATGTTTCCTTCCAGCATGTCCTGACTAATTGCGAGATTCTATTAATTTTGCCTGTTACAATTCTGTCCATATAATGATTGAAAAATTGCGAAATTTTACATATTATTTGACAGAAGTAGAATATCAAGCTTAATTTATAGTTGTTCAATGCCAAGGATCAAAAGCTTGTGCTTTAGACAAGTATATATTTCCTTGTCATAGAAATCTCACAATTAATAAGCATTTACACATAATTACAATCCAAGAATTAATATGTAATGATATGTATAACTTGTCATAACAGAAAATGGAACAATTGATAAGCAATTCAAAAATTCATCCAAAAGTCTGCACAAAATTTTACTACACACAACCAGCCACTTGTGTAATCAACAAAATCTACAAGAAAAATTTTAACAAAAAATATTGAAACAAAATGAAAGAGAACAAAAATGATCGATATTTCAAAAATGATATGTTCATGCACTGATATGCTCATATACTTGCAACATTTGATGCTATTTACAAAGACACCAGTCAGTGTTGAAAGAAACATCCCATTTCTTCAGTGTAAAACGAATTGTTTACTTCTAAAATACTTTACTGGTGTCAAAGGTCTAACCAGGGCTCCCACTGAATAAGCAAGCGAAAATCTTTAAAATCTAATCATTTAGAGTGACTTATTTTACAGTGTTTAGGCCTGAAGCTTAGCTTTGATATTCTGTCAGGCAGACCACCACTACCCACGCATCCATACTAAACTTCAAAGTTCAAGGCAACTCATAAATAGGACCCAAAAAATTTTGACTTGAGACATGACTAAACAAGTTGTCTGCTCGTTACGCTCTGTAGAACATGCAAACAGTGCTAATAATCTTCGTTTCCCAAATCCAATTACCCTCAGTTTTCTCCCCAGGAAATGTTTTTCCTAACAAAGTTTTCTGTATTTTTTAAACATTATTATTTATATATATTTTTGTGTGTGTGGAAGCCTGGTCAGGTGAAGTTGAAGGCAGTAACTCGAGGGCTGACATTTTGCCAGCTAAAGTGCCAGGCCCAGACTCCGGTGTACTTCTTGTCGGAGTGTTTAGGCGTAGGAGTGGATGTACTTCTTGTCAGAGTGCCTCAGTTCGTAGGCCATTTCATCATCCATCTCCTGACACCGCGAGAACAACACCACCGCAAATATCACCTGAAAAACCCCCCAGCAAAATTATAATAATGAAGTGCACCACCGCAGATGTTTTTTCCCCCCCCACTTTACCTCCCTTCCCCACAATATCTTAGCCTCCGGCCGGCCTCCTATAGTCCTTCGTATGTGAGACAGCTCCACACAAAATTGGAAGCGATTCTATGCAGTGGTTCATGAGATATTTAACCCCTTCAAGACATCACTGCCTTAGGCAAACATCATTACTGGCCTGGGATTGCCTAGAAAAAAAATTATAACAAATAAGAAACTCAACAAAACTTACTCAATGATTCAGTTTTGACAACATTACTGGTTGATCCGAGTTTGTTTTTCACTTTAAAATTGGGGTTACTTGCATTATAATCGGAATCATTACTCTCCTTATTGCTATCATTGTCAATACAAAAAAAATGTATTAGGGTATTTTCTGAGGCTTGCATATAGCCGATTTAAAAAAAATACATTTTCAATGTTACAAATTGAAATGGAAGTACCAGACATAAGTGAAACGGAAGCTGGAACAGTGATGAAGAGAAGTGACTTGAAAAACGGTTTGGACTGGGGAAAAAACCATGGATTTAGACAAGTTTTAGACTCAGAAATCGCTGTTCCGAGAATACTCAGAATTAGGCCCTGACTGGCGTTCTCCTGTTCCGAGTATTTTCGGAATGAGCTAAGAGGATGAACAAACTGTATTCTGGCAAAGGACAATAAACAAATAAATCAACTATTACAAAATCAGCCAATATATGCAACTGCCTTTTCATTTCAAAACGTGCTTAGCAGCAAAGTGAGCAACCACTCAAACAGTTCACTGCATTAAAGACAGTCCAATACAGTTAACACTTTGGTAAAGGTAAAGATGTGCCACCCCCACTGCATTTCTCGGTTAATTGTATTTTTCCGTTTTTGCCTTTCTTACCATACATAAAGCTGTATTTTAGGAACATTTTCAGCTAATCCTCTTTTTGGAATATTAACCCTAACCCTAACCCTAGCCCTAAAAACCTAACCCTACCCCCCACTATGTACTGCAGTACACCGCGATTTGTCACAGTTGTGGTTCGTTGCGTTCTTCCGTCTTATAGGGTGGGGGGTAGGGTTAGGGATAGGGTTAGTATTCCAAAAAGGTTATTAGCTAAAAAGGTTCCTAAAATACATCTTTATGTATGGTAAGAAAGGCAAAAACGGAAAAATACAATTAACCGAGAAATGTAGGGGGGGTGGCACATCTTGACCTTTACCAACACATTACCTTTAAAACTAGTTTGATAACTTTTTTTTTTAATATAAAGAATAGATTATTATACTCACGTTGCCCACTGTCCTCATGAGCCACCACAGCCAGATGAACACTACATACTCCCTCCTCTGAAAACACAACAAAACACACCACCAATTACATAGCAACCCGCCTTGGCTTAAGGCTGTGTCAGACCAATGGTCAACCTATGGCGATATTTTTCACGCCAGAGGGCAGTCAATGCACTAGGGGCTGATCACGCGATTTTCTTACTTGGGCGTAGTGAGAGAGAGAGTGATGGTAGGACCACTCACTGTCTCTCTCTCTTTCTTTATCCCCAACTAATAATATAGAGAGGATTAGCCCCACACGAGCGTCATGCCCTCTGGCGTGAGAAAAATCGCACTAAGTCTCTCATTGCATGGGTGCTACTCTTTCATTTTTACACTGATTTCAGTTTTTTTTAATTTTACCAGAAACTGAACTTTTTTTTTTTTTTAATTCATCCCCCCCCAAAATTGACCACACACGGCTTTACAAAACTGGCATTTGCAGACTCTTTAGTTGCTGCCGGCTAGGCTTCCAGAGGCGGGAAATGCGAATGACTCAACCTCTTGGAAGCGCCAGAAACAAGTGGGAAAACAGAGTGGAATTTGTGCTCCGTATGTTTTCGTCCACTGCTTCTAAACAGACTTTCGATTTGCCAAACATTTTGGTGTGAGCATACATAGGTGTGTGGTGAACAGCATTGTGTGAACAGTGATTCGAACCAAAAGCTAGTTGTGGTGTAATTAGTGTTAATTAATAAACCACGCTTTGTGTACATTATAGCAGTCAGGGTTGGAATAGAACAGCAGTGCGCGCTATTTTAAAGGCCTAGGTTTTTCCCTCAGTACCACAGATTTATGTGGCATTTTCCTCGGCGTGTTCTGTCTAAAGTAGCCAGTGTTGATAAGTGTGCTTTTACATATAAGTTCTAGAGTCATCTTGTGTTTAAAGTGTGTAGTTAGTTAGGTGCTCAGTCGAACGGTAGCTGAGCAATTTAAATTGAAAGACAACTAGTGTCAGTGTGTAGTTTCTCCACAGCACAAAGCAAAGAGGAACACTCTTTAGCCTACTAGGCTATACTCTTCAAGCCACCAAGCCTTGCTGCACTGCTGCGCGCGTGTGTAGTAAGCAAGCTGCCAGCGACCAAATAGAACTTTGGCTGTAGCAGCCCACTTGTGAAATCCTGCCTGCGTGCTACCTTTGCTGCCGCGTGAAGTCTTGCTACGGTCAAGGAATGGGAGGGAGGGAGGGATGGGGAAGGAAGGAGATGCAAAAGAGGAGGAGGTGAGTGGGTTTCACGATAGCGCATATGTGGGAACTAAACGATCCAAATTGAACGGCCGTGCACAAGCAATTTGAACTTGTTTGTTCTATCTTGGAAGTTTACAAAGGCAATGTCATGATTTTACAAGGCTTATCAGACTCAAACTGTCTCTGTCCATCATTTTAACTGTGTGTCTGTTTTGTTATTTAATTTGCCCCCCTGAATCGTCCGACGGGGCTCTGCCCCTGTACCCTGCCGGGGTCATGGGTCTCTGGACCCCTGCCTTTCATTTTTTTTTTTCATTTTTTGGGAATTGCACCCATGCAATTGACCTAGGCTAGAACACCAAGGCTACATACAAATGCTATGCTATGCATAGTTATGCGGGAATTGTCTTCAGCCATGACAAGCTCCTAGCATAACATCATCAGTCGGAGTCGGAGTGTGGCTGCACACATGGCGGGGTAATCAAAAACGGTCACACACATAATGTTCTCATCCGCAGCTGGTCCATTTGTACCATAGTGTTCAAGTGCTTCGGCGCTGTTGGGATGATCCCTGGAGTCTTTTAGCCAGGGTACGCCAAGAACAATGACAGCAACATAACCATTACAGCATACAGTATCTTTGGCTAACAACAGCATAACATCACAGCTGATGAACACACCTCTGAAAGCAAACAGATAAGACATTTCAGCATGCATCTTTTGGTCATGAATGAACATGATGACAACATAAACCTAAGCTAACATTTGGGACCTCCTTGAAAACAGAATGTAAAATTATGTCTACAAGTACAAAATAGAGTTGTATTATGTCTGCAAGTACAAAATAGAGATGTTTATATTATTTCTTGTTGGAATGAATCTTGTAACATGGTTTGTTGTTGTTGTTTTTTTCTGTCTCTTCTGGGCCGTACAGTGGCGTTGCTCCCACGCCGCTCATTCCGATTCCCAGTTCGCAGCCACACCTCCGCACGTTCAGGTCGCAGAATCCGAGACCAGCAGTTCAAGGGGAGCGAATGTCCGTCAGGAGGCAACCAACCGAGGAGACACTGCCCTGCTGCTGAGTCACTTCGGTAGAGTTCAGTAGAGCCTGTTCAGGACACCACCTACTAAGCCCCCTACTGACGACACTATTCTCTTAGTCGCGGAGCCAGCGTGAGCGAGGTCCTCCTCCGAGGGCGCCACCACGACCGTCCAACGACAGCTCCCAAGAACACACTGATCCCCATGACTTTGACCCGAACGCACCAAGGCATAGACTGGATCAGAAACCGAAACTGAGAGCAGGGCTTGCAAAGCCACAGAATTTGAGACATTTTTTTTTTTAATGATTGATGGAAATGAGGCGGATGACTATGATGATGATGATGATGCTATGGAGTTCCGTATCGGTCTGAGACTGCATGACAGGGCTGTATTCTACGCTTCCTTTCATAATGATATCCCGGCGTTAACCAGGCCCGAGAACTACAGACACCTGCAGTGTTGGTCTTGAAATTAGAGCAACACTCTCAGAATCGCATCCGTTAAGCGGATGAAGCTCGACTGTGTGGTTTCAGTCTTCCCATTGAGCCCACAGCCACTCACTCTGGGTAGGAGTCGGTCCAGGACCGAAAAAAACCTCGCCTCTGATGGGATTCGAACCCAAGACCTCCCAGCCAGTAGTCCGCGACGCTAACCACTACGCCACGGCAGCTGGTTGTAACATGGTTTTAGTTCACATTTTGTTCTCATCTCATAAAATGATAATATTTATCTCCCTCTCACTCATGTTGAATTCAGTTTCCCTGAAGAAATATTTTTCAATAAGATTTACAAATATAAAAAAGGGGAAAATAAGAAGGGAGTGGGGAAATACTTAAATAAGATCTATCCAAAATACTTTGCTCCATTTGACAACAAAACACAATGTCGCAGGCAAAGTTTTTTAAGTACTTTGACGACACCATCAGCTACACTTTTTTGGTTTGGGCCCTCTCACGTCACTGGTTATCTCAAGTGAGAACAGAGAAATATGTTTAGTAGAGCTTGAGATTGTTTTCAAACTTCATGGATCATAATGACCCCTGGCTGCAATATTGGTCATTGACACACACAAACACCCACCCCTACAAACAAACACCCTTGTCCCTGATAACCTAAAGTTCTGTTTTTGGTTGAGCCTTCTGCACCGAATTTTTTTATAAAAATTCAGCCCTGTTTTCTGGGATAGCAGTTTGCTTCTCTGATATTAGGACAAGGTGACAAAGCACAAAGGTAACGCGTTTGCCTTGTGTCAAGTAAAACTGTAAATCCGAGTTCGAACCTGGGTACAGGTGATTTTTTTCCTCTCACTTTGCACTAGGCCTTACGGAGACTGGAGTCTTTCAGTTGAGACAATAAACTGAGGTCCTGTGTGCCCATGCACTCAGCACACGTTAATCCCAGTGTAAAATAAATCGCACGAAAAAAACAAATTGGGTGGCGCACCTCTGGCTGCGACGCGCTATCCAGGTGGGAGCAACCCGAATTTCACAGACGTCTCTGTGACTATAAAGTACCTTATACCTAAACAGACATCACATGTGTTACTATAACTCACGAAGGTGTTGATGCCGTAGAAGGAGAACTCGAAAACGGAGAAGCAGAACTCGATGAAGGTGTACATGATGAAGCAGTAGTTGTACCATGACATCGTCTTCATGTACAGCACAAAATGCTGAAACAGCACACCATCAGTCAGCTAATCAATCAATCAATTGATCAAATGTATATAACGGAGTCGTAGTTGTACCACCACATCGTCTTCATGTACAGCACAAAATGCTGAAACAGCACACCAGCAATCAATCAGTCAGCTAATCAATCAATCAATTGATCAAATGTATATAACAAAGTCGTAGTTGTACCACCACATCGTCTTCATGTACAGCACAAAATGCTGAAACAGCACATCAGCAATCAATCAATCAGTTAGCTAATCAATCGATCGATCTAATGTATATAATGAAGCTGTAGAACTCTAAACTTTGTACCATGACATCGTCTTCATATACAGCACAAAATGCTGAAACAGCACACCATCAATCAATCAGTCAGCTAATCAATCAATCAATTGATCAAATGCATACAATGAAGACGTAGTTGTACCACATCATCTTCATATACAGCACAAAATGCTGAAACAGAACGTCAGCAATCAATCAATCAGTTAGCTAATCAATCAATCGATCTAATGTATATAATGAAGCTGTAGTTGTACCATGACATCGTCTTCATATACAGCACAAAATGCTGAAACAGCACACCAGCAATCAATCAGTCAAGTGTGCATGATAAAACGGTAGTTGTACTAAACCATGTACAGCACAAAATGCTGAAACAACACATCAATCAATCAATCAATCAGTCAGCTAATCCAGACATGCCTACCCCCAAATTTGCTTTTCAGGAACACTCACTCAAAATCAGTAACAGAGCATGATTTTCAGGAACATAGCTCCGTCCAGCATCCATCTTCATGGAATTCGCGCACTCCGACGATTGAGGCTGCCAAGCGTGTAGCTCGACCTTGGTGAAAGATGATTGGTTGAAAAGCTCTCTCGGAAAACTTCGGGGCTGACTTTCGTAAGCTTTCGGTATTGCTTTCCCGCCTCTCTCTCTCTCTCTCTCTCTCGCAGATGCTAAACCACCAGCCGGCAGCATAAGATTTTGTTGTTGATTTTTTTTTTCCCCATAACATGCGCCTGTTTTCCGTATTTTCGGAACACACTGCCAAAATCAATACATTTCCGTAACAAATACGGATAACCTGTGACGGTAGGCATGTCTGCTAATCAATCAATCATTCAAGTGTGCATGATAAAACGGTAGTTGTACTAAACCATATACAGCACAAAATGCAGAGGGGAAAAAACCCAACACAGGAATCAATCGATTAATCACATGCATGATGAAGCAGTAGTTGAGCCAAGACATTGTCTTCATGTACCGCACAAAATGCTAAAACATCTGCAAGCCTAAAATGAAACATGTATGATTAAGTACCGATTAATTAAAATGGCTGGAAAAGCCAATACTGAAGTTTATGGAACATAAAACTTTTTTTTATGAAAATTGTTTTTTCCAATTAAAAAAAAAATGCTTAAAAGGTGTACAATGTGAATAATTGTGTTTCCGTGTGACGGTTCTAAATCGGCTTATGCAAATCAATGTAAAAAAACAAACTAATCCAAAAGTCTTGAAATGAGGGTCTGTTATCCCATGATCTTGGGTTCTTAATTTTGAGAGGTAAGGATAGGCCTTATTTCAAATATATCACAGAAGAATCCCCAATATTTCAGACAAAAATCCATGCAAGCTTAATGGAAATGTTGGCTTAAAAAAATGGCTGATGGCAAAAGGGTTAAAGTAGAAATTTTGTCGTATTCAAAAATCGCAACTAATAGATGGCACTGAAGGGGTTCTTCTTCTACTTCGATCGCTCAGACAGTTTCCTGTCAATTATGAGCGTAGATGCGTCATGCTGCCGTTATGCGCCTAACTAAGAAATAGTTAGGCCCAGCAAGTCCGACTTCGGCTGGAGGAAATGTTTTTGAAAGTGTTTCGTGAAAAAAGGCAGGAGAATGGACCGGTAAGGCAGAAAGATAGTAGATGACAGTAAGCAAAGGGAAAAGGCAGAGTCAAAGAGAGTGACAGATTAAAGGAAGTTACAAGCACAGAACTTCCAGAAGGTGGGGGAACTATTTATACAAAAGACCCCCCCGGTATCCCCACGGGGGGGGTGGGTGTTCAAAACAACATTTCCCTCACCAGCTGAGTGACGCAGTAGATCATGTAGAGGCTGAACAGGATGATGCCAATGTGACAGGCTGACACGATGATGTCACTGGCCAGAAACGCTGCAACACAAATGACATGTCAATGCAACTGATCAAAATTAATTGAACATAATATTTTCATTCCAAACTTGCCTAAGCTTGAATAGTACAGGGCTTAACAGTAACTTTTTTTCCCACTTGCCCAGTCAGGCAAGTTAAAGAAAAATTCACTTGCCCAAACAGCTTTTGGACTTTCCCAAAATTCAGGTGTATTGCTAGTCACACACACATAATAACATCTCTTACCCGAGCCATTGGCTTCTCTTTGTCCAAAACTTTGATTCACTAGTCAAACACACATGAAAATGTCACAAACTTCTCTTTCTGAGTCCTTGTCTTGCCTTCAGTCCATCCCCTGTCCATCCCCCCCCCCCCCCCCCCCCCCCCCCCCCCCCCCCCCCCCCCCCCCCCCCCCCCCCCCCCCCCCCCCCTGAAAACGCCGTTCTCGTTCCTGTTCGTAGTCAGCCTGCTGTTGTTTGCGTCATTTCGCTTTCTCAATCTCACTTTCGTTATTGGCAGAACTTGCGGATTTTGATTGTGACGGTCGTTTTCCAAGAAAGGAAAGGAAAGCAAGGTTTGCTGAGCCATGACGATGTTTTTGGACAGATCAATCTCGAATCATCCACATGGTGTGCAAACACGCGTCGGCCAAGTACTTCGCAATATGAATTTCCATTGGCTTTCCTGCCCAAATTAGGAGCCAATGGGAAGACGTCTTGCATGAAACTGTGTCATTGGCGAGTAAACACTGCGATGCGCTTCAGAAACACATTTATGTTTTCTCAATCGTATACATGCACGCACACGCGCGTTCACACACACACACATCTACGCACGCGCGCGCACACATACACATTGGCGCATGCAAGGCACTGGGGTGCATACACACACGTGCACGCACATACTGGCATGTATGCTAAACGTGCATCGCATATTCTATCACATGTGGGTACACCACACATATGCACACACACACATACACACATTGGTACCCACATGCCTGCAAATGCCTGCGCACATACCAAACATCCATTATGCTATCATATGCACGTGCAACACACACACACACACACGCGCGCGTAAACACACACGCTCCTTCCCACAAAGGTATACACACACACACACGTGCGTGCGCGCACGTTAGATGAATATACACGCTGTCTTCATGTCTAAGGGAAAAAAAAATAGTTGTGGTTAAGGTATCCCTACCTACCCTATTTTTTTTTCGGCCGACCCTATGATTTTTTTTGGGCCTTGTCCCAAAATAAGAAAAGAGAGAGAGCCATATGCTCATATTTCTGAAAATATGAGGGTGATTAGTACTTTCATAGTTTCAAAGCATCTTACACGCTCGTGGATGTTTTCCGGGACATTCATCTGGATGTAGGAAAGGAAAACATTATCACTAGCCGAGGTGGTTCAGCTATCTTAGCTGAACCTTTCAAACTAGAGTTTTCAACACCACTCGGTGATCTCAAAGAGCTGGGAGTGAAGAGCTTACAATTTTGTTGAGAAAGAGAAAGTTTTATTTCTTTGGGTTGTTTACTTTAAATTACTCGATGTTCATGACACACACCATGTATATGTACACACACACACACACACACACACACCAAGAGAGTGAGAGAGAGAGAGAGAGAGAGAGCTTGTGTTTTGTCAATTTTGACCTTTAAAAAAAAATAATTAAAAAAAGAAAAAGTTAGGTCCTACCTACCTACCCTATTTTTGGGGGCCATGTTACCTTAACCACAACTATATTTTTTGTGGGCCTAATGTGAGCTGGAATGAATGTGTCTGCACTGTGGTTTAGAGCCAACACTGTCCTAGGGTCTAAAAATAGACGAGTGGGCGGAGCGATCTTGCAGATTTGCAACCGTCAATTCTTTTGCCTTTGCAGCATTTCAACACTCCTTAGGTCCTGGAAAAAGGCCCCTTTCTATCATCAATGACTTTTGAAAGTTTCAAGGATTTTAAGGTATTTTGTTAATTTCCAAGACCTACGAGCCACTTGTGTGAATCTCCATGGAACATTGTGCCCTTGTCTGATCTCAAAGTAAATATGTTATTAACATTGTTAATAAATAAACTAGAGTGTGAAAACGCTAGAACAACCAGTAGCAGCGGGGCAGGATTTTCGGCTCCAGTGACCTTGACCTTTAGCTTTGACCAATGACCTTCAGATTCGAACGTGGCCTAGATATCCTAACTACCTATCCACATGCAAAATTTGAGGGTCCTACTCCTACCTAGGTGAAGGTCCCTCAATTCAAATGCTACTGTGATAACAGACAGTCAGCCAGGAACAAACAGACAGCTCTGAAAACATGAACTCATTCGCATCACAACGATTTTGAATTATCAAAAAACTCACAACTCACACATATCTCCAGCCATGCACAAAAACAAAACATACATAAACAAAAGGAGAAATGAAAGAATATTACATGTTTTTACTTCAGGTTTAGACATAGGGAAGTGGTAGATCAGACTTTTTTTGTAACCCCTTTGCTGCCGCCTACTACTTGCGCATGCGCCGCCGGCTTGCCGCGCGATTTTTGAACACGGCAATATCGCTGCTTAGCGGCGACGTATACGTCGGTGGCAAGTACTGAAGCGCTATAGAGGACGTATATGTGTCGTGGGCAGCGAAGAGGCTAATGTAGACTTTATATAGAAAAACTCTACACCGATTGGTTCCCCCACAACGAACCACTACAAAAGCAAAGTCAGGGGCAAAATTGTGGTCTAAGGGAGTGAAGCGAGTTTAGAAGTGACCAAGGTATGGTGTGCACACAGATTTACTTCCCTTGAAGCAAATACATCAAATTGACAGCTATCTATTAATTCCGGACATATATGGCCGGAACGACTTGAAATATCTTTCGCTTTGCCGCTGTTTAACCCTTTAAGTCCTGACGCTCTGTGCGCTCAGTCACCTCTGAAATACTAGCCCAAGGGACGTCACTCCGTACAAAAGGGGGGGGGGGGGGTAGCGTCAGAAAAAAAAAAATATATATATATATATATACCCTAGCAGATTTTGTGGGGTTTTTTTTTTTTTAATGTGTAGCCGAGATGTCTGTCTGATTTGCAAAATGACTTTCAAGATGTTATGGCAGACCTGCCTACTTGGAATTTTCCCAATCAGTAGCCCAGCCATCAATTTTCAGTAGCATGGCAAATTTTTCCGTAGCATCCACAAACAACGGCAATCGATTTGTTCTCTTCCTGAGCCGAAACGCACTGCTTAATATGTTTCGCCGATTGAACATGTTGACGGCAATCGTCTCTACCGCCATGATTCACAGAGAAGTCCGCATGGCAGAGGTTGCACTGCAGCGAGCATGGTTCGCACCGAGTCAACTTCTGACGATGCAAGGCCACTCCTCCGTGTAAGCTATTTTAAAAACTTGTGCGGCAGGCCGATGTTTTTTCTTAGAACAAGATGGTGTGCCAGATGATTTTCGTTTTCTGGTTTGGGTTCGTTTTTCTTCGTTTGAAACATCTCCCGAATCGCTACTGCTGCTGGAGTCCGCCATTTTTTTTCAGAGAAAGTAATAAGAACGCATGCGCAGTCACTTTGATAAAAACGGAAGTGACTAGATTATCGCGCGGGACACAGCGTCTGCTTTTAGAAACCGACAGAACCGGGAACGGCCTAAGCAAAAATAAAATGCGGCGGCAATTTGTTTTTTCCGTAGCAACGTTAAGGTTGCCGTAGCTCCGTAGCAAAGCTTTATTTTTCGTAGCTGCTACGGCCAAATCGTAGCAGTAGGCAGGTCTGTTATGGGGATGCATGGCTCCACAAAAAAAATCTAAATGCCAAAGTGTAGTCGCAAACTGCATTCACTAGTCATTCACTGCCTACTTTTTGCAGACTGGTGAAGCCTAAGACGACTAAAATGGAAATGTAGATCAAAATCATTCACTTACCCTTTCACTTCACGATCTTATAATTCCTATCTTTCACAAAAAAAGGAATTTTCATCGCTGTCATCACTCAGTGGATGCAATAACGATTCATCATCCATGATGTAAAAGTCGGGAAAATGCTGATGTCAGTAACACGACTTCAAAAATTTGCACCGATCGAACAAAAACAATCTTGCTGCCGAAATAGGTCAGAGTACACTCCTTACTCATCACTTCGCGATCTCATAAGTCCCATCTTTCACAAAAATATGACTATTCATCGCTTTCCTCAGTCAATGGACGCCATAACTGTTCGTCATCCATATTGGAAAAATCGCGAAAATACTGAAGTCGGTCACTAATTTTCAAAAATTCATATCTTCCAAACCAATCGGCCTAGAAGCCATTGCAAGCAACAGGGCGGAAGTGTAATCTATTGCGAAAAGGCTGAAGCGCCCACGTGACTGCCATGTGATAGAAACAAAATGGAAGCGCCCAAACCGGCCACGTGGAATCCGTACGTTCCCGAACGTTCTCAGCATTTATGATCCGATTTTTTTCTGAACGTTCACCAAATAAGAGGGTTAATAAACAAACAAATAGTGGCCTACCCTGCCACTGGTGTGACCTCCATGGCACGTTGTATCCTCGGCTGATCTCAAAGCCAGAGATCTGGATGTGGGCGGGGCTGTCCTTGGTCAGCTCCAAATGGGATAAAAACGCCCCCAGGTCCAGACATCGCATCAACAGCGCAGAGCCCGCCGTGATCTGCAACCACATCATTATAATAAATTAATATATATTAAACGCTGCCAGGTCCAGACATCGCATCAACAGCGCAGAGCCCGCCGTGATCTGCAACCACATAATTATAATTATATATATTAAACACCGCTAGGTCCAGACATCGCATCAACAGCGTAGAGCCCGCCGTGATCTGCAATCACATCATTATATATATATATAAATATATATTAAACGCTGCCAGGTCCAGACATCGCATCAACAGCGCAGAGCCCGCCGTGATCTGCAACATTATTATAAATATAATAGGAAATGCTTAGGAAATAATTAAGGGGAGTAATTTCAAGGTGTGCGTGTCAATGATCCCACCGAACCGAGTGAGGACAAACAGGGGAAGTTAAGCTGGCTTCATTAGCCGTCGCCTTGTGTGTTTGAGTTGACACACATCTTCTTCTTTTTCTTCTCCTTAGGCAGCCAACTGAGTACTTTTTCCAAGATGAGCACTTACCAGGACATAAATGAAGCAGGCAAACGAACCAGTTCTAAGGTAGCAGCACAAAAAGCGCCTCAACAACGCCATTTTGCTTCGCTTCTCTACAGCTCCTTCACTTCCTGGTGAGTAGTCATTGTGCGTAATGGCGATTTGAAAAGCAAAACAAAACAACAATTTTGATGCTGTCAAAAATGTTCGGACAAATGCAACAATTTATAATATATGAATAATTTTGGGGGGAAATTGATAACAAAATGTTGGATTTCAATGGAGGTTTACGAAAAAATAAAATACAAATAATAACTACTCCCTAAAAATCTCTCTCTCTCTCTCTCTCTCTCTCTCTCTCTCTCTCTTCTTCCAGCCAGCTTCATCAGGTTGAAGATATTTGCTGATATATTGAAAAAAGAAAAGAAAACGAAGGTCACCACGCAGCGCCGAGACTCTCTCTCTCTCTCTCTCTGTGTGCGTGCGCGCGCGTGTGTGTGTTCTTGTCGACTTTCATTGTTTCCATGTTAACTACTTGTGCCTATTGTTTGTAGAAGTATCTTCTTCAGTGTTTGTTGTGCAAGCTTATAACTGACTGAAATGTTTTTTTTTTAAATTATTTAGTCTGTATTTTATGCGTAAGCCGAGCAACAAATGTCTTCTGTTTGAATAAAATAAATTGAATTGAATTGAATTGAAATCAATTGAGTATTGAAGAAAGTATAACAAACAAGAATAATTTAAAAAATTATTTAGAGGAACCGTAGCTTCGATTTACTTTACGCAAGCGTGAAGCTTAGGCCTACATCTTTTCTTTTTTTTAAAGGCTTAATTCCATAATATTATTAGAGAAAGCTAGGTCAACTTAAATCTTTACATTCTTTACATTCGTTTTAATTCTGTCTCTCCTTGGTTTGCAGGTGTCAGACAGAGCTGCCCTGGATCCAGAGAAGAGCACAACACACACGCACGCGCTGCTGCATAAACGTGCGCGCGCGCACGCACACGTGTACATGGACGAACGCACACGCGCGCACGCATATACACACACACCGTACAAATGACAGCGCTAGCTGTGAAGTGCTTGGTGTTCTTGTTTGCGGCTTTGATATGATTGTGTGTGTGTGTGTGTGTGTGTGTGTGTGTGTGTGTGTGTGTGTGTGTGTGTGTGTGTGTGTCAGTGTGTGTGACACGCGCATACATTTATCTCTCCTTCTCTCCACCCCCCCCCCTCTCTCTCTCTCACTCTCACTCTTTCTCCTATCTTTCTGTCTCTCTCTCTCTGTCTCTCTCTCTCTGTCTCTCTGTCTGTCTCTCTGTCTGTCTCTCTCTCTCTCTCTCTCTCTCTCTCTCTCTCTCTCTCTCTCTCTCTCTCTCTCTCTCTCTCTCTCTCTCTCTCTCTCGTTAGTTTCTGTTATGTGTTCGTTGTTTGGAGAAGACAGACTGAAAAGGTAAAATACGAGAAGGCGAACAAGGGAAAAAGGGAAAACGGGAGAAAGCAAACTGGGAAAAATAGGTAAAAAAAGGATATCCCAGAGGAACTCTTAGTTTCAGGATTCGGTGAAATATGATAAGGCAAACTGGGTGTGGGACAAATGGGAATAGGCAAAATATGAATGAGATGGACATGGAATAGGTAAAAAAGGAAAACGTGAAACGTCAATAGGCAAAACAGGAAAGGGCAACGACGAACTGGGATTCGGAAAAACGGAATTCGACGAACTGGGTTTCGGAAAAACGGGATTCCACCAACTGGGAATCGGAAAAAAGTGGATTCGACCAACTGAGATTCGGAAACACGGGATTCGACCAACTGGGATTCGGAATAGCGGGATGGGAACTGGGATTCGGAAAAAACGGGATTCGACCTTCTGGGAATCGGAAAAACGGGATTCGACCAACTGGGATTCGGAAAAACGGAATTCGACGAACTGGGATTCGGAAAAACGGGATTCGGCGAACTGGGATTCGGAAAAACGGGATTCGACGGACTGGGATTCGGAAAAACAGGATTCGACGAACTGGGATTCGAAAAAACGGGAATCGACGAAGTGGGATTCGGAATAGCGGGATTCGACTAAGTGGGATTCGGAAAACGGAATTCGGTAAAACAGGATAAGGCAAACTGGCCATGGGTGTGGGACAAATGGTGAAATGGGAATAGGCAAAATATTATTGAGATGGACATGGAAAAGAGGAAAACGTGGATAAGCAAAACAGGAAAGGGGAAAATGGGAGAAGACGAACTGGAAAATCACGAACTTGGAATAGATGGAGGGTAGGGGCAATATTAGTGTTAGTTTAACCCTAAGTTAGGGTTCACGAAACCCTAACTTATGGTTAGTTTAAAAAGAAGGACATCAGCTGGGACTTGCATGTTGAGGCCATAACATCAAAGGCAAACATAATGTTGGGCTTTCTACGACGGAATCTGAAGATCTGTTCATCAGAACTGAGGATAAAGCATACCTGACCCTTGTCAGACCCCTGCTTGAATATGCCAGTTCTGTGTGGGACCCCCACACTCGGAGGAACGTGGGCAAAATCGAAGCTGTACAGAGAAGGGCGGCTCGCTTCGTGTTAAACCGCTACCACAACACCTCCAGTGTAACTGACATGCTTTCTCAGTTAGGATGGCCCACACTTGAGCACCGCAGAAAGTCTACCAGGCTTACAATGCTCTATAAGATCCTGAACGGCATCGTCAAAGTCGACAACACCAGACTGAAGTCAGCTCCAACTCGCCTCAGAAGAGGATACAGCCGGCAACTATCCACCATCCAGTGCCGGACTGAATACAGGAGAAGTTCTTTCTTCCCGCGCACCATCAAAGACTGGAACTCGTTACCTGAGGAGGCTGTGTCTGCTTCTTCAGCTGGCACATTCTAGCCCCCCCATCAAGATGCAAAATCCCCCCCCCCCCCCCTCCCAAGCCCCCCCCCCCTTTCTAGTTTAGGTGTTCCTGCCGACTCAGCATCACGTCGGGGGCTCGATCAGCGAGACCTGACTGGCTGGGTCATCTTCGTAGAGTAGGTTTTTGTTTTATTTTGTTTGTTTCTTTTTTATGCCCGACTTCGGACCTCAACCGCATATAGTATCATAAAATCAAACTGATGATTGTGGATACTCAACGGTAGAAGAACCCGAATTGATGGTTAATGCAGTCCTTAGTTAGGGTTAGGGCAAACCAGATCCTTTGCTCAGCTTAATGTGACCTTTGCATACATTTATTTAGGGTTAACTAGATGACGAACTCTTGAACGAACGATCAAGAGTTCGTCGAACCCTGCAAACCAGGATCGTGATCCAAATGAATGGCCTTATTAGAAGGGGTTAGGTAGGTAATTAGAGTTAAGCTAACCCTAACTTAGGGATGGGGTTAGTTTAATCTTAATTTAGGTTAGGGGAAGACGGGGTAAAAAGCGCATGGGCGGGTAAGAAGCCCACCCAATTATCTCATGAAATAAAGAAAATTTCAGTCAAATTTGCCCATGAGACGAATGCTAGACATTAACGCTCGTCTCATGGGCAAAATGAGACTGAATTTTTCTTCATTTCATGAGATAATTGGGGTGGGCTTCTTACCCGCCCATGCGCTTTTTACCCCGTCTTCCCCTATAACCTTATTTTAGTGTCCGTGATCATTTGATGGGGTTAATGTACTAGCTTGCTAAATTAGTGTTAGCGCAAAATTAGACTCAGTGTAACCCTTAGATAGGGTTAGTAAGGGCTACCTAACACTTTGTTTGGTTAAACGTGACCCTTGCTTAAACTGATGTGTGGATAATTAATCCTAACTTGGGGTTAGCTTAACACTATTAGGGTTAGCTTAACCCTAAGTTAGTATTCTTATACATTTATTTTAGTGTCAGTGGCCATTTGTTAGAGTTAATGTACTCCTAGTCAGCGTAACCCTAAGTTAGGGTTAGCTTACCCAGGAATTAGGGTTAGTGTAACCCTTAGTTGGGGTTAGTAAGGCTGACTAACACTTTGTTGCGTTAAACGTGACCCTTGCTTACACTGATTTATGGATAATACCCATATGTTAGGGTTAGCTTAACCCTAACCCTAGCCATAAGTTAGGGTTAGCTTAACCCTACTTTAGGATTATTATAAACTTATTTTTGTGTCAGTGACCATTTGTTAGAGTTAATGTACTGCTAGTTTGGGGTTAATAAGGACTAATTAACACTAAATTAATGTTAGTTTAACCCTAAGTTAGTGTTAGCGTAACCCTAGTTAGTGGTTAGCCTTACCCTAAGTTAGGGTTACCTTACCCTGGAATTAGGGTTAGGGTTAGGGTTAACTTACCCTGGAATTAGGGTTAGTGTAGCCCTTAGTTGGGGTTAGTAAGGGCTGCTTAACACTTTGTTGTGTTAAACGTGACCCTTGCTTACACTGATTTCTGGATAGTACCCCTAAGTTAGGGTTAGCTTAACCCTAACCCTAACCCTAAGATAGGGTTAGCTTAACCCTAATGTAGGATTATTATAAACTTATTTTAGTGTCAGTGACCATTTGTTAGAGTTAATGTACTCCTAGTTTGGGGTTAATAAGGACTAATTAACACTAATTTAGTGTTAGTTTAACCCTAACCCTAACCCTAAGTTAGGGTTAACTTAACCCTAATTTAGGATTATTATAAACTTATTTTAGTGTCAGTAACCATTTGTTAGAGTTAATATACTCCTAGTTACTAATTTAGTGTTAGTTTAACCCTCACTTAGGGTTAGCGTAACCCTAAGTTAGGGTTAGCTTACCCAGGAATTAGGGTTAGTGTAACCCTTAGTTGGGGTTAGTAAGGGCTGCCTAACACTTTGTTGTGTTAAACGTGACCCTTGCTAACACTGATTTCTGGATAATACCCCTAAGTTAGGGATAACTTAACCCTAACCGTAACCCTAAGATAGGGTTAGCTTAACCCTAATTTAGGATTATTAGTCCGTCACCAAGACGGACTATTGCGATGGGCTGGTTTGTATTTTTTTTCTTTTTTTTTTCTCTGTCTGTCCCAAGGATATCTCCCGAACCGCTTGACCGAATCGCGTCAAATTTTGTGTGAAGGTGTGCCTCCTTAATAGGAAGAGATCGGCGCAAACCATTTTGCCGTCTTGACCTTGACCTTGACGTACGACCTTATAAACCGAAAATCTATTTTTAGCCATATCTCGGGCACCGATCAACATAGGATGTTGAAACTTGGTATGAAGGTGGTTTGGCTTATGCCCGTTCTGATGATGGCATACCGATCAAGGTCAAGGTCAAAAAAAGATCGCTGGAGCCTGAAAATCGGAGGGTCTTTTTTTTCTCCTTCTGTCTGTCCCAAGGATATCTTTCGAACGGGTTGACAGAATCACGTCAAATTTTGTGTGCTGGTGTGTCACCATGAGAGGAAGGCATCCGCGCAAACCATATTGCCGTCGTGACCTTGACCTTGGCGTACGACCTTGAAAACCGAAAATCTTTCAGGGGCCATAACTCCCACACCGTTAGTGTTAGAGTCTTCAAATTTGGCATGAAGGTACTTTGGCTTATGCCCGTTCTGATGGTGGCATACCGATCAAGGTCAATGTCACGGTCCGGGAGATCAGTAGGCCTTGAAAGTGGTAGGGGTCTACACATTGGGTTTTAAGCCATATTTTCCACATTGGTACTTGACAGAAGCGCTTCAGATTGTGTGTGGTACTGTATACCCTAGAGAAGAAAACATCCGAGCATAAATTATCACCATGCTGACCTTGACCTTGAAGTGTGACCTTGAAAACCGAAATTTCCTTCTTTGCGCTATATGTTTCTTCTTCAAGCTGTATCTCGTGAACTAGAAGACAGAATCCCTTCCAATTTTGTGTCAGGATGTGACACTCTACGGGGTGTCGCAAGTGCGTGGCATTGCTGGTGACGGACATGTCTGCCGCTCGGCGACGCCCTTGTTATAAACTTAATTTAGTGTCAGTGACCATTTGTTAGGGTTAATGTACTCCTAGTTTGGGGTTAATAAGGACTAATTAACACTAATTTAGTGTTAGTTTAACCCTAAGTTAGGGTTAGCTTACCCAGGAATTAGGGTTAGTGTAACCCTTAGTTGGCGTTAGTAAGGGCTGCCTAACACTTTGTTGTGTTAAACGTGACCCTTGCTTACACTGATTTCTGGATATTACCCCTAAGTTAGGGTTAGCTTAACCCTAACCCTAACCCTAACCCTAAGTTAGGGTTAGCTTAACCCTAATTTAGGATTATTATAAACTTAATTTAGTGTCAGTGACCATTTGCTAGAGTTAATGTACTCCTAGTTTGGGGTTAATAAGGACTAATTAACACTAAATTAGTGTTAGTTTAACCCTAAGTTAGGGTTAGCGTAACCCTAAGTTAGGGTTAGCTTACCCTGGAATTAGGGTTAGTGTAACTCTTAGTTGGGGTTAGTAAGGGCTGCCTAAAACTTTGTTGTGTTAAACGTGACCCTTACTTACACTGATTTCTGGATAATACACCTAAGTTAGGGTTAGCTTAACCCTAACCCTAGCCCTAAGTTAGGGTTAGCTAAACCCTAATTTAGGGTTATTGTATCCTTAAGTTATGGTTAGTAAGGGCTATTTAGCCCTATGTTCGAGTTAATGTACTCATAGTTTGGGGTTGGTAAGGGCTTATTAACCCTAATCTAGGGATATGTCCCCTAAGTTAGGGTTAGCTTAACCCTAACCCTAAGCCTAAGTTAGGGTTAGCTTAGCTCTAATTTATAATAATTATAAAATTATTTTAGTGTCAGTGACCATTTGTTAGAGTTAATGTACTCCTAGTTTGGGGTTAATAATGACTGTTGCCACAATAGAATATGGATGTGCCAGCCATCGAAACGTTATAACAGAGAGTATTCCCTCTTGTAACAACCGTTTTCTTAGTGTGCAATGACTGTTGCAACAATAGAATATGGATGTGTAAGCCATCGAAACGTTTGAATATAGAGTATTCCCTCTTGTAACAACCGTTACGATCTGTGTAACGACCGTTTCTTAGTGTGCAATGACTGTTGCAACAATAGAATATTGATGTGTAAGCCATCGAAACTTTATAACAGAGAATATTCCCTCATGTAACAACTGTTACGCTTTTTGTAACGACCGTTTTTCAGTATGCAATTACTGTTGCAACAATAGAATATGGAAGGTGTAAGGCCAGTAAACGTTGTAAAAGAGAGTATTCCCTCTTGTAACAACCGTTACACATTATGTAACGACCGTTACTCAGTGTGCAATGACTGTTGCAACTATAGAATATGCATATGTAAGCCCAGTAAACGTTATAATAGAGTATTCCCTCTTGTAACATCCGTTACGCTCTGTGTAACGACCGTTACTCAGTATGTAACGACCGTTTTGTGCAGTAGCACCAAATAGACATTAATTTGGGATAATGGGGGTTGTAAGCCATCCAAACGTTATA
>CM065692.1:49919838-49934318 GCA_017654935.2 Phymorhynchus buccinoides | reverse complement strand
AAAGCTGAAACAGCACCATCAGCAATCAATCAATCAGTTAGCTAATCAATCGATCGATCTAATGTATATAATGAAGCTGTAGAACTCTAAACTTTGTACCATGACATCGTCTTCATATACAGCACAAAATGCTGAAACAGCACACCATCAATCAATCAGTCAGCTAATCAATCAATCAATTGATCAAATGCATACAATGAAGACGTAGTTGTACCACATCATCTTCATATACAGCACAAAATGCTGAAACAGCACGTCAGCAATCAATCAATCAGTTAGCTAATCAATCAATCGATCTAATGTATATAATGAAGCTGTAGTTGTACCATGACATCGTCTTCATATACAGCACAAAATGCTGAAACAGCACACCAGCAATCAATCAGTCAAGTGTGCATGATAAAACGGTAGTTGTACTAAACCATGTACAGCACAAAATGCTGAAACAACACATCAATCAATCAATCAATCAGTCAGCTAATCCAGACATGCCTACCCCCAAATTTGCTTTTCAGGAACACTCACTCAAAATCAGTAACAGAGCATGATTTTCAGGAACATAGCTTCCGTCCAGTCCAGCATCCATCTTCATGGAATTCGCGCACTCCGACGATTGAGGCTGCCAAGCGTGTAGCTCGACCTTGGTGAAAGATGATTGGTTGAAAAGCTCTCTCGGAAAACTTCGGGGCTGACTTTCGTAAGCTTTCGGTATTGCTTTCCCGCCTCTCTCTCTCTCTCTCTCTCTCGCAGATGCTAAACCACCAGCCGGCAGCATAAGATTTTGTTGTTGATTTTTTTATCTTCCCCATAACATGCACCTGTTTTCCGTATTTTCGAAACACACTGCCAAAATCAATACATTTCAGTAACAAATACGGATAACCCGTGACGGTAGGCATGTCTGCTAAATCAATCAATCATTCACGTGTGCATGATAAAACGGCAGTAGTTGTACTAAACCATATACAGCACAAAATGCAGAGGGGAAAAAACCCAACACAGGAATCAATCGATTAATCACATGCATGATGAAGCAGTAGTTGAGCCAAGACATTGTCTTCATGTACCGCACAAAATGCTAAAACATCTGCAAGCCTAAAATGAAACATGTATGATTAAGTACCGATTAATTAAAATGGCTGGAAAAGCCAATACTGAAGTTTATGGAACATAAAACTTTTTTTTATGAAAATTGTTTTTTCCAATTAAAAAAAAAATGCTTAAAAGGTGTACAATGTGAATAATTGTGTTTCCGTGTGACGGTTCTAAATCGGCTTATGCAAATCAATGTAAAAAAACAAACTAATCCAAAAGTCTTGAAATGAGGGTCTGTTATGTTATCAATGATCTTGGGTTCTTAATTCTGAGAGGTAAGGATAGGCCTTATTTCAAATATATCACAGAAGAATCCCCAATATTTCAGACAAAAATATGTTCCATCCATGCAAGCTTAATGGAAATGTTGGCTTAAAAAAATGGCTGATGGCAAAAGGGTTAAAGTAGAAATTTTGTCGTATTCAAAAATCGCAACTAATAGATGGCACTGAAGGGGTTCTTCTTCTACTTCGAATCGCTCAGACAGTTTCCTGTCAATTATGAGCGTAGCTGCGTCATGCTGCCGTTATGCGCCTAACTAAGAAATAGTTAGGCCCAGCAAGTCCGACTTCGGCTGGAGGAAATGTTTTTGAAAGGTGTTTCGTGAAAAAGGCAGGAGAATGACCCGGTAAGGCAGAAAGATAGTAGGCCAGATGACAGTAAGCAAAGGGAAAAAAAGCAGAGTCAAAGAGAGTGACAGATTAAAGGAAGTTTACAAGCACAGAACTTCCAGAAGGTGGGGGACTGAAACTATTTATACAAAAGATTCCCCCGGTATCCCCACGGGGAGGGGTGGGTGTTCAAAACAACATTTCCCTCACCAGCTGAGTGACGCAGTAGATCATGTAGAGGCTGAACAGGATGATGCCAATGTGACAGGCTGACACGATGATGTCACTGGCCAGAAACGCTGCAACACAAATGACATGTCAATGCAACTGATCAAAATTAATTGAACATAATATTTTCATTCCAAACTTGCCTAAGCTTGAATAGTACAGGGCTTAACAGTAACTTTTTTTCCACTTGCCCAGTCGGGCAAGTTAAAGAAAAATTCACTTGCCCAAACAGCTTTTGGACTTTCCCAAAATTCAGGTGTATTGCTAGTCACACACACATAATAACATCTCTTACCCGAGCCATTGGCTTCTCTTTGTCCAAAACTTTGATTCACTAGTCAAACACACATGAAAATGTCACAAACTTCTCTTTCTGAGTCCTTGTCTTGCCTTCAGTTCCATCCCCTGTCCCCCCCCCCCCCCCCCCCCCCCCCCCCCCCCCCCCCCCCCCCCCCCCCCCCCCCCCCCCCCCCCCCCCCCCCCCCCCCTGAAAACGCCGTTCTCGTTCCTGTTCGTAGTCAGCCTGCTGTTGTTTGCGTCATTTCGCTTTCTCAATCTCACTTTCGTTATTGGCAGAACTTGCGGATTTTGATTGTGACGGTCGTTTTCCAAGAAAGGAAAGGAAAGCAAGGTTTGCTGAGCCATGACGATGTTTTTGGACAGATCAATCTCGAATCATCCACATGGTGTGCAAACACGCGTCGGCCAAGTACTTCGCAATATGAATTTCCATTGGCTCTCCTGCCCAAATTAGGAGCCAATGGGAAGACGTCTTGCATGAAACTGTGTCATTGGCGAGTAAACACTGCGATGCGCTTCAGAAACACATTTATGTTTTCTCAATCGTATACATGCACGCACACGCGCGTTCACACACACACATCTACGCACGCGCGCACACATACACATTGGCGCATGCAAGGCACTGGGGTGCATACACACACGTGCACGCACATACTGGCATGTATGCTAAACGTGCATCGCATATTCTATCACATGTGGGTACACCACACATATGCACACACACACATACACACATTGGTACCCACATGCCTGCAAATGCCTGCGCACATACCAAACATCCATTATGCTATCATATGCACGTGCAAACACACACACACACACACACGCGCGCGTAAACACACACGCTCCTTCCCACAAAGGTATACACACACACACACGTGCGTGCGCGCACGTTAGATGAATATACACGCTGTCTTCATGTCTAAGGGGAAAAAAAAATAGTTGTGGTTAAGGTATCCCTACCTACCCTATTTTTTTTCGGCCGACCCTATGATTTTGTTTGGGCCTTGTCCCAAAATAAGAAAAGAGAGAGAGCCATATGCTCATATTTCTGAAAATATGAGGGTGATTAGTACTTTCATAGTTTCAAAGCATCTTACACGCTCGTGGATGTTTTCCGGGACATTCATCTGGATGTAGGAAAGGAAAACATTATCACTAGCCGAGGTGGTTCAGCTATCTTAGCTGAACCTTTCGAACTAGAGTTTTCAACACCACTCGGTGATCTCAAAGAGCTGGGAGTGAAGAGCTTACAATTTTGTTGAGAAAGAGAAAGCTTTATTTCTTTGGGTTGTTTACTTTAAATTACTCGATGTTCATGACACACACCATGTATATATGTACACACACACACACACACACACCACACAACAGAGTGAGAGAGAGAGAGAGAGCTTGTGTTTTGTCAATTTTGACCTTTAAAAAAAAATAATTAAAAAAAGAAAAAGTTAGGTCCTACCTACCTACCCTATTTTTGGGGGCCATGTTACCTTAACCACAACTATATTTTTTGTGGGCCTAATGTGAGCTGGAATGAATGTGTCTGCACTGTGGTTTAGAGCCAACACTGTCCTAGGGTCTAAAAATAGACGAGTGGGCGGAGCGATCTTGCAGATTTGCAACCGTCAATTCTTTTGCCTTTGCAGCATTTCAACACTCCTTAGGTCCTGGAAAAAGGCCCCTTTCTATCATCAATGACTTTTGAAAGTTTCAAGGATTTTAAGGTATTTTGTTAATTTCCAAGACCTACGAGCCACTTGTGTGAATCTCCATGGAACATTGTGCCCTTGTCTGATCTCAAAGTAAATATGTTATTAACATTGTTAATAAATAAACTAGAGTGTGAAAACGCTAGAACAACCAGTAGCAGCGGGGCAGGATTTTCGGCTCCAGTGACCTTGACCTTTACCTTTGACCAATGACCTTCATTTTCGAACGTGGCCTAGATATCCTAACTACCTATCCACATGCAAAATTTGAGGGTCCTACTCCTACCTAGGTGAAGGTCCCTCAATTCAAATGCTACTGTGATAACAGACAGTCAGCCAGGAACAAACAGACAGCTCTGAAAACATGAACTCATTCGCATCACAACGATTTTGAATTATCAAAAAAACTCACACATATCTCCAGCCATGCACAAAAATAAAACATACATTAAACAAAAGGAGAAATGAAAGAATATTACATGTTTTTACTTCAGGTTTAGACATAGGGAAGTGGTAGATCAGACTTTTTTTGTAACCCCTTTGCTGCCGCCTACTACTTGCGCATGCGCCGCCGGCTTGCCGCGCGATTTTTGAACACGGCAATATCGCTGCTTAGCGGCGACGTATACGTCGGTGGCAAGTACTGAAGCGCTATAGAGGACGTATATGTGTCGTGGGCAGCGAAGAGGCTAATGTAGACTTTATATAGAAAAACTCTGCACCGATTGGTTCCCCCACAACGAACCACTACAAAAGCAAAGTCAGGGGCAAAATTGTGGTCTAAGGGAGTGAAGCGAGTTTAGAAGTGACCAAGGTGTGGTGTGCACACAGATTTACTTCCCTTGAAGCAAATACATAGCATTGACAGCTATCTATTAATTCCGGACATATATGGCCGGAACGACTTGAAATATCTTTCGCTTTGCCGCTGTTTAACCCTTTAAGTCCTGACGCTCTGTGCGCTCAGTCACCTCTGAAATACTAGCCCAAGGGACGTCACTCCGTACAAAAGGGGGGGGGGGGTAGCGTCAGAAAAAAAATATATATATATATATATACCCTAGCAGATTTTGTGGGGTTTTTTTTTTTTAATGTGTAGCCGAGATGTCTGTCTGATTTGCAAAATGACTTTCAAGATGTTATGGCAGACCTGCCTACTTGGAATTTTCCCAATCAGTAGCCCAGCCATCAATTTTCAGTAGCATGGCAATTTTTTCCGTAGCATCCACAAACAACGGCAATCGATTTGTTCTCTTCCTGAGCCGAAACGCATTGCTTAATATGTTTCGCCGATTGAACATGTTGACGGCAATCGTCTCTACCGCCATGATTCACAGAGAAGTCCGCATGGCAGAGGTTGCACTGCAGCGAGCATGGTTCGCACCGAGTCAACTTCTGACGATGCAAGGCCACTCCTCCGTGTAAGCTATTTTAAAAACTTGTGCGGCAGGCCGATGTTTTTTTCTTAGAACAAGATGGTGTGCCAGATGATTTTCGTTTTCTGGTTTGGGTTCGTTTTTCTTCGTTTGAAACATCTCCCGAATCGCCACTGCTGCTGGAGTCCGCCATTTTTTTCAGAGAAAGTAATAAGAACGCATGCGCAGTCACTTTGATAAAAACGGAAGTGACTAGATTATCGCGCGGGACACAGCGTCTGCTTTTAGAAACCGACAGAACCGGGAACGGCATAAGCAAAAATAAAATGCGGCGGCAATTTGTTTTTTCCGTAGCAACGTTAAGGTTGCCGTAGCTCCGTAGCAAAGCTTTATTTTTCGTAGCTGCTACGGCCAAATCGTAGCAGTAGGCAGGTCTGTTATGGGGATGCATGGCTCCACAAAAAAAATCTAAATGCCAAAGTGTAGTCGCAAACTGCATTCACTAGTCATTCACTGCCTACTTTTTGCAGACTGGTGAAGCCTAAGACGACTGAAATGGAAATGTAGATCAAAATCATTCACTTACCCTTTCACTTCACGATCTTATAATTCCTATCTTTCACAAAAAAGGAATTTTCATCGCTGTCATCACTCAGTGGATGCAATAACGATTCATCATCCATGATGTAAAAGTCGGGAAAATGCTGATGTCAGTAACACGACTTCAAAAATTTGCATCGATCGAACAAAAACAATCTTGCTGCCGAAATAGGTCAGAGTACACTCCTTACTCATCACTTTGCGATCTCAAGTCCCATCTTTCACAAAAATATGACTATTCATCGCTTTCCTCAGTCAATGGACGCCATAACTGTTCGTCATCCATATTGGAAAAATCGCGAAAATACTGAAGTCGGTCACTAATTTTCAAAAATTCATATCTTCCAAACCAATCGGCCTAGAAGCTATTGCAAGCAACAGGGCGGAAGTGTAATCTATTGCGAAAGCGAGGCCCACGTGACTGCCATGTGATAGAAACAAAATGGAAGCGCCCAAACTGGCCACGTGGAATCCGTACGTTCCCTAACGTTCTCAGCATTTATGATCCGATTTTTTTCTGAACGTTCACCAAATAAGAGGGTTAATAAACAAACAAATAGTGGCCTACCCTGCCACTGGTGTGACCTCCATGGCACGTTGTATCCTCGGCTGATCTCAAAGCCAGAGATCTGGATGTGGGCGGGGCTGTCCTTGGTCAGCTCCAAATGGGATAAAAACGCCCCCAGGTCCAGACATCGCATCAACAGCGCAGAGCCCGCCGTGATCTGCAACCACATCATTATAATAAATTAATATATATTAAACGCTGCCAGGTCCAGACATCGCATCAACAGCGCAGAGCCCGCCGTGATCTGCAACCACATAATTATAATTATATATATTAAACACCGCTAGGTCCAGACATCGCATCAACAGCGTAGAGCCCGCCGTGATCTGCAATCACATCATTATATATATATATAAATATATATTAAACGCTGCCAGGTCCAGACATCGCATCAACAGCGCAGAGCCCGCCGTGATCTGCAAAATTATTATAAATATAATAGGAAATGCTTAGGAAATAATTAAGGGGAGTAATTTCAAGGTGTGCGTGTCAATGATCCCACCGAACCGAGTGAGGACAAACAGGGGAAGTTAAGCTGGCTTCATTAGCCGTCGCCTTGTGTGTTTGAGTTGACACACATCTTCTTCTTTTTCTTCTCCTTAGGCAGCCAACTGAGTACTTTTTCCAAGATGAGCACTTACCAGGACATAAATGAAGCAGGCAAACGAACCAGTTCTAAGGTAGCAGCACAAAAAGCGCCTCAACAACGCCATTTTGCTTCGCTTCTCTACAGCTCCTTCACTTCCTGGTGAGTAGTCATTGTGCGTAATGGCGATTTGAAAAGCAAAACAAAACAACAATTTTGATGCTGTCAAAAATGTTCGGACAAATGCAACAATTTATAATATATGAATAATTTTGGGGGGAAATTGATAACAAAATGTTGGATTTCAATGGAGGTTTACGAAAAAATAAAATACAAATAATAACTACTCCCTAAAAATCTCTCTCTCTCTCTCTCTCTCTCTCTCTCTCTCTCTCTCTCTTCTTCCAGCCAGCTTCATCAGGTTGAAGATATTTGCTGATATATTGAAAAAAGAAAGAAAAACGAAGGTCACCACGCAGCGCCGAGACTCTCTCTCTCTCTCTCTCTGTGTGCGTGCGCGCGCGCGTGTGTGTGTTCTTGTCGACTTTCATTGTTTCCATGTTAACTACTTGTGCCTATTGTTTGTAGAAGTATCTTCTTCAGTGTTTGTTGTGCAAGCTTATAACTGACTGAAATGTTTTTTTTTTAAATTATTTAGTCTGTATTTTATGCGTAAGCCGAGCAACAAATGTCTTCTGTTTGAATAAAATAAATTGAATTGAATTGAATTGAAATCAATTGAGTATTGAAGAAAGTATAACAAACAAGAATAATTTAAAAAATTATTTAGAGGAACCGTAGCTTCGATTTACTTTACGCAAGCGTGAAGCTTAGGCCTACATCTTTTCTTTTTTTTAAAGGCTTAATTCCATAATATTATTAGAGAAAGCTAGGTCAACTTAAATCTTTACATTCTTTACATTCGTTTTAATTCTGTCTCTCCTTGGTTTGCAGGTGTCAGACAGAGCTGCCCTGGATCCAGAGAAGAGCACAACACACACGCACGCGCTGCTGCATAAACGTGCGCGCGCGCACGCACACGTGTACATGGACGAACGCACACGCGCGCACGCATATACACACACACCGTACAAATGACAGCGCTAGCTGTGAAGTGCTTGGTGTTCTTGTTTGCGGCTTTGATATGATTGTGTGTGTGTGTGTGTGTGTGTGTGTGTGTGTGTGTGTGTGTGTGTGTGTGTGTGTGTGTCAGTGTGTGTGACACGCGCATACATTTATCTCTCCTTCTCTCCACCCCCCCCCCTCTCTCTCACTCTCACTCTTTCTCCTATCTTTCTGTCTCTCTCTCTCTGTCTCTCTCTCTCTGTCTCTCTGTCTGTCTCTCTGTCTGTCTCTCTCTCTCTCTCTCTCTCTCTCTCTCTCTCTCTCTCTCTCTCTCTCTCTCTCTCTCTCTCTCTCTCTCTCTCTCTCTCGTTAGTTTCTGTTATGTGTTCGTTGTTTGGAGAAGACAGACTGAAAAGGTAAAATACGAGAAGGCGAACAAGGGAAAAAGGGAAAACGGGAGAAAGCAAACTGGGAAAAATAGGTAAAAAAAGGATATCCCAGAGGAACTCTTAGTTTCAGGATTCGGTGAAATATGATAAGGCAAACTGGGTGTGGGACAAATGGGAATAGGCAAAATATGAATGAGATGGACATGGAATAGGTAAAAAAGGAAAACGTGAAACGTCAATAGGCAAAACAGGAAAGGGCAACGACGAACTGGGATTCGGAAAAACGGAATTCGACGAACTGGGTTTCGGAAAAACGGGATTCCACCAACTGGGAATCGGAAAAAAAGTGGATTCGACCAACTGAGATTCGGAAACACGGGATTCGACCAACTGGGATTCGGAATAAACGGGATTATGGGAACTGGGATTCGGAAAAAACGGGATTCGACCTTCTGGGAATCGGAAAAACGGGATTCGACCAACTGGGATTCGGAAAAACGGTATTCGACGAACTGGGATTCGGAAAAACGGGATTCGGCGAACTGGGATTCGGAAAAACGGGATTCGACGAACTGGGATTCGGAAAAACGGGATTCGACGAACTGGGATTCGAAAAAACGGGAATCGACGAAGTGGGATTCGGAATAGCGGGATTCGACTAAGTGGGATTCGGAAAACGGAATTCGGTAAAACAGGATAAGGCAAACTGGCCATGGGTGTGGGACAAATGGTGAAATGGGAATAGGCAAAATATTATTGAGATGGACATGGAAAAGAGGAAAACGTGGATAAGCAAAACAGGAAAGGGGAAAATGGGAGAAGACGAACTGGAAAATCACGAACTTGGAATAGATGGAGGGTAGGGGCAATATTAGTGTTAGTTTAACCCTAAGTTAGGGTTCACGAAACCCTAACTTATGGTTAGTTTAAAAAGAAGGACATCAGCTGGGACTTGCATGTTGAGGCCATAACATCAAAGGCAAACATAATGTTGGGCTTTCTACGACGGAATCTGAAGATCTGTTCATCAGAACTGAGGATAAAGCATACCTGACCCTTGTCAGACCCCTGCTTGAATATGCCAGTTCTGTGTGGGACCCCCACACTCGGAGGAACGTGGGCAAAATCGAAGCTGTACAGAGAAGGGCGGCTCGCTTCGTGTTAAACCGCTACCACAACACCTCCAGTGTAACTGACATGCTTTCTCAGTTAGGATGGCCCACACTTGAGCACCGCAGAAAGTCTACCAGGCTTACAATGCTCTATAAGATCCTGAACGGCATCGTCAAAGTCGACAACACCAGACTGAAGTCAGCTCCAACTCGCCTCAGAAGAGGACACAGCCGGCAACTATCCACCATCCAGTGCCGGACTGAATACAGGAGAAGTTCTTTTTTCCCGCGCACCATCAAAGACTGGAACTCGTTACCTGAGGAGGCTGTGTCTGCTTCTTCAGCCGGCACATTCTAGCCCCCCATCAAGATGCAAATCCCCCCCCCCCTCCCCAATCCCCCCCCCCCCCTTTCTAGTTTAGGTGTTCCTGCCGACTCAGCATCACGTCGGGGGCTCGATCAGCGAGACCTGACTGGCTGGGTCATCTTCGTAGAGTAGGTTTTTGTTTTATTTGTTTGTTTCTTTTTATGCCCGGCTTCGGACCTCAACCGCATATAGTATCATAAAATCAAACTGATGATTGTGGATACTCAACGGTAGAAGAACCCGAATTGATGGTTAATGCAGTCCTTAGTTAGGGTTAGGGCAAACCAGATCCTTTGCTCAGCTTAATGTGACCTTTGCATACATTTATTTAGGGTTAACTAGATGACGAACTCTTGAACGAACGATCAAGAGTTCGTCGAACCCTGCAAACCAGGATCGTGATCCAAATGAATGGCCTATTAGAAGGGGTTAGGTAGGTAATTAGAGTTAAGCTAACCCTAACTTAGGGATGGGGTTAGTTTAATCTTAATTTAGGTTAGGGGAAGACGGGGTAAAAAGCGCATGGGCGGGTAAGAAGCCCACCCAATTATCTCATGAAATAAAGAAAATTTCAGTCAAATTTGCCCATGAGACGAATGCTAGACATTAACGCTCGTCTCATGGGCAAAATGAGACTGAATTTTTCTTCATTTCATGAGATAATTGGGGTGGGCTTCTTACCCGCCCATGCGCTTTTTACCCCGTCTTCCCCTATAACCTTATTTTAGTGTCCGTGATCATTTGATGGGGTTAATGTACTAGCTTGCTAAATTAGTGTTAGCGCAAAATTAGACTCAGTGTAACCCTTAGATAGGGTTAGTAAGGGCTACCTAACACTTTGTTTGGTTAAACGTGACCCTTGCTTAAACTGATGTGTGGATAATTAATCCTAACTTGGGGTTAGCTTAACACTATTAGGGTTAGCTTAACCCTAAGTTAGTATTCTTATACATTTATTTTAGTGTCAGTGGCCATTTGTTAGAGTTAATGTACTCCTAGTCAGCGTAACCCTAAGTTAGGGTTAGCTTACCCAGGAATTAGGGTTAGTGTAACCCTTAGTTGGGGTTAGTAAGGCTGACTAACACTTTGTTGCGTTAAACGTGACCCTTGCTTACACTGATTTATGGATAATACCCATATGTTAGGGTTAGCTTAACCCTAACCCTAGCCATAAGTTAGGGTTAGCTTAACCCTACTTTAGGATTATTATAAACTTATTTTTGTGTCAGTGACCATTTGTTAGAGTTAATGTACTGCTAGTTTGGGGTTAATAAGGACTAATTAACACTAAATTAATGTTAGTTTAACCCTAAGTTAGTGTTAGCGTAACCCTAAGTTAGGGTTACCTTACCCTGGAATTAGGGTTAGGGTTAGGGTTAACTTACCCTGGAATTAGGGTTAGTGTAGCCCTTAGTTGGGGTTAGTAAGGGCTGCTTAACACTTTGTTGTGTTAAACGTGACCCTTGCTTACACTGATTTCTGGATAGTACCCCTAAGTTAGGGTTAGCTTAACCCTAACCCTAACCCTAAGATAGGGTTAGCTTAACCCTAATGTAGGATTATTATAAACTTATTTTAGTGTCAGTGACCATTTGTTAGAGTTAATGTACTGCTAGTTTGGGGTTAATAACGACTAATTAACACTAATTTAGTGTTAGTTTAACCCTAACCCTAACCCTAAGTTAGGGTTAACTTAACCCTAATTTAGGATTATTATAAACTTATTTTAGTGTCAGTAACCATTTGTTAGAGTTAATATACTCCTAGTTACTAATTTAGTGTTAGTTTAACCCTAACTTAGGGTTAGCGTAACCCTAAGTTAGGGTTAGCTTACCCAGGAATTAGGGTTAGTGTAACCCTTAGTTGGGGTTAATAAGGGCTGCCTAACACTTTGTTGTGTTAAACGTGACCCTTGCTAACACTGATTTCTGGATAATACCCCTAAGTTAGGGATAACTTAACCCTAACCGTAACCCTAAGATAGGGTTAGCTTAACCCTAATTTAGGATTATTAGTCCGTCACCAAGACGGACTATTGCGATGGGCTGGTTTGTATTTTTTTTTTTTTTTTTTCTCTGTCTGTCCCAAGGATATCTCCCTAACCGCTTGACCGAATCGCGTCAAATTTTGTGTGAAGGTGTGCCTCCTTAATAGGAAGAGATCGGCGCAAACCATTTTGCCGTCTTGACCTTGACCTTGACGTACGACCTTGATAAACCGAAAATCTATTTTTAGCCATATCTCGGGCACCGATCAACATAGGATGTTGAAACTTGGTATGAAGGTGGTTTGGCTTATGCCCGTTCTGATGATGGCATACCGATCAAGGTCAAGGTAAAAAAGATCGCTGGAGCCTGAAAATCGGAGGGTCTTTTTTTCTCCTTCTGTCTGTCCCATGGATATCTTTCGAACGGGTTGACAGAATCACGTCAAATTGTGTGTGCTGGTGTGTCACCATGAGAGGAAGGCATCCGCGCAAACCATATTGCCGTCGTGACCTTGACCTTGGCGTACGACCTTGAAAACTGAAAATCTTTCAGGGGCCATAACTCCCACACCGTTAGTGTTAGAGTCTTCAAATTTGGCATGAAGGTACTTTGGCTTATGCCCGTTCTGATGGTGGCATACCGATCAAGGTCAATGTCACGGTCCGGGAGATCAGTAGGCCTTGAAAGTGGTAGGGGTCTACACATTGGGTTTTAAGCCATATTTTCCACATTGGTACTTGACAGAAGCGCTTCAGATTGTGTGTGGTACTGTATACCCTAGAGAAGAAAACATCCGAGCATAAATTATCACCATGCTGACCTTGACCTTGAAGTGTGACCTTGAAAACCGAAATTTCCTTCTTTGCGCTATATGTTTCTTCTTCAAGCTGTATCTCGTGAACTAGAAGACAGAATCCCTTCCAATTTTGTGTCAGGATGTGACACTCTACGGGGTGTCGCAAGTGCGTGGCATTGCTGGTGACGGACATGTCTGCCGCTCGGCGACGCCCTTGTTATAAACTTAATTTAGTGTCAGTGACCATTTGTTAGGGTTAATGTACTCCTAGTTTGGGGTTAATAAGGACTAATTAACACTAATTTAGTGTTAGTTTAACCCTAAGTTAGGGTTAGCTTACCCAGGAATTAGGGTTAGTGTAACCCTTAGTTGGCGTTAGTAAGGGCTGCCTAACACTTTGTTGTGTTAAACGTGACCCTTGCTTACACTGATTTCTGGATAGTACCCCTAAGTTAGGGTTAGCTTAACCCTAACCCTAACCCTAACCCTAAGTTAGGGTTAGCTTAACCCTAATTTAGGATTATTATAAACTTAATTTAGTGTCAGTGACCATTTGCTAGAGTTAATGTACTCCTAGTTTGGGGTTAATAAGGACTAATTAACACTAATTTAGTGTTAGTTTAACCCTAAGTTAGAGTTAGCGTAACCCTAAGTTAGGGTTAGCTTACCCTGGAATTAGGGTTAGTGTAACTCTTAGTTGGGGTTAGTAAGGGCTGCCTAAAACTTTGTTGTGTTAAACGTGACCCTTACTTACACTGATTTCTGGATAATACACCTAAGTTAGGGTTAGCTTAACCCTAACCCTAGCCCTAAGTTAGGGTTAGCTAAACCCTAATTAAGGGTTATTATATCCTTAAGTTATGGTTAGTAAGGGCTATTTAGCCCTATGTTCGAGTTAATGTACTCATAGTTTGGGGTTGGTAAGGGCTTATTAACCCTAATCTAGGGATATGTCCCCTAAGTTAGGGTTAGCTTAACCCTAACCCTAAGCCTAAGTTAGGGTTAGCTTAGCTCTAATTTATAATAATTATAAAATTATTTTAGTGTCAGTGACCATTTGTTAGAGTTAATGTACTCCTAGTTTGGGGTTAATAATGACTGTTGCCACAATAGAATATGGATGTGCCAGCCATCGAAACGTTATAACAGAGAGTATTCCCTCTTGTAACAACCGTTTTCTTAGTGTGCAATGACTGTTGCAACAATAGAATATGGACGTGTAAGCCATCGAAACGCTATAATAGAGTATTCCCTCTTGTAACAACCGTTACGATCTGTGTAACGACCGTTTCTTAGTGTGCAATGACTGTTGCAACAATAGAATATGGATGTGTAAGCCATCGAAACTTTATAACAGAGAATATTCCCTCATGTAACAACTGTTACGCTTTTTGTAACGACCGTTTTTCAGTATGCAATTACTGTTGCAACAATAGAATATGGAAGGTGTAAGGCCAGTAAACGTTGTAAAAGAGAGTATTCCCTCTTGTAACAACCGTTACACATTATGTAACGACCGTTACTCAGTGTGCAATGACTGTTGCAACTATAGAATATGCATATGTAAGCCCAGTAAACGTTATAATAGAGTATTCCCTCTTGCAACATCCGTTACGCTCTATGTAGCGACCGTTACTCAGTATGTAATGACTGTTGCAACAATAGAATATGGATGTGTAAGCCATCC
>CM065692.1:49902338-49914838 GCA_017654935.2 Phymorhynchus buccinoides | reverse complement strand
CCTCTTGCAACAACCATTACGCTTTGTGTAACGACCGTTACTCAGTGTGCAATGACTGTTGCAACAATAGAATATGGATATGCAAGCCCAGTAAACGTTATAATAGAGAGTATTCCCTCTTGTAACATCCGTTACGCTCTATGTAACGACCGTTACTCAGTAGTATGTAAAAGACTGTTTCAACAATAGAATATGGATGTGTAAGCCATCCAAACGCTATAATAGAGTATTCATTCCTATAACAACCGTTGCGCTCTGTGTAACGACCGTTAGTCAGTGTGCAATGACTGTTACAACAATAGAATAAGGATGTGTAAGCCCAGTAAACAATATATAAGAAAGTATTCCTTCTTGTAACAATCGCTACGCCCTGTGTAACGACCGTTACTCAGTGTGCAATGACTGTTGCAACAATAGAATATGGATGTGTAAGCCATCGAAACGTTATAATAGAGAGTATTCCCTCTTGTAACAACCGTTACGCTCTGCTTAACGACCGTTACTAAGTGTGCCATGACTGTTTGAAGAATAGAATATGGATGTGTAAGCCATCGAAACGTTATAATAGAGAGTATTCCCTCTTGTAACAACCGTTACGCTCTGTGTAACGACCGTTACTAAGTATGCAATGACTGTTGCAACTATAGAATATGGATGTGTAAGACTTTGAAACGTTGTAATAGAGTATTCGCTCTTGTAGCAACCGTTACGCTCTGTGTAATGACCGTTACTCAGTGTGCAATGACTTGCAACAATATAATATGGATGTGTAAGCCCAGTAAACATTATAATAGAGAGTATTCCCTCTTGTAACAACCGTTACGCTCTGTGTAACGACCGTTACTCAGTATGCAATGACTGTTGCAACTATAGAATATGGATGTGTAAGCCATCAAAACGTTATAATCGAGAGTATTCCCTCTTGTAACAACCGTTACGCTCTGTGTAACGACCGTTACAATAGAATATGGATGTGTAAGCCATCGAAACGTTATAATAGAGAGTATTCCCCCTTGCAACGACCGCTACATATTATGTGACGACCGTTACTCAGTGTGCAATGACTGTTGGAACAATAGAATATGGACGTGTAAGCCCTATAAACGTTATAATAGAGAGTATTCCCTCTTGTAACAACCGTTACGCTCTATGTAACGACCGTTACTCAGTATGCAATGACAGTTGCAACAATAGAATATGGATATGTAAGGCCAGTAAACGTTATAATAGAGAGTATTCCCTCTTGCAACAACCGTTACGATCTGTGTAACGACCGTTTATTAGTGTGCAATGACTGTTGGAACAATATGCCCAGTAAACGTTATAATAGAGAGTATTCCCTCTTCTAGCAACCGTTACGCTCTGTGTAACGACCGTTACTCAGTGTGCAATGACTGTTGCAACAATAGAATATGGATGTGTAAGCCCAGTAAACGTTATAATAGAGAGTATTCCTTCTTGTAACAACCGTTACGCTCTGTGTAACGACCGTTACTCAGTATGCAATGACTGTTGCAACACATAGAATATGGATGTGTAAGCCATCGAAACGTTCCTCTTGTAACAACCATTACGCACTGTGTAACGATTGTTACTCAGTGTGAAATGACTGTTGCAACTATAGAATATGGATGTGTAAGCCATCAAAACGTTATAATAGAGAGTATTCCCTCTTGTAACAACCGTTACGATCTGTGTAACGACCGTTACTCAGTGTGCAATGACTGTTGCAACAATAGAATATGGATGTGTAAGCCATCGAAACGTTATAATAGAGAGTATTCCCTCTTGTAACAACCGTTACATATTATGTAACGACCGTTACTCAGTGTGCAATGACTGTTGCAACAATAGAATATGGATGTGTAAGCCCTTTAAAAGTTATAATAGAGAGTATTCCCTCGTGGAAAAACCGTTACGCTCTATGTAACGACCGTTACTCAGTATGCAATGACTTGCAACAATAGAATATGGATGGGTAAGACATCGAAACGTTAAAATAGAGAGTATTCCCTCTTGAAACAACCGCTACGCTCTGTGTAACGACCGTTACTCAGTGTGCAATGACAGTTGCAACAATAGAATATGGATGTGTAAGCCATCGAAACGTTATAATAGAGAGTATTCCCTCTTGTAACAACCGTTACGATCTGTGTAACGACCTTTTCTCAGTGTGCAATGACATTTGGAACAATAGAAAGTTATAATGGAGAGTATTCCCTCTTGTAACAACGGTTACATATTATGTAACGACCATTACTCAGTGTGCAATGACTGTTGCAACCATAGAATATGGATGTGTAAGGCCAGTAAACGTTATAATAGATAGTATTCCCTCTTGTAACAACCGTTACGTTCTGTGTAACGACGGTTACTCAGTATGCAATGACTGTTGCAACAATAGAATATGGATGTGTAAGCATTCGAAACGCTATAATAGAGTATTCCCTCTTGTAACAACCGTTACGCTCTGTGTAACGACCGTTACTCAGTAACCAATGACTGTTGCAATTATAGAATATGGATGTGTAAGGCCAGTAAACGTTATCATAGAGACTATTCCCTCTTGTAACAACCGTTACGCTCTGTGTAATGACCGTTACTCAGTATGCAATAACTTTTCCAACTATATAATGCAGATGTGTAAGCCCAGTAAACGTTATAATAGAGAGCATTTCCCTATTGTAGCAACCGTTACGCTCTGTGTGACGACCGTTACTCAGTATGCAATGACTGTTGTAACTAAAGAATATGGATGTGTAAGGCCAGTAAACGTTAAAATACAGAGTATTCCCTCTTGTAACAACCGTTACGCTCTGTGTAACGACCGTTTCTCAGTGTGCAATGACTGTTGGAACAATAGAATATGGATGTGTAAGCCATCAAAACGTTATAATAGAGAGCATTCCCTCTTGTAACAACCGTTACATATTATGTAACGACCGTTACTCAGTGTGCAATGACTGTTGCAACAATAGAATATGGATGTGTAAGCCCATTAAAAGTTATAATAGAGAGTATTCCCTCGTGGAAAAACCGTTACGCTCTGTGTAACGACCGTTACTCAGCATGCAATGACTTGCAACAATAGAATATGGATGGGTAAGACATCGAAACGTTAAAATAGAGAGTATTCCCTCTTGAAACAACCGTTACGCTCTGTGTAACGACCGTTACTCAGTGTGCAATGACAGTTGCAACAATAGAATATGGATGTGTAAGCCATCGAATCGTCATAATAATTAGTATTCCATCTTGTAACAACCGTTACGATCTGTGTAACGACCGTTTCTCAGTGTGCAATGACTTTTGGAACAATAGAAAGTTATAATGGAGAGTATTCCCTCTTGTAACAACGGTTACATATTATGTAACGACCGTTACTCAGTGTGCAATGACTGTTAACAACCGTTACGCTCTGTGTAACGACCGTTACTCAGTATGCAATGACTTTTGCAACTATATAATATGGATGTGTAAGCCCAGTAAACGTTGTAATAGAGTATTCCCTCTTGTAACAACCGTTACGCTCTGTGTAACGACCGTTACTCAGTATGCAATGACTGTTGCAACAATAGAATATGGATGTGTAAGCCATCGAAACGTTATAATACAGAGTATGTCTCTTGTAATAACCGTTTCGCTCTGTGTAACGACCGTTAATCATGGATGTGTAAGGCCAGTAAACGTTATAATAGAGAGTATTCCCTCTTGTAACAACCGTTACGCTCTGTGTAACGACCGTTACTCAGTATGCAATGACTGTTGCAACAATAGAATATGGATGTGTAAGCCATCGAAACGTTATAATAGAGTATTCCCTCTTGTAACAACCGTTACGCTCTGTGTAACGACCGTTACTCAGTATGCAATTACTGTTGCAACAATAGAATATGGATGTGTAAACCATCCAAACGTGAAAATAGAGAGTATTCCCTCTTGTAACAACCGTTACGCTCTGTGTAACGACCGTTACTCAGTATGAAATGACTGTTGCAACAATATATTATTGATGTGTAAGCCCAGTAAACGTTATAATAGAGAATATTCCCTATTGTAACGACCGTTACACTCTGTGTAACGACCGTTACTCAGTATGCAATGACTGTTGCAACTATTGAATATGGATGTGTAGGCCATCGAAACGTTATAATAGAGATGTGTAAGCCCAGTAAACGTTATAATAGAGAGTAAACCGTCTTGTAACAACCGTTACGCTCCAGGTAACGACCGTTACTCATTAAGCAATGACTGTTGCAATTATACAATATGGATGTGTAAGGCCAGTAAACGTTATAATAGAGAGTATTCCCTCTTGTAACAACCATTACGCTCTATGTAACGACCGTTACTCAGTGTGCAATGACTGTTGCAACTATAGAATATGGATGTGTAAGCCATCGAAACGTTATAATAAAGAGTATTCCCTCTTGTAACAACCGTTACGCTCTGTGTAACGACCGTTACTCAGTATGCAATGACTGTTGCAACAATAGAATATGGATGTGTAAGCCATCGAAACGTTATAATAGAGAGTATTCCCTCTTGTAACAACCGTTACGCTCTGTGTAACGACCGTTACTCAGTATGCAATGACTGTTGCAACAATAGAATATGGATGTGTAAGCCATCGAAACGTTATAATAGAGAGTATTCCCTCTTGTAACAACCGTTACGCTCTGTGTAACGACCGTTACTCAGTATGCAATGACTGTTGCAAAAATAGAATATGGATGTGTAAGCCATCGAAACGTTATAGTAGAGAGTAATTTTTCTTGTAACAACCGTTACGCTCTGTGTAACGATCGTTACTCAGTGTGGAATGAATGTTGCAACTATATAATATCGATGTGTAAGCCATCAAAACGTAATAATAGAGAGTATTCCCTCTTGTAACAACCGTTACGATCTGTGTAACGACCGTTTCTCAGTGTGCAATGACTGTTGGAACAATAGAATATGGATGTGTAAGCCACCGAAACGTTATAATAGAGATGTGTAAACCCAGTAAACGTTATAATAGAGAGTATTCCCTCTTGTAACAACCGATACGCTCTGTGTAACGACCGTTACTCAGTATGCAATGACTGTTGCAACTATAGAATATGGATGTGTAAGCCATCGTAAACGTTATAATAGAGAGTATTCCCTCTTGTAACAACCGTTACGCTCTGTGTAACGACCGTTACTGAGTATGCAATGACTGTTGCAACAATAGAATATGGATGTGTAGGGCATCGAAACGTTATAATAGATAGCATACCCCCTTGCAACAACCGCTACATATTATGTAACGACCGTTAATCAGTGTGCAATGACTGTTGCAACAATAGAATATGGATGTGTAAGCCCAGTAAACGTTATAATAGAGAGTATTCCCTCTTGTAACAACCGTTACGCTCTGTGTAACGACCGTTACTCAGTATGCAATGACTGTTGCAACAATAGAATATGGATGTGTAAGCCATCAAAACGTCATAATAGAGAGTATTCCCTCTTGTTACAACCACTACGCTCTGTGTAACGACCGTTTCTCAGTATGCAATAACTGTTACAACAATAGAATAAGGATGTGTAAGCCCAGTAAACGTTATAATAGAGAGTATTCCCTCTTGTAACAACCGTTACGATCTGTGTAACGACCGTTTCTCAGTGTGCAATGACAGTTGCAACAATAGAATATGGATGTGTAAGCCATCGAAACGCTATAATAGAGTATTCCCTCTTGTAACCGTTATGCTCTGTGTCACGACCGTTACTCAGCATACAATAACTGTTACAACAAAAGAATAAGGATGTGTAAGCCCAGTAAACGTTATAATAGAGAGTATTCCCTCTTGAAACAACCGTTTCGCTCTGTGTAACGACCGTTAATCATGGATGTGTAAGGCCAGTAAACGTTATAATAGAGTATTCCCTCTTGAAACAACCGTTACGCTCTGTGTAACGACCGTTTCTCAGTGTGCAATGACTGTTGGAACAATAGAATATGGATGTGTAAGCCATCGAAACGTTATAATAGAGAGTATTCCCTCTTGTAACAACCGTTACATATTATGTAACGACCGTTACTCAGTGTGCAATGACTGTTGCAACAATAGAATATGGATGTGTAATCCCAGTAAACGTTGCAATAGAGAGTATTCCCTATTGCAACGACCGTTACGCTCTGTGTAACCACCGTTACTCAGTATGCATTGACTGTTGCAGGTATTGAATAAGGATGTGTAGGCCATCCAAACGTTATAATAGAGAGTATTCCCTCTTGTAACAACCGTTACGATCTGTGTAACGACCGTTACTCAGTATGCAATGACTGTTGCAACTATATAATATGGATGTGTAATCCCAGTAAACGTTGCAATAGAGAGTATTCCCTATTGTAACGACCGTTACGCTCTGTGTAACGACCGTTACTCAGTATGCATTGACTGTTGCAGGTATTGAATAAGGATGTGTAGGCCATCGAAACGTTATAATAGAGATGTGTAAGCCCAGTAAACGTTATAATAGAGAGCAATCCCTCTTGTAACAACCGTTACGCTCTAGGTAACGACCGTTACTCAGTATGCAATCACTTTTGCAACTATATAATATGGATGTGTAAGCCCAGTAAACGTTGTAATAGAGAGTATTCCCTCTTGTAACAACCGTTACGATCTGTGTAACGACCGTTTCTCAGTGTGCAATGACTGTTGGAACAATACAATAAGGATTATGTAACGACCGTTACTCAGTGTGCAATGACTGTTGCAACAATAGAATATGGATGTGTAAACCATCGAAACGTTAAAATAGAGTATTCCCTCTTGTAACAACCGTTACGCTCTGTGTAACGACCGTTACTCAGTATGCAATGACTTTTGAACTATAGAATATGGATGTGTAAGCCCAGTAAACGTTATAACGTTATAACGTTATAATAGAGAGTATTCCCTCTTGTAACAACCGTTAAGATCTGTGTAACGACCGTTTCTCAGTGTGCAATGACTGTTGGAACAATAGAATATGGATGTGTAAGCCATCGAAACGTTATAATACAGAGTATGTCTCTTGTAATAGACGTGTCGCTCTGTGTAACAACCGTTATAGTAAACGTAAACGTTATAGTAAACGAATGTGTAAGCCATCGAATCGTTATTATAAAGAGTATTCCCTCTTGTAACAACCGTTAAGATCTGTGTAATGACCGTTTCTCAGTGTGCAATGACTGTTGGAAGAATAGAATATGGATGTGTAAGCCATCGAAACGTTATAGTACAGAGTATGTCTCTTGTAATAGACGTTTCGCTCTGTGTAACAACCGTTATATTAAACGTAAACGTTATAGTAAACGTAAACGTTTATAGTAAACGTTATAATAGAGAGTATTCCCTCTTGTAACAACCGTTACGCTCTGTGTAACGACCGTTACTCAGTATGCAATGACTGTTGCAACAATATAATATGGATGTGTAAGCCATCGAAACGTTATAATACAGAGTATGTCTCTTGTAATAACCGTTTCGCTCTGTGTAACGACCGTTATTAAGTATGCAATGACTGTTGCAACAATATATTATTGATGTGTAAGCCCAGTAAACGTTATAATAGAGAATATTCCCTATTGTAACGACCTTTACGCTCTGTGTAACGACCGTTACTCAGTATGCAGTGACTGTTGCAGCTATTGAATATGGATGTGTAGGCCATCGAAACGTTATAATAGAGATGCATAAGCCCAGTAAACGTTATAATAGAAAGTAATCCCTCTTGTAACTACCGTTACGCTCTAGGTAACGACCGTTACTCAGCAGCAAGCAATGACTTTCGCAACTATTTAATATGGATGTGTAAGCCCAGGAAACGTTGTAATAGAGAGTATTCCCTCTTGTAACAACCGTTACGCTCTGTGTAACGACCGTTACTCTGTATGCAATGACTGTTGCAACAATAGAATATGGATGTGTAAGCCATCGAAACGTTATAATACAGAGTATGTCACTTGTAATAACCGTTTCACTCTGTGTAACGACCGTTAATCATGGATGTGTAAGGCCAGTAAACGTTATAATAGAGAGTATTCCCTCTTGTAACAACCGTTACGCTCTGTGTAACGACCGTTACTCAGTAAGCAATGACTGTTGCAATTATATAATATGGATGTGTAAGCCCAGTAAACGTTGTAATAGAGAATATTCACTCTGGTAACAACCGTTACGCTCTGTGTAACGACCGTTACTCAGTATGCAATGACTGTTGCAACAATATATTATTGATGTGTAGGCCCAGTAAACGTTATAATAGAGAATATTCCCTATTGTAACGACCGTTACGCTCTGTGTAACGACCGTTAATCAGTATGCATTGACTGTTGAAGCTATTGAATATGGATGTGTAGGCAATCGAAACGTTATAATAGAGATGTGTAAGCCCAGTAAACGTTATGATAGAGAGTAATCCCTCTTGTGACTGTTGCAATTATATAATATGGATGTGTAAGCCCAGTAAACGTTGTAATAGAGATTATTCACTCTGGTAACAACCGTTACGCTCTGTGTAACGACCGTTACTCAGTATGCAATGACTGTTGCAACAATATATTATTGATGTGTAAGCCCAGTAAACGTTATAATAGAGAATATTCCCTATTGTAACGACCGTTACGCTCTGTGTAACGACCGTTACTCAGTATACAGTGACTGTTGCAGCTATTGAATATGGATGTGTAGGCCATCGAAACGTTATAATAGAGATGTGTAAGCCCAGTAAACGTTATAATAGAGAGTAATCCCTCTTCTAACAACCGTTACGCTCTAGGTAACGACCGTTACTCAGAATGCAATGACTTTTGCAACAATAGAATATGGATGTGTAAGCCATCGAAACGTTATAATACAGAGTATGTCACTTGTAATAAACGTTTCACTCTGTGTAACGACCGTTAATCATGGATGTGTAAGGCCAGTAAACGTTATAATAGAGAGTATTCCCTCTTGTAACAACCGTTACGCTCTGCGTAACGACCGTTACTCAGTATGCAATGACTGTTGCAACAATAGAATATGGATGTGTAAACCATCCAAACGTTAAAATAGAGAGTATTCCCTCTTGTAACAACCGTTACGCTCTGTGCAACGACCGTTACTCAGTAAGCAATGACTGTTAAGCCCATAAACGTTGTAATAGAGATTATTCACTCTGGTAACAACCGTTACGCTCTGTGTAACGACCGTTATAATAGAGATTATTCCTCTTGTAACAACCGTTACGCTCTGTGTAACGACCGTTACTCAGTATGCAATGACTGTTGCAACAATATATTATTGATGTGTAAGCCCAGTAAACGTTATAATAGAGAATATTCCCTATTGTAACAACCGTTACGCTCTGTGTAACGACCGTTACTCAATATGCATTGACTGTTGCAGCTATTGAATATGGAAGTGTAGGCAATCGAAACGTTATAATAGAGATGTGTAAGCCCAGTAAACGTTATAATAGAGAGTAATCCCTCTTGTAACAACCGTTACGCTCTAAGTAACGACCGTTACTCAATAAGCAATGACTGTTGCAATTATAGAATGTTTGATTTAGATTAATATATCTATCTATTCTATCTATATACTTACCGTTTCACTACGAACTGAGTTTACTCTTCCAACTTGGGGCAAATGCCAATTTACCAAAGACATAGTCTAAATAAGACTAAAATCACTTCCCTTGGCACGGTTACCGTGCATATAGCCGATGATATGATCCGGGTGACGTCACTTCCGTAGCGGCTATTTCAAATCAGGATAAATTTTCCTGAAACTTGAGTAAAACAATGGTTCACAAAGGAGGGAGGATGGGAGGGAACCTTTACTCGTAGTGAAACGGTAAGTATATAGATAGAATAGATAGATATATTAATCTAAATCAAACAATCTATTCTATCATGTTACCGTTTCACTACGAACTGAGTTGATTGCCAACGAGGAGGTGGGCAAGAAACATTGTTGAACTCCTAGAGAAAAAAAACAACAATTAGTCAATACAGCTTACCCCATAGGGGCCAATTGCTTGGGTATCCATGGGCAGGTCTCCCGGGAACGGGGGGGGGGACCACATGTGCCGATCACATAAAACCCACATACCCCCCCCAACAAAGCATGAATATGCATACAAACCACAAGTACCCCATCACGTTACCTTAGTTCAGGGAGACCGGGGTCTGAGCCAGGACAGCCTTCCTGATGCCGAAGGTGTTGTCCTGTCTGCGGGCAGAGTAATGCCTGAGGTAAAAGCTGCTGAAGGTGGACTGGGATCGCCAGAATGCAGACTCCATGATGTGGGACAAGGGGACACCTTTGATCATGGCGAGAGAGGCGCTGATGGCCCTGATTTCGTGGGCCCGTATTGGGTTGAGGGGCAAGGCTTTGTCGGCGTGGGCATAGGCTAGCTTAATAGTACAAATTAACCATCGGGAAATGGTGGATTTGATTATGTCCTTAGCATACCTCTCATTCAGAGAGATAAACAGCCTACGTCGTTGCCCCCTAAACGAGGAAGTTCTCTTCAGGTAGAACTTAATAGCCCTGACAGGGCATAAGAACCTATCTTCATCATCCTGTGAGAGGATCTGCTTGATGCTCTGAATGGTGACAGAAGGAGAAGATGTCTGGGAGGGCTGATTTTTAGCCCGAAACTCTGGCAAAAAAAGACAGTGTCACAGATTGGGGATCAGATGAGAACTCGATGTCGCTATCTAAACCGCTAAGAGCGTGGACGCCGCTAACACGCCTAGCCGTGGTGAGTGAAACCAGAAAGACAGTCTTAAAGGTGAGGAGCTTGAGTGACAGAGACGACATGGGTTCACAGTAATCCCTGAGGAATGACAGGACGAGGAAGATATCCCACTGGGGAAACCTAACTGACCGAGTAACCGACAGGTTGCGAACTGCATCAATGACATGCGACACCTCTATTGAACTCGAGAAGGAGGGAGACTTCTTGCCTCTAGAAACAGCTACAGTATGAGACACAGCGGCCTTGTACCCGTTGAGCGTTTGAGCCGAAAGACCCCTATCCAAATGTAGGTGAGAGAGGAATCGAGCGAACTCAGAGGCTGAAGGGTTCAGAGGGGGGAAACCGTGAGAAGAGCAGAACTCGAACCATGAGGCCCACCTGATGTCATAGAGTCTGTTTGTACTCTGTCTCCTGGCTTTCAGCATGAGGTCAATGGTTCTGGATGGGATCCCTCGTGATTGCAGGCCTGACCGCATAGTAGCCATGCGGTCAGCTGAAACGTTTCTGGGCTTGCGTGACCGACTCCTGTGCGAGGCTGGAGCAGGGTGCGGTCTGTCAGGTGCAGCCGGAAGGGAGGTGTGTGAGACAGGTTGACTAGTTCGGGGAACCAGGGGCTGGATTCCCAGAACGGGGCGACGATGATCAGCCGAGGCTTGTCGCGGGAGTATTTCTCCAGGACTTTCGGAAGGAGTGATGTCGGGGGGTAGGCATATGCCGACATGCCTGTCCAGGGTATGGAGAAGGCGTTGCGCGCCAGTGCCTGGGGGTCCCTCATAGGAGAAACATAGAGCTGAAGCCTTGAGTTGTACTTGGTGGCGAACAAGTCCACGTGAGGTTTGCCCCAGGACTCCCACAGAGGAAGTAGAGATTGGTGTGCAATTGTCCACTCCGTTGGGAGGATCTGGCCCTTCCTGCTCAGCTGGTCCGCCAGAACATTGAGTCTTCCAGGAACATATTCCACAGAGAGGAAGGTGTGGTTGGCTTGAGCCCACAGCAGGATCTCCTCCGCTTTCTTTGAGAGTAGCACGGAGCGAGTGCCGCCCTGGCGGCGTAGGTATGAAAGGGCTGTGGTGTTGTCGCCGCAGACAGTGACCCAAAAGTCCGAGAGGAGGGGGGCGAACACCTTGAGAGCTCGAGCAACCGCCTCCAGCTCGAGAAGGTTGATATGTAGAAGGGACTCCGATGGGGTCCAAAGACCTGAGACCTCCTCGTTGTCTAAATGTGCTCCCCATCCAGCCGTAGACGCATCCGTGTGGAGGAACCGTTGCTGTTGAAGCGGACGGATGGGAACTGCGTCGTTGAGCCAAGAGATCTTCGCCCATTGGGCTGTCGACTCGAGGAACCAAGGGCCTAGCTCTATCTGGTGATCGAGAGGCACATGCGAGATTGCCCTGGCCGAGAGGTGGCGTTGAAGAGGCCTCTTGTGGACTCTGGCCACTGGTAGTAGGTTCGCAACAGACTCCATCAGCCCTAGAAGCCGGAGGAGTTGCCGGGCTGACGCCGAAGATCTCTGTCTGAGAAGAGTCACTGAGTTCAGCAGGCTGAGGACTCGGTCCTGAGTTGGCTGGACACGAAACCGTACGGTGTCGAACACCATTCCCAGGTAGGAGAAGGTGGTTGAAGGGACGAGATCTGATTTCTGATCGTGAATCCGAAAGCCCAGAGAGCGAGATAGTTTGACCAGGGTGTCTGTGTGGGAACGGCAGAGACTGCGGGAAGAGGCCAGCAGA
>CM065692.1:49878658-49901838 GCA_017654935.2 Phymorhynchus buccinoides | reverse complement strand
GGACTACTCTCTATTATAAGTTTACTGGGCTTAACATCTCTATTTATAACGTTTCGATGGCCGACACATTCCATATTCAATGCTGACAAACAAGTCAATTGCATACTGAGTAACGTCGTTACACAGAGCGAAAAACGGTTATTTACAGAGAAAACTCTGTATTATAACGTTCGATGGCTTACACAGAGCGTAACGGTTATTACAAGAGGGGATACTCTATTATAACGTTTACCTTGGCCTTACACATCCATAATTAACGGTCGTTACACAGAGCGAAACGGTTATTACAAGAGACATACTCTGTATTATAACGTTTCGATGGCTTACACATCCATATTCTATAATTGCAACAGTCTTTCCACACTGAGTAACGGTCGTTACACAGAGCGTAACGGTTGTTACAAGAGGGAATACTCTCTATTACAACGTTTACTGGGCTTACACATCCATATTATATAGTTGCAACAGTCATTGCATACTGAGTAACGGTCGTTACACAGAGCGTAGCGGTTCTTACAAGAGGGAATACTTTCTATTATAACGTTTACTGGCCTTACACATCCATATTCTATGATTGCAACAGTCATTGCTTATTGAGTAACGGTCGTTACCTAGAGCGTAACGGTTGTTACAAGAGGGATTACTCTCTATTATAACGTTTACTGGGCTTACAGAAACTCTATTATAACGTTTCGATGGCCTACACATCCATATTCAATATCTGCAACAGTCATTGCATACTGAGTAATGGTCGTTACACAGATCGTAACGGTCGTTACAATAGGGAATATTCTCTAGCGTTATAACGTTTACTGGGCTTACACATCAATAATATATATGTTGCAACAGTCATTGCATACTGAGTAACGGTCGTTACACAGAGCGTAACGGTTGTTACAAGAGGGAATACTCTCTATTTAAACGTTTCGATGGCTTACACATCCATATTCTATTGTTGCAATAGTCATTGCATACTGAGTAACGGTCGTCACACAGAGCGTAACGGTTTTTACAAGAGGGAATACTCTCTATTATAACGTTTACTGGCCTTACACATCCATGATTAACGGTCGTTACACAGAGCGAAACGGTTATTACAAGAGACATACTCTGTATTATAACGTTTCGTAGAGCGTAACGGTTGTTACAAGAGGGAATACTCTCTATTATAACGTTTACTGGGCTTACACATCTCTATTATTACGTTTCGATGGCCTACACATCCATATTATATAATTGCGACAGTCATTGCTTACTGAGTAACGGTCGTTACACAGAGCGTAACGGTTGTTACAAGAGGGAATACTCTCTATTTAAACGTTTCGATGGCTTACACATCCATATTCTATTGTTGCAACAGTCATTGCATACTGAGTAACGGTCGTTACACAGAGCGTAACGGTTGTTACAAGAAGGAATACTCTCTATTATAACGTTTGCTGGCCTTACACATTCATGATTAACGGTCGTTACACAGAGCGAAACGGTTATTACAAGAGACATACTGTGTATTATAACGTTTCGATGGCTTACACATCCATATTCTATTGTTGCAACAGTCATTGCATACTGAGTAACGGTCGTTACACAGAGTGTAACGGTTGTTACAAGAGGGAATACTCTCTATTATAACGCTTACTGGCCTTACACATCCATATTCTATAATGCAACAGTCATTGCCTACCGAGTAATGGTCGTTACCTAGAGTGTAACGGTTGTTACAAGAGGGATTACTCTCTATTATAACGTTTACTGGGCTTACACATCTCTATTATAACGTTTCGATGGCCTACACATCCATATTCAATAGCTGCAACAGTCAATGCATACTGAGTAACGGTCGTTACACAGAGCGTAACGGTCGTTACAATAGGGAGTATTCTCTATTATAACGTTTACTGGGCTTACACATCAATAATATATTGTTGCAACAGTCATTGCAAACTGAGTAACGGTCGTTACACAGAGCGTAACGGTTGTTGCAAGAGGGAATAGTCTCTATTACAACGTTTGCTGGGTTTACACATCCATATTATATAATTGCAACAGTCATTGCTTACTGAGTAACGGTCGCTACACAGAGCGTAACGATTGTTACAACAGGGAATACTCTATTATAACGTTTCGATGGCTTACACATCCATATTCTATTGTTGCAACATTCATTGCATACTGAATAACGGTCGTTACACAGAGCGTAACGGTTGTTACAAGAGGGAATACTCTCTATTATGTTTATTGGCCTTACACATCCATGAGTAACGGTTGTTACACAGAGCAAAACGGTTATTACAAGAGACATACTCTGTATTATAACGTTTCGATGGCTTACATATCCATATTCTATTGTTGCAACAGTCATTGCATACTGAGTAACGGTCGTTACACAGAGCGTAACGGTTGTTATAAGAGGGAATACTCTCTATTACAACGTTTACTGGGCTTACACATCCATATTATATAGTTGCAACAGTCATTGCTTACTGAGTAACGGTCGTTACACAGAGCGTAACGGTTGTTACAATTGGGAATACACTCTATCGCAACTTTTACTGGGCTTACACATCCATATTATATAATTGCAACAGTCATTGCTTACTGAGTAACGGTCGTTACACAGCGCTTAATGGTTGTTGCAAGAGGGAATACTCTATTATAGCGTTTACTGGGCTTACAAATCCACATTCTATAGTTGCAACAGTCATTGCATACTGAGCAACGGTCGTTACACAGAGCGTAACGGTTGTTACAAGAGGGAATACTCTCTATTATAACGTTTACTGGGCTTACACATCTCTATTATAACGTTTCGGTGGCTTACTCTCTATTATAACGTTTTGATGGCTTACACATCCATATTCTATAGTTGCAACAGTCATTCCACACTGAGTAACCATCGTTACACAGAGCGTAACGGTTATTACAAGAGGAAATACTCTCTACTATAACGTTTCGATGGCTTACACATCCATATTCTATGTTTGCAACAGTCATTGCATACTGAGTAACGGTCGTTACACAGAGCGTAACGGTTGTTACAAGAGGGAATACTCTCTATTTTAACGTTTACTGCCTTACACATCCATATTCTATTGTTGCAACAGTCATTGCACTCTGAATAACGGTCGTTACACAGACCGTAACGGTTGTTGCAAGAGGGAATGCACTCTACTATAACGTTTACTGGGCATATTGTTCCAACAGTCATTGCATACTGAGTAACGGTCGTTACACAGAGCGTAACGGTTGTTACAAGAGGGAATACTCTCTATTATAACGTTTACTGGGCTTACACATCCATATTCTATAGTTGCAACAGTCATTGCATACTGAGTAACGGTCGTCACACAGAGCGTAACGGTTGCTACGATAGGGAATACTCTCTATTATAACGTTTACTGGGCTTACACATCTGTATTATATAGTTGGAAAAGTAATTGCATACTGAGTAACGGTCGTTACACAGAGCGTAACGGTTGTTACAAGAGGGAATACTCTCTATTATAACGTTTACTGGCCTTACACATCCATATTCTATAATTGCAACAGTCATTGCTTACTGAGTAACGGTCGTTACACAGAGCGTAACGGTTGTTACAAGAGGGACTACTCTATTATAGCGTTTCGATGGCTTACACATCCATATTCTATTGTTGCAACAGTCATTGCATACTGAGTAACCGTCGTTACACAGACCGTAACGGTTGTTACAAGAGGGAATACTATCTATTATAACGTTTACTGGCCTTACACATCCATATTCTATGGTTGCAACAGTCATTGCACACTGAGTAACGGTCGTTGCATAATATGTAACCGTTGTTACAAGAGGGAATACTCTCCATTATAACGTTTCGATGGCTTACACATCCATATTATATTGTTCCAACAGTCATTGTACACTGAGAAACGGTCGTTACACAGATCGTAACGGTTGTTACAAGATGGAATACTAATTATTATAACGATTCGATGGCTTACACATCCATATTCTATTGTTGCAACAGTCATTGCACACTGAGTAACGGTCGTTACACAGAGCGTAACGGTTGTTTCAAGAGGGAATACTCTCTATTTTAACGTTTCGATGGCTTACCCATCCATATTCTATTGTTGCAAGTCATTGCATACTGAGTAACGGTCGTTCCATAGAGCGTAACGGTTTTTTGCACGAGGGAATACTCTCTATTATAACTTTTAAAGGGCTTACACATCCATATTCTATTGTTGCAACAGTCATTGCACACTGAGTAACGGTCGTTACACAGATGTAACGGTTCTTACAAGAGGGAATGCTCTCTATTATAACGTTTCGATGGCTTACACATCCATATTCTATTGTTCCAACAGTCATTGCACACTGAGAAACGGTCGTTACACAGATCGTAACGGTTGTTACAAGAGGAAATACTCTTTATTATGACGTTTTGATGGCTTACATATCCATATTCTATAGTTGCAACAGTCATTTCACACTGAGTAACGATCATTACACAGAGCGTAACGGTTGTTACAAGAGGAACGTTTCGATGGCTTACACATCCATATTCTATGTTTCCAACAGTCATTGTATACTGAGTAACGGTCGTTACACAGAGCGTAAGGGTTACAAGAAGGAATACTCTCTATTGTAACGTTTACTGGCCTTACACATCCATATTCTATGGTTGCAACAGTCATTGCACACTGAGTAACGGTGGTTACACTGAGCGTAACGGTTGCTACAAGAGGGAATACTCTCTATTATAACGTTTACTGGGCATATTGTTCCAACAGTCATTGCACACTAAGAAACGGTTGTTACACAGATCGTAACGGTTGCTACAAGAGGGAATACTCTCTATTATAACGTTTACTGGCCTTACACATCCATGTTCTATTGTTGCAACAGTCATTGCATACTGAGTAACGGTCGTTACATAGAGCGTAACGGTTGTTCCAAGAGGGAATACTCTATTATAGCGTTTGGATGGCTTACACATCCATATTCTATTGTTGAAACAGTCTTTACATACTACTGAGTAACGGTCGTTACATAGAGCGTAACGGATGTTACAAGAGGGAATACTCTATTATAACGTTACACATCCATATTCTATAGTTGCAACAGTCATTGCATACTGAGTAACGGTCGTTACACAGAGCGTAACGGTTGTTACAAGAGGGAATACTCTATTATAACGTTTACTGGGCTTACACATCCATATTCTATTGTTGCAACAGTCATTGCGCATTGAGTAACGGTCGTTGCACAGAGCGTAACGGTTGTTACAAGAGGGAATACTCTCTATTATAACGTTTGGATGGCTTACACATCCATATTCTATTGTTGCAACATTCATTGCATACTAAGTAACAGTCGTTACACAGAGCGTAACGGTTGTTACAAGAGGGAATACTCTCTATTATAACGTTTACTGGGCTTACACATCCATATTCTATTGTTACAACAGTCATTGCACACTGAGTAACGGTCGTTACACAGAACGTAACGGTTGTTACAAGAGGGAATACTCTCTATTAGAACGTTTCGATGGCTTACACATCTATATTCTATTGTTGCAACAGTCCTTGCATACTGAGTAACGGTCGTTACACAGGGCGTAGCGATTGTTACAAGAGGGAACACTCTCTTATATATTGTTTACTGGGCTTACACAACCTTATTCTATTGTTGTAACAGTCATTGCACACTGACTAACGGTCGTTACACAGAGCGTAACGGTTGTTATAAGAAGGAATACTCTATCATAGCGTTTGGATGGCTTACACATCCATATTCTATTGTTGAAACAGTCTTTACATACTACTGAGTAACGGTCGTTACATAGAGCGTAACGGATGTTACAAGAGGGAATACTCTCTATTATAACGTTTCCTGGGCTTACATATACATAATCTATTGTTGCAACAGTCATTCCACACTGAGTAACGGTCGTTACATAATGTGTAACGGTTGTTACAAGAGGAAATACTCTCTTTTATAACGTTTACTGGCCTTACACATCCATATTCTATTGTTGTAACAGTAATTGCATACTGAAAAACGGTCGTTACAAAGAGCGTAACGGTTGTTACATGAGGGAATACTCTCTGTTATAAAGTTTCGATGGCTTACACATCCATATTGTATTGTTGCAACAGTCATTGCACACTAAGAAAAGGTCGTTACACAAATCTGAACGGTTGTTACAAGAGCGAACACTCTTTATTATAACGTTTCGATGGCTTACACATCCATATTCTATAGTTGCAACAGTCATTGCATACTGAGTAACGGTCGTTACACAGAGCGTAACGGTCGTTACACAGAGCGTAACGGTCGTTACACAGAGCGTAACGGTTGTTACAAGAGGGAATACTCTATTATAACGTTTACTGGGCTTACACATCCATATTCTATTGTTGCAACAGTCATTGCGCATTGAGTAACGGTCGTTGCACAGAGCGTAACGGTTGCTACAAGAGGGAATACTCTCTATTATAACGTTTGGATGGCTCACACATCCATATTCTATTGTTGCAACATTCATTGCATACTAAGTAGCGGTCGTTACACAGAGCGTAACGGTTGTTACAAGAGGGAATACTCTCTATTATAACGTTTACTGGGCTTACACATCCATATTCTATTGTTGCAACAGTCATTGCACACTGAGTAACGGTCGTTACACAGAACGTAACGGTTGTTACAAGAGGGAATACTCTCTATTAGAACGTTTCGATGGCTTACACATCCATATTCTATTGTTGCAACAGTCCTTGCATGCTGAGTAACGGTCGTTACATTGAGTGTAACGGTTGTTGCAAGAGGGAATACACTCTATTTAAACGTTTCGATGACTTACACATTCATATTCTATTGTTCCAACAGTCATTGCACACTGCGTAGCGGACGTTGCATAGAGCGCAACGAATGTTACAAGAGGGAATACTCTCTATTGCAACGTTTACTGGGCTTACACATCCATATTCTATAATTGCAACAGTCATTGTTTACTGAGTAACGGTCGTTACACAGAGAGTAACGGTTGTTACAAGAGGGAATACTCTCTATTATAACGTTTCGATGGCTTACAAATCCATATTCTATTGTTGCAAAAGTCATTGCACACTGAGTATCGGTCGTTACACAGAGCGTAACGGTTGTTGCAATAGGGAATACTCTCTATTATAACGTTTACTGGCCTTACACATCCATATTCTGTTGGTGCAACAGTCAGTGCACACTGAGTAACGGTCGTTACATATATTGTAACGGTTGCTACTAGAGGTAATACTACTATAACGTTTTGATGACTTACACATCCATTTTCTATCTTTGCCACAGTCATTGCATACTGAGTAACGGTCGTTACACAGAGCGTAACGGTTGTTACAAGAGGGAATACTCTGTTATAACGTTTACTGGCCTTACACATCCATATTCTATTGTTGCAACAGTCATTGGACACTGAGTAACGGTCGTTAGTTAGAGTGTCACGGTCGTTACACAGAGTGTAACGGTTGTTACAAGAAGGAATACTCTCTATTATAACGTTTATTGGCTTACACATCCATATTCTATAGTTGCAACAGTCATTGCATACTGAGTAACGGTCGTTACACAGAACGTAACGGTTGTTACAAGAGTGAATACTCTCTATTATAACGTTTCGATGGCTTACACATCCATATTCTATTGTTGCAACAGTCATTGCATACTGAGTAACGGTCGTTACATAGAGCGTAACGGTTTTTACAAGAGGGAATACTCTCTATTATAACGTTTGCTGGCCTTACACATCAATATTCTATTGTTGCAACAGTCATTGCACACTGAGTAATGGTCGTTACACAGAGCGTAACGGTTGTTACAAGAGGGAATACTCTCTATTATAACGTTTCGATGGCTTACACATCCATATTCTATAGTTGCAACAGTCATTGCATACTGAGTAACGGTCGTTACACAGAGCGTAACGGTTGTTACAAGAGGGAATACTCTCTATTTTAACTTTTACTGGGCTTACACATCCATATTCTATTGTTGCAACAGTCATTGCATACTGAGTAACGGTCGTTACACAGAGCGCAACGGTTGTTACAAGAGGGAATACTCTCTATAACAACGTTTACTGGGCTTACACATCCATATTCTATAGTTGCAACAGTCATTGCATACTGAGTAACGATCGTTACGCAGAGCGTAACGGTTGTTACAAGAGGGAATACTCTCTATGCTCTCTATTATATCGATTCGATGGCTTACACATCCATATTCTATTCTTGCAACAGCCATTGCACACTGAGTAACGGTCGTTACACAGAGCGTAACGGTTGTTACAAGAGGGAATACTCTCTATTATAACGTTTCGATGGCTGGCACATCCATATTCTATTGTGGTAACAGTCATTATTAACCCCAAACTAGGAGTACATTAACTCTAACAAATGGTCACTGACACTAAAATAATTTTATAATAATTATAAATTAGAGCTAAGGTAACCCTAACTTAGGCTTAGGGTTAGGGTTAAGCTAACCCTAACTTAGGGGACATATCCCTAGATTAGGGTTAATAAGCCCTTACCAACCCCAAACTATGAGTACATTAACTCGAACATAGGGCTAAATAGCCCTTACTAACCATAACTTAAGGATATAATAACCCTTAATTAGGGTTTAGCTAACCCTAACTTAGGGCTAGGGTTAGGGTTAAGCTAACCCTAACTTAGGGGTAAATATCCAGAAATCAGTGTAAGCAAGGGTCACGTTTAACACAACAAAGTGTTAGGCAGCCCTTACTAACCCCAACTAAGGGTTACACTAACCCTAATTCCAGGGTAAGCTAACCCTAACTTATGGTTACGCTAACTCTAACTTAGGGTTAAACTAACACTAAGTTAGTGTTAATTAGTCCTTATTAACCCCAAACTAGGAGTACATTAACTCTAACAAATGGTCACTGACACTAAATTAAGTTTATAATAATCCTAAATTAGGGTTAAGCTAACCCTAACTTAGGGTTAGGGTTAGAGTTAGGGTTAGAGTTAAGCTAACCCTAACTTAGGGGTACTATCCAGAAATCAGTGTAAGCAAGGGTCACGTTTAACACAACAAAGTGTTAGACAGCCCTTACTAACCCCAACTAAGGGTTACACTAACCCTAATTCCAGGGTAAGCTAACCCTAACTTAGGGTTACGCTAACCCTAACTTAGGGTTACGCTAACCCTAACTTAGGGTTACGCTAACCCTAACTTAGGGTTAAACTAACACTAAATTAGTGTTAATTAGTCATTAACCCCAAACTAGGAGTACATTAACTCTAACAAATGGTCACTGACACTAAATTAAGTTTATAATAATCCTAAATTAGGGTTAAGCTAACCCTAACTTAGGGTTAGGGTTAGGGTTAAGCTAACCCTAACTTAGGGGTAAATATCCAGAAATCAGTGTAAGCAAGGGTCGCGTTTAACACAACAAAGTGTTAGGCAGCCCTTACTAACCCCAACTAAGGGTTACACTAACCCTAATTCCTGGGTAAGCTAACCCTAACTTAGGGTTACGCTAGCCCTAACTTAGGGTTAAACTTAACACTAAATTAGTGTTAATTAGTCCTTATTAACCCCAAACTAGGAGTACATTAACTCTAACAAATGGTTACTGACACTAAAATAAGTTTATAATCATCCTAAATTAGGGTTAAGCTAACCCTTAGGGTTAGGGTTAGGGTTAGTGTTAAACGTTAAACTAACACTAAGTTAGTGTTAATTAGTCCTTATTAACCCCAAACTAGCAGTACATTAACTCTAACAAATGATCACTGACACTAAAATAAGTTTATAATAATTATAAATTACGGTTAAGCTAACCCTAACTTAGGGGAAATATCCAGAAATCAGTGTAAGCAAGGGTCACGTTTAACGCAACAAAGTGTTAGGCAGCCCTTACTAAGGGTTATACTAAACCTAATTCCAGGGTAAGGTAACCCTAACCCTAACCCTAATTCCAGGGTAAGCTAACCCTAACTTAGGGCTTACGCTAACCCTAACTTAGGGTTACGCTAACACTAACTTAGGGCTAAACTAACACTAATTGAGTGTTAATTAGTCCTTATTAACCCCAAACTAGGAGTACATTAACTCTAACAAATGTTCACTGACACTAAAATAAGTTTATAATAATCATAAGTTCGGATTAGGGTTAAACTAACCCTAGATTAGGGTTAATTAGCCCTTACGAACCCCAAACTATGAGTACATTAACTCGAACCTAGGGCTAAATAGCCCTTACTAACCATAATTTAAGGATATAATAACCCTTAATTAGGCAACTAAGGCTTACACTAACCCTAATTCCAGGGTTACGCTAACCCTAACTTAGGGTTACGCTAACCCTAACTTAGGGTTAAACTAACACTAAGTTAGTGTTAATTAGTCATTATTAACCCCAAACTAGGAGTACATTAACTCTAACAAATGGTCACTGACACTAAATTAAGTTTATACTAATCCTAAATTAGGGCTAAGCTAACCCTAACTTAGGGTTAGGGTTAGGGTTAAGCTAACCCTAACTTAGGGGTAAATATCCAGAAATCAGTGTAAGCAAGGGTCACGTTTAACTCAACAAAGTGTTAGGCAGCCCTTATTAACCCCACAAATGGTCACTGACACTAAAATAAGTTTATAATAATCCTAAATTAGGGTTAAGTTAACCCTAACTTAGGGTTACGGTTAGGGTTAAGCGTTAATCTAACACTAAGTTAGTGTTAATTAGTCCTTATTAACCCCAAACTAGGAGTACATTAACTCTAACAAATGGTCACTTTTACCGAATTCCGTTTTCCGAATCCCACTTAGTCGAATCCCGCTATTCCGAATCCCAGTTCGTCGAATCCCGTTTTTCCGAATCACAGTTCGCCGAATCCCGTTTTTCCGAATCCCAATTGGTCGAATCCCGTTTTCCGAATCCCAGTTGGTCGAATCCCGTTTTTCCGATTCCTAGTTGGTCGAATCCCGTTTTTTCCGAATCCCAGTTGGTCGAATCCCGCTATTCCGTATCCCAGTTGGTCGAATCCCGTGTTTCCGAATCTCAGTTGGTCGAATCCACTTTTTTCCGATTCCCAGTTGGTGGAATCCCGTTTTTCCGAATCCCAGTTCGTCGAATTCCGTTTTTCTGAATCCCAGTTCGTCGTTGCCCTTTTCTGTTTTGCCTATTCACGTTTTCCTTTTTTACCTATTCCATGTCCATCTCATTCATATTTTGCCATTCTCATTTGTCCCACAACCAGTTTGCCTTATCCTATTTCACCGAATCCTGAAGAGTTCCTCTGGGATATCCTTTTTTTTACCTATTTTTCCCAGTTTGCTTTCTCGTATTTTACCTTTTCAGTCTGTCTTCCCCAAACAACGAACACATAGGGGAAGACGGGGTAAAAAGCGCATGGGCGGGTAAGAAGCCCACCCCAATTATCTCATGAAATGAAGCAAATTTCAGTCTCATTTTGCCCATGAGACGAGCGTTAATGTCTAGCATTCGTCTCATGGGCAAATTTGACTGAAATTTTCTTTATTTCATGAAATAATTGGGGTGGGCTTCTTACCCGCCCATGCGCTTTTTACCCCGTCTTCCCCTACCAGAAACTAACGAGAGAGAGAGAGAGAGAGAGAGAGAGAGAGAGAGAGGGAGAGAGAGAGAGAGAGAGAGAGAGAGAGAGAGACAGAAAGATAGGAGAAAGAGTGAGAGTGAGAGAGAGAGAGGGGGGGGGGGGGGAGTGGAGAGAAGGAGAGAGAAATGTATGCGCGCATCACACACACACACACACACACACACACACACACACACACACACACACACACACACACACACACACACACACACACACACACACACACACAATCATATCAAAGCCGCAAACAAGAACACCAAGCACTTCACAGATAGCGCTGTCATTTGTACGGTGTGTGTGTGTATGTGTGCGCGTGCGCGCGTGTGCGTTCGTCCATGTACTAAGCTTCACGCTTGCGCAAAGTAAATCGAAGCTACGGTTCCTCTAAATAATTTTTAAAATTATTCTTGTTTGTTTGTTATACTTTCTTCAATACTCAATTGATTTCAATTCAATTCAATTCAATTTATTGTATTCAAACAGAAGACATTTGTTCGCTCGGCTTACGCATAAAATACAGACTAAATAATTTAAAAAACCCATTTCAGTCAGTTATAAGCTTACACAACAAACACTGAAGAAGATACTTCTACAAAACAATAGGCACAAGTAGCTAACATGGAAACAATGAAAGTCGACAAGAACACACACACACGCGTGGTGACCTTCGTTTTCTTTTCTTTTTTCAAATATATCGGCAAATTATCTTCAACCTGATGAAGTGGCTGAAGAACGAGAACGAGGAGAGAGAGAGAGAGAGAGAGAGAGAGAGAGAGAGAGAGAGAGAGAGAGAGAGAGATTTTCAGGGAGTAGTTATTATTTGTATTTTATTTTTTCGTAAACCTCCATTGAAATCCAACATTTTGTTATCAATTTCCCCCCCAAATTATTCATATATTATAAATTGTTGCATTTGTCCGAAATTTTTTTACAGCATCAAAATTGTTGCTTTGTTTTGCTTTTCAAATCGCCATTACACACAATGACTACTCACCAGGAAGTGAAGGAGCTGTAGAGAAGCGAAGCAAAATGGCGTTGTTGAGGCGCTTTTTGTGCTGCTACCTTAGAACTGGTTCGTTTGCCTGCTTCATTTATGTCCTGGTAAGTGCTCATCTTGGAAAAAGTACGCAGATGCCTGTGTATTAAGTCTGTACATCAGGAAATTCAATTGTAATTTTGGATTTCGATTCTATTTTGACAGTGTCTGTGTCACTGTGTGAGACTGTGACGGTGAGTGTCATCCTTTTTCTTCTGTGGTGGCGACCAACTTCTTTGTAGAGTTACGCACTTTAATTAGGGATGTGACCATAGAAAAATAAAGAAAGATAAAAGAAACAAAGTGGTGGGTGTTATAGTGATTTGATTATTTACTAATCTTTGTTGATTATTAGGTCATGATTATTATAAACTCACCGAGTCACACATTCCTTCCTTCCTTCCGTATAGCGACCACAGTCACTACTGACTATTCTGTCGCTGTACAACTTTAGGAGGATCTAAGGAAATGCGTGAGACGGTACAAAAATAAAGAAGAAGAAAGTTGACAGAAGAAAAAGAAGACCGAAACTGGTGAAAGCATGGCCCTAGCCAGCCAGGTCCCGCTGATCGGTCCCACTCGCTGATGATTGATAGCAGCGGTCCTGGTGGCAAATCGTTCTTCTTTTAAGGGCCCACAGTCAATGAGCTGGTCTTATAAGGGAGGTTCAGGGTTCCCACAAGCCCTTGAAAACTTGAAAAGTCCTGGAAAAATAGCAAGGCCTTTTCCAGGGCTTGAATTCAAGTGCTGGGAAAACAGCACAGGCCCTAAAGCTCCTGGAAAAGTCCTGGAATTTTCTTAATTAATTTGCTTAACAGATTCTCAAGTTTCAAGCAAGCAAAAACAACACTCGATCTCTTTGAAAATAGATAGTTAAGCTGAAAGTTAGCACTTGTGGTTTTTTTAATTCAAACTTTTGACCGCCTGATATTGTGACAGCAGACGACCACGATACTGCATGTGGTCTTTTGGTGTGTGCAGGTTTTGTAGTTTCAAGTAATTAGAATAGTTTGATATTAGCACACCTCTTACCGTAATGCTTATTATCCATTATTACAAGCAGTATTTTCAGTTCTTGAAATTTACCAGTATGATCCTGGAATAGTCCTGGAATTTTTCTTCGAGAGATCTGTGGGGAACCCTGGAGGTTCCACTGTATTCATCATGCAGCAGAATCTTCAACGTGATGAAGTTGGCTGCCTAAGGAGAAGAAAAAGAAGAAGATGTGTGTCAACTCAAACACACAAGGCGACGGCTAATGAAGCCAGCTTAACTTCCCCTGTTTGTCCTCACTCGGTTCGGTGGGATCATTGACACGCACACCTTGAAATTACTCCCCTTAATTATTTCCTAAGCATTTCCTATTATATTTATAATAATTTTGCAGATCACGGCGGGCTCTGCGCTGTTGATGCGATGTCTGGACCTGGCAGCGTTTAATATATATTTATATATATATATAATGATGTGATTGCAGATCACGGCGGGCTCTACGCTGTTGATGCGATGTCTGGACCTAGCGGTGTTTAATATATATAATTATAATTATGTGGTTGCAGATCACGGCGGGCTCTGCGCTGTTGATGCGATGTCTGGACCTGGCAGCGTTTAATATATATTAATTTATTATAATGATGTGGTTGCAGATCACGGCGGGCTCTGCGCTGTTGATGCGATGTCTGGACTTGGCGGCGTTTTTATCCCACTTGGAGCTGACCAAGGACAGCCCCGCCCACATCCAGATCTCTGGCTTTGAGATCAGCCGAGGATACAACGTGCCATGGAGGTCACACCAGTGGCAGGGTAGGCCACTATTTGTTTGTTTATTAACCCTCTTATTTGGTGAACGTTCAGAAAAAAATCGGATCATAAATGCTGAGAACGTTCGGGAACGTACGGATTCCACGTGGCCAGTTTGGGCGCTTCCATTTTGTTTCTATCACATGGCAGTCACGTGGGCGCTTCAGCCTCGCTTTCGCAATAGATTACACTTCCGCCCTGTTGCTTGCAATGGCTTCTAGGCCGATTGGTTTGGAAGATATGAATTTTTGAAAATTAGTGACCGACTTCGGCATTTTCGCGATTTTTCCAATATGGATGACGAACAGTTATGGCGTCCATTGACTGAGGAAAGCGATGAATAGTCATATTTTTGTGAAAGATGGGACTTATGAGATCGCGAAGTGATGAGTAAGGAGTGTACTCTGACCTATTTCGGCAGCGAGCTTGTTTTTGTTCGATCGATGCGAATTTTTGAAGTCGTGTTACTGACATCAGCATTTTCCCGACTTTATATGAGTTTTACATCATGGATGATGAGTCGTTATTGCATCCACTGAGTGATGACAGCGATGAAAATTCCTTTTTTTGTGAAAGATAGGAATTATTAAGATCGTGAAGTGAAAGGGTAAGTGAATGATTTTGATCTACATTTCCATTTTAGTCGTCTTAGGCTTCACCAGTCTGCAAAAAGTAGGCAGTGAATGACTAGTGAATGCAGTTTGCGACTACACTTTGGCATTTTGATTTTTTTTGTGGAGCCATGCATCCCCATAACAGACCTGCCTACTGCTACGATTTGGCCGTAGCAGCTACGAAAAATAAAGCTTTGCTACGGAGCTACGGCAACCTTAACGTTGCTACGGAAAAAAACAAATTGCCGCCGCATTTTATTTTTGCTTATGCCGTTCCCGGTTCTGTCGGTTTCTAAGAGCAGACGCTGTGTCACGCGCGATAATCTAGTCACTTCCGTTTTTATCAAAGTGACTGCGCATGCGTTCTTATTACTTTCTCTGAAAAAAATGGCGGACTCCAGCAGCAGTGGCGATTCGGGAGATGTTTCAAACGAAGAAAAACGAACCCAAACCAGAAAACGAAAATCATCTGGCACACCATCTTGTTCTAAGAAAAAAACATCGGCCTGCCGCACAAGTTTTTAAAATAGCTTACACGGAGGAGTGGCCTTGCATCGTCAGAAGTTGACTCGGTGCGAACCATGCTCGCTGCAGTGCAACCTCTGCCATGCGGACTTCTCTGTGAATCATGGCGGTAGAGACGATTGCCGTCAACACGTTCAATCGGCGAAACATATTAAGCAGTGCGTTTCGGCTCAGGATGAGAACAAATCGATTGCCGTTGTTTGTGGATGCTACGGAAAAAATTGCCATGCTACTGAAAATTGATGGCTGGGCTACTGATTGGGAAAATTCCAAGTAGGCAGGTCTGCCATAACATCTTGAAAGTCATTTTGCAAATCAGACAGACATCTCGGCTACACATTAAAAAAAAAAAACCCCACAAAATCTGCTAGGGTATATATATATATTTTTTTTTTTTCTGACGCTACCCCCCCTTTTTGTACGGAGTGACGTCCCTTGGGCTAGTATTTCAGAGGTGACTGAGCGCACAGAGCGTCAGGACTTAAAGGGTTAAACAGCGGCAAAGCGAAAGATATTTCAAGTCGTTCCGGCCATATATGTCCGGAATTAATAGATAGCTGTCAATGCTATGTATTTGCTTCAAGGGAAGTAAATCTGTGTGCACACCACACCTTGGTCACTTCTAAACTCGCTTCACTCCCTTAGACCACAATTTTGCCCCTGACTTTGCTTTTGTAGTGGTTCGTTGTGGGGGAACCAATCGGTGTAGAGTTTTTTCTATATAAAGTCTACATTAGCCTCTTCGCTGCCCACGACACATATACGTCCTCTATAGCGCTTCAGTACTTGCCACCGACGTATATATACGTCGCCGCTAAGCAGCGATATTGCCGTGTTCAAAAATCGCGCGGCAAGCCGGCGGCGCATGCGCAAGTAGTAGGCGGCAGCAAAGGGGTTACAAAAAAAGTCTGATCTACCACTTCCATATGTCTAAACCTGAAGTAAAAACCATGTAATATTCTTTCATTTCTCCTTTTGTTTAATGTATGTTTTATTTTTGTGCATGGCTGGAGATTTGTGAGTTTTTTTGATAATTCAAAATCGTTGTGATGCGAATGAGTTCATGTTTTCAGAGCTGTCTGTTTGTTCCTGACTGACTGTCTGTTATCACAGTAGCATTTGAAATTGAATGGAGGGACCTTCACCTAGGTAGGAGTAGGACCCTCAAATTTTGCATGTGGATAGGTAGTTAGGATATCTAGGCCACGTTCGAAAATGAAGGTCATTGGTCAAAGGGTCAAGGTCAGGTCACTGGAGCCGAAAATCCTGCCCCGCTGCTACTGGTTGTTCTAGCGTTTTCACACTCTAGTTTATTTATTAACATATTTACTTTGAGATCAGACAAGGGCACAATGTTCCATGGAGATTCACACAAGTGGCTCGTAGGTCTTGGAAATTAACAAAATACCTTAAAATCCTTGAAACTTTCAAAAGTCATTGATGATAGAAAGGGGCCTTTTTCCAGGACCTAAGGAGTGTTGAAATGCTGCAAAGGCAAAAGAATTGACGGTTGCAAATCTGCAAGATCGCTCCGCCCACTCGTCTATTTTTAGACCCTAGGACAGTGTTGGCTCTAAACCACAGTGCAGACACATTCATTCCAGCTCACATTAGGCCCACAAAAAATATAGTTGTGGTTAAGGTAACATGGCCCCCAAAAATAGGGTAGGTAGGTAGGACCTAACTTTTTCTTTTTAATTTTTTTTTTTTTTAAGGTCAAAATTGACAAAACACAAGCTCTCTCTCACTCTCTTTGTGTGTGTGTGTGTGTACATATGTGTACATATACATGGTGTGTGTCATGAACATCGAGTAATTTAAAGTAAACAACCCAAAGAAATAAAACTTTCTCTTTCTCAACAAAATTGTAAGCTCTTCACTCCCAGCTCTTTGAGATCGCCGAGTGGTGTTGAAAACTCTAGTTCGAAAGGTTCAGCTAAGATAGCTGAACCACCTCGGCATGTGATAATGTTTTCCTTTCCTACATCCGGATGAATGTCCCGGAAAACATCCACGAGCGTGTAAGATGCTTTGAAACTATGAAAGTGCTAATCACCCTCATATTTTCAGAAATATGAGCATATGGCTCTCTCTCTTTTCTTATTTTGGGACAAGGCCAAAAAAAAATCATAGGGTCGGCCGAAAAAAAAATAGGGTAGGTAGGGATACCTTAACCACAACTATTTTTTTTTCCCTTAGACATGAAGACAGCGTGTATATTCATCTAACGTGCGCGCACGCACGTGTGTGTGTGTGTATACCTTTGTGGGAAGGAGCGTGTGTGTTTACGCGCGCGTGTGTGTGTGTGTGTGTGTTGCACGTGCATATGATAGCATAATGGATGTTTGGTATGTGCGCAGGCATTTGCAGGCATGTGGGTACCAATGTGTGTATGTGTGTGTGTGCATATGTGTGGTGTACCCACATGTGATAGAATATGCGATGCACGTTTAGCATACATGCCAGTATGTGCGTGCACGTGTGTGTATGCACCCCAGTGCCTTTGCATGCGCCAATGTGTATGTGTGCGCGCGCGTGCGTAGATGTGTGTGTGTGAACGCGCGTGTGCGTGCATGTATACGATTGAGAAAACATAAATGTGTTTCTGAAGCGCATCGCAGTGTTTACTCGCCAATGACACAGTTTCATGCAAGACGTCTTCCCATTGGCTCCTAATTTGGGCAGGAAAGCCAATGGAAATTCATATTGCGAAGTACTTGGCCGACGCGTGTTTGCACACCATGTGGATGATTCGAGATTGATCTGTCCAAAAACATCGTCATGGCTCAGCAAACCTTGCTTTCCTTTCCTTTCTTGGAAAACGACCGTCACAATCAAAATCCGCAAGTTCTGCCAATAACGAAAGTGAGATTGAGAAAGCGAAATGACGCAAACAACAGCAGGCTGACTACGAACAGGAACGAGAACGGCGTTTTCAGGGGGGGGGGGGGGGGGGGGGGGGAGGGCAGGGGATGGACTGAAGGCAAGACAAGGACTCAGAAAGAGAGTTTGTGACATTTTCATGTGTGTTTGACTAGTGAATCAAAGTTTTGGACAAAGAGAAGCCAATGGCTCGGGTAAGAGATGTTATTATGTGTGTGTGACTAGCAATACACCTGAATTTCGGGAAAGTCCAAAAGCTGTTTGGGCAAGTGAATTTTTCTTTAACTTGCCCGACTGGGCAAGTGGGAAAAAAAGTTACTGTTAAGCCCTGTACTATTCAAGCTTAGGCAAGTTTGGAATGAAAATATTATGTTCAATTAATTTTGATCAGTTGCATTGACATGTCATTTGTGTTGCAGCGTTTCTGGCCAGTGACATCATCGTGTCAGCCTGTCACATTGGCATCATCCTGTTCAGCCTCTACATGATCTACTGCGTCACTCAGCTGGTGAGGGAAATGTTGTTTTGAACACACACCCCCCCGTGGGGATACCGGGGGGGTCTTTTGTATAAATAGTTCCCCCACCTTCTGGAAAGTTCTGTGCTTGTAACTTCCTTTAATCTGTCACTCTCTTTGACTCTGCCTTTTCCCTTTGCTTACTGTCATCTACTATCTTTCTGCCTTAACGGTCCATTCTCCTGCCTTTTTTCACGAAACACTTTCAAAAACATTTCCTCCAGCCGAAGTCGGACTTGCTGGGCCTAACTATTTCTTAGTTAGGCGCATGACGGCAGCATGACGCAGCTACGCTCATAATTGACAGGAAACTGTCTGAGCGATCGAAGTAGAAGAAGAACCCCTTCAGTGCCATCTATTAGTTGCGATTTTTGAATACGACAAAATTTCTACTTTAACCCTTTTGCCATCAGCCATTTTTTTAAGCCAACATTTTCCATTAAGCTTGCATGGATTTTTTTGTCTGAAATATTGGGGATTCTTCTGTGATATATTTGAAATAAGGCCTATCCTTACCTCTCAAAATTAAGAACCCAAGATCATTGGATAACAGACCCTCATTTCAAGACTTTTGGATTAGTTTGTTTTTTTACATTGATTTGCATAAGCCGATTTAGAACCGTCACACGGAAACACAATTATTCACATTGTACACCTTTTAAGCATTTTTTTTTTAATTGGAAAAAACAATTTTCATAAAAAAAAGTTTTATGTTCCATAAACTTCAGTATTGGCTTTTCCAGCCATTTTAATTAATCGGTACTTAATCATACATGTTTCATTTTAGGCTTGCAGATGTTTTAGCATTTTGTGCGGTACATGAAGACAATGTCTTGGCTCAACTACTGCTTCATCATGCATGTGATTAATCGATTGATTCCTGTGTTGGGTTTTTTCCCCTCTGCATTTTGTGCTGTATATGGTTTAGTACAACTACCGTTTTATCATGCACACTTGAATGATTGATTGATTAGCAGACATGCCTACCGTCACAGGTTATCCGTATTTGTTACGGAAATGTATTGATTTTGGCAGTGTGTTCCGAAAATACGGAAAACAGGTGCATGTTATGGGGAAGATAAAAAAATCAACAACAAAATCTTATGCTGCCGGCTGGTGGTTTAGCATCTGCGAGAGAGAGAGAGAGAGAGAGGCGGGAAAGCAATACCGAAAGCTTACGAAAGTCAGCCCCGAAGTTTTCCGAGAGAGCTTTTCAACCAATCATCTTTCACCAAGGTCGAGCTACACGCTTGGCAGCCTCAATCGTCGGAGTGCGCGAATTCCATGAAGATGGATGCTGGACAGAGCTATGTTCCTGAAAAATCATGCTCTGTTACTGATTTTGAGTGAGTGTTCCTGAAAAGCAAATTTGGGGGTAGGCATGTCTGGATTAGCTGACTGATTGATTGATTGATTGATGTGTTGTTTCAGCATTTTGTGCTGTACATGGTTTAGTACAACTACCGTTTTATCATGCACACTTGACTGATTGATTGCTGGTGTGCTGTTTCAGCATTTTGTGCTGTATATGAAGACGATGTCATGGTACAACTACAGCTTCATTATATACATTAGATCGATTGATTGATTAGCTAACTGATTGATTGATTGCTGACGTGCTGTTTCAGCATTTTGTGCTGTATATGAAGATGATGTGGTACAACTACGTCTTCATTGTATGCATTTGATCAATTGATTGATTGATTAGCTGACTGATTGATTGATGGTGTGCTGTTTCAGCATTTTGTGCTGTATATGAAGACGATGTCATGGTACAAAGTTTAGAGTTCTACAGCTTCATTATATACATTAGATCGATCGATTGATTAGCTAACTGATTGATTGATTGCTGATGTGCTGTTTCAGCATTTTGTGCTGTACATGAAGACGATGTGGTGGTACAACTACGACTTTGTTATATACATTTGATCAATTGATTGATTGATTAGCTGACTGATTGATTGCTGGTGTGCTGTTTCAGCATTTTGTGCTGTACATGAAGACGATGTGGTGGTACAACTACGACTCCGTTATATACATTTGATCAATTGATTGATTGATTAGCTGACTGATGGTGTGCTGTTTCAGCATTTTGTGCTGTACATGAAGACGATGTCATGGTACAACTACTGCTTCATCATGTACACCTTCATCGAGTTCTGCTTCTCCGTTTTCGAGTTCTCCTTCTACGGCATCAACACCTTCGTGAGTTATAGTAACACATGTGATGTCTGTTTAGGTATAAGGTACTTTATAGTCACATAGGAGTCTCTGTGAAATTCGGGTTGCTCCCACCTGGAGAGCGCGTCGCAGCCAGAGGTGCGCCACCCAATTTTTTTTTCCATGCGATTTATTTTACACTGGGATTAACGTGTGCTGAGTGCATGGGCACACAGGACCTCAGTTTATCGTCTCATCCGAAAGACTCCAGTCTCCGTAAGGCCTAGTGCAAAGTGAGAGGAAAAAATATCCCCTGTACCCAGGTTCGAACTCGGATTTACAGTTGTACTTGACACAAGGCAAACGCGTTACCTTTGTGCTTTGTCACCTTGTCCTAATATCAGAGAAGCAAACTGCTATCCCAGAAAACAGGGCTGAATTTTTATAAAAAAATTCGGTGCAGAAGGCTCAACCAAAAACAGAACTTTAGGTTATCAGGGACAAGGGTGTTTGTTTGTAGGGGTGGGTGTTTGTGTGTGTCAATGACCAATATTGCAGCCAGGGGTCATTATGATCCATGAAGTTTGAAAACAATCTCAAGCTCTACTAAACATATTTCTCTGTTCTCACTTGAGATAACCAGTGACGTGAGAGGGCCCAAACCAAAAAAGTGTAGCTGATGGTGTCGTCAAAGTACTTAAAAAACTTTGCCTGCGACATTGTGTTTTGTTGTCAAATGGAGCAAAGTATTTTGGATAGATCTTATTTAAGTATTTCCCCACTCCCTTCTTATTTTCCCCTTTTTTATATTTGTAAATCTTATTGAAAAATATTTCTTCAGGGAAACTGAATTCAACATGAGTGAGAGGGAGATAAATATTATCATTTTATGAGATGAGAACAAAATGTGAACTAAAACCATGTTACAACCAGCTGCCGTGGCGTAGTGGTTAACATCGCGGACTACTGGCTGGGAGAACACGGGTTCGAATCCCACCAGAGGCGATGTTTTTTTCGGTCCTTGACCGACTCCTACCCAAAGTGAGTGGCTATGAGCTCAATAGGGAGACTGAAACCACACAGTCGAGCTACATCCGCTTAACGGATGCGATTCTGAGAGTGTTGCTATAATTTCCAGACCAACACTGCAGGTGTCTGTGGTTCTCGGGCCTGGTTAACTCCGGGATATCATTATGAAAGGAAGCGTAGAAGACAGCCCTGTCATGCAGTCTCAGACCGATGCGAAACTCCATAGCATCATCATCATCATTCATAGTCATCCACATCATTTCCATTAATCATTTTAAAAAAAAATGTCTCAAAATTCTGTGGCTTTGCAAGCCCTGCTCTCAGTTTCGGTTTCCGATCCAGTCTATGCCTTGGCGCGTTCGGGTCAAAGTCATGGGGATCAGTGTGTTCTTGGGAGCTGTCAGTGGACGGTCGTGGTGGCGCCCTCGGAGGAGGACCTCACTCACGCTGGCTCCGCGACTAAGAGAATAGTGTCGTCAGTAGGGGGCTTAGTAGGTTTGGTGTCCTGAACAGGCTCTACTGAACTCCACCGAAGTGACTCAGCAGCAGGGCAGTGTCTCCTCGGTTGGTTGCCTCCTGACGGACTAACATAAATTCGCTCCCCTTGAACCGCTGGTCTCGGATTCTGCGACCTGAACGTGCGGAGGTGTGGCTGCGAACTGGGAATCGGAATGAGCGGCGTGGGAGCAAAAGCCACTGTACGGCCCAGAAGAGACAGAAAAAAACCAACAACAACAAACCATGTTACGAGATTCATTCCAACAAGAAATAATATAAACATCTCTATTTTGTACTTGCAGACATAATACAACTCTATTTTGTACTTGTAGACATAATTTTACATTCTGTTTTCAAGGAGGTCCCAAATGTTAGCTTAGGTTTATGTTGTCATCATGTTCATTCATGACCAAAAGATGCATGCTGAAATGTCTTATCTGTTTGCTTTCAGAGGTGGGATGTATGTGTT
>CM065692.1:49840612-49878158 GCA_017654935.2 Phymorhynchus buccinoides | reverse complement strand
CCAAAAATTGACCACAAGCAATTTGAACTTGTTTGTTCTATCTTGGAAGTTTACAAAGGCAATGTAATAATTTTACAAGGCTTATCAGACTCAAACTGTCTCTGTCCATCATTTTAACTCTGTCTGTCTTTGTTATTTAACTTGCCCCCCTGAATCGTCCCGACGGGGCTCTGCCCCTGTACCCTGCCGGGGTCATGGGTCCCTGGACCCCTGCCTTTCATTTTTTTTTTCATTTTTTGGGAATTGCACCCATGCAATTGACCTAGGCTAGAACACCAAGGCTACATACAAATGCTATGCTATGCATAGTTATGCGGGGATTGTCTTTAGCCACGACAAGCTCCTAGCATAACATCATCAGTCGGAGTCGGAGTGTGGCTGCACACATGGCGGGGTAATCAAAAACCGTCACACACATAATGTTCTCATCCGCAGCTGGTCCATTTGTACCATAGTGTTCAAGTGCTTCGGCTTTGGGGATGATCCCTGGAGTCTTTTAGCCAGGGTACGCCAAGAACAATGACAGCAACATAACCATTACAGCATACAGTATCTTTGGCTAACAACAGCATAACATCACAGCTGATGAACACATACATCCCACCTCTGAAAGCAAACAGATAAGACATTTCAGCATGCATCTTTTGGTCATGAATGAACATGATGACAACATAAACCTAAGCTAACATTTGGGACCTCCTTGAAAACAGAATGTAAAATTATGTCTACAAGTACAAAATAGAGTTGTATTATGTCTGCAAGTACAAAATAGAGATGTTTATATTATTTCTTGTTGGAATGAATCTTGTAACATGGTTTGTTGTTGTTGTTTTTTTCTGTCTCTTCTGGGCCGTACAGTGGCGTTGCTCCCACGCCGCTCATTCCGATTCCCAGTTCGCAGCCACACCTCCGCACGTTCAGGTCGCAGAATCCGAGATCAGCAGTTCAAGGGGAGCGAATGTCCGTCCGGAGGCAACCAACCGAGGAGACACTGCCCTGCTGCTGAGTCACTTCGGTAGAGTTCAGTAGAGCCTGTTCAGGACACCACCTACTAAGCCCCCTATTGACGACACTATTCTCTTAGTCGCGGAGCCAGCGTGAGCGAGGTCCTCCTCCGAGGGCGCCACCACGACCGTCCAACGACAGCTCCCAAGAACACACTGATCCCCATGACTTTGACCCGAACGCACCAAGGCATAGACTGGATCAGAAACCGAAACTGAGAGCAGGGCTTGCAAAGCCACAGAATTTGAGACTTTTTTTTTAAATGATTAATGGAAATGAGGTGGATGACTATGATGATGATGATGATGCTATGGAGTTTCGCATCGGTCTGAGACTGCATGACAGGGCTGTATTCTACACTTCCTTTCATAATAATATCCCGGCGTTAACCAGGCCCGAGAACAACAGACACCTGCAGTGTTGGTCTTGAAATTAGAGCAACACTCTCAGAATCGCATCCGTTAAGCGGATGAAGCTTGACTGTGTGGTTTCAGTCTACCCATTGAGCCCACAGCCACTCACTCTGGGTAGGAGTCGGTCCAGGAACGAAAAAAACCTCGCCTCTGATGGGATTCGAACCCAAGACCTCCCAGCCAGTTGTCCGCGACGCTAACCACTACGCCACGGCAGCTGGTTGTAACATGGTTTTAGTTCACATTTTGTTCTCATCTCATAAAATGATAATATTTATCTCCCTCTCACTCATGTTGAATTCAGTTTCCCTGAAGAAATATTTTTCAATAAGATTTACAAATATAAAAAAGGGGAAAATAAGAAGGGAGTGGGGAAATACTTAAATAAGATCTATCCAAAATACTTTGCTCCATTTGACAACAAAACACAATGTCGCAGGCAAAGTTTTTTAAGTACTTTGACGACACCATCAGCTACACTTTTTTGGTTTGGGCCCTCTCACGTCACTGGTTATCTCAAGTGAGAACAGAGAAATATGTTTAGTAGAGCTTGAGATTGTTTTCAAACTTCATGGATCATAATGACCCCTGGCTGCAATATTGGTCATTGACACACACAAACACCCACCCCTACAAACAAACACCCTTGTCCCTGATAACCTAAAGTTCTGTTTTTGGTTGAGCCTTCTGCACCGAATTTTTTTATAAAAATTCAGCCCTGTTTTCTGGGATAGCAGTTTGCTTCTCTGATATTAGGACAAGGTGACAAAGCACAAAGGTAACGCGTTTGCCTTGTGTCAAGTAAAACTGTAAATCCGAGTTCGAACCTGGGTACAGGTGAGTTTTCCTCTCACTTTGCACTAGGCCTTACGGAGACTGGAGTCTTTCAGTTGAGACAATAAACTGAGGTCCTGTGTGCCCATGCACTCAGCACACGTTAATCCCAGTGTAAAATAAATCGCACGAAAAAAACAAATTGGGTGGCGCACCTCTGGCTGCGACGCGCTCTCCAGGTGGGAGCAACACAAATTTCACAGACGTCTCTGTGACTATAAAGTACCTTATACCTAAACAGACATCACATGTGTTACTATAACTCACGAAGGTGTTGATGCCGTAGAAGGAGAACTCGAAAACGGAGAAGCAGAACTCGATGAAGGTGTACATGATGAAGCAGTAGTTGTACCATGACATCGTCTTCATGTACAGCACAAAATGCTGAAACAGCACACCATCAGTCAGCTAATCAATCAATCAATTGATCAAATGTATATAACGGAGTCGTAGTTGTACCACCACATCGTCTTCATGTACAGCACAAAATGCTGAAACAGCACACCAGCAATCAATCAGTCAGCTAATCAATCAATCAATTGATCAAATGTATATAACAAAGTCGTAGTTGTACCACCACATCGTCTTCATGTACAGCACAAAATGCTGAAACAGCACATCAGCAATCAATCAATCAGTTAGCTAATCAATCGATCGATCTAATGTATATAATGAAGCTGTAGAACTCTAAACTTTGTACCATGACATCGTCTTCATATACAGCACAAAATGCTGAAACAGCACACCATCAATCAATCAGTCAGCTAATCAATCAATCAATTGATCAAATGCATACAATGAAGACGTAGTTGTACCACATCATCTTCATATACAGCACAAAATGCTGAAACAGCACGTCAGCAAGCAATCAATCAGTTAGCTAATCAATCAATCGATCTAATGTATATAATGAAGCTGTAGTTGTACCATGACATCGTCTTCATATACAGCACAAAATGCTGAAACAGCACACCAGCAATCAATCAGTCAAGTGTGCATGATAAAACGGTAGTTGTACTAAACCATGTACAGCACAAAATGCTGAAACAACACATCAATCAATCAATCAATCAGTCAGCTAATCCAGACATGCCTACCCCCAAATTTGCTTTTCAGGAACACTCACTCAAAATCAGTAACAGAGCATGATTTTCAGGAACATAGCTCTGTCCAGCATCCATCTTCATGGAATTCGCGCACTCCGACGATTGAGGCTGCCAAGCGTGTAGCTCGACCTTGGTGAAAGATGATTGGTTGAAAAGCTCTCTCGGAAAACTTCGGGGCTGACTTTCGTAAGCTTTCGGTATTGCTTTCCCGCCTCTCTCTCTCTCTCTCTCTCGCAGATGCTAAACCACCAGCCGGCAGCATAAGATTTTGTTGTTGATTTTTTTATCTTCCCCATAACATGCACCTGTTTTCCGTATTTTCGGAACACACTGCCAAAATCAATACATTTCCGTAACAAATATACGGATAACCTGTGACGGTAGGCATGTCTGCTAATCAATCAATCATTCAAGTGTGCATGATAAAACGGTAGTTGTACTAAACCATATACAGCACAAAATGCAGAGGGGAAAAAACCCAACACAGGAATCAATCGATTAATCACATGCATGATGAAGCAGTAGTTGAGCCAAGACATTGTCTTCATGTACCGCACAAAATGCTAAAACATCTGCAAGCCTAAAATGAAACATGTATGATTAAGTACCGATTAATTAAAATGGCTGGAAAAGCCAATACTGAAGTTTATGGAACATAAAACTTTTTTTTATGAAAATTGTTTTTTCCAATTAAAAAAAAAATGCTTAAAAGGTGTACAATGTGAATAATTGTGTTTCCGTGTGACGGTTCTAAATCGGCTTATGCAAATCAATGTAAAAAAACAAACTAATCCAAAAGTCTTGAAATGAGGGTCTGTTATCCCAATGATCTTGGGTTCTTAATTTTGAGAGGTAAGGATAGGCCTTATTTCAAATATATCACAGAAGAATCCCCAATATTTCAGACAAAAATCTTTTCTCTATCCATGTAAGCTTAATGGAAATGTTGGCTTAAAAAAATGGCTGATGGCAAAAGGGTTAAAGTAGAAATTTTGTCGTATTCAAAAATCGCAACTAATAGATGGCACTGAAGGGGTTCTTCTTCTACTTCGATCGCTCAGACAGTTTCCTGTCAATTATGAGCGTAGCTGCGTCATGTTGCCGTCATGCGCCTAACTAAGAAATAGTTAGGCCCAGCAAGTCCGACTTCGGCTGGAGGAAATGTTTTTGAAAGTGTTTCGTGAAAAAAGGCAGGAGAATGGACCGGTAAGGCAGAAAGATAGTAGATGACAGTAAGCAAAGGGAAAAGGCAGAGTCAAAGAGAGTGACAGATTAAAGGAAGTTACAAGCACAGAACTTCCAGAAGGTGGGGGAACTATTTATACAAAAGACCCCCCCGGTATCCCCACGGGGGGGGTGTGTGTTCAAAACAACATTTCCCTCACCAGCTGAGTGACGCAGTAGATCATGTAGAGGCTGAACAGGATGATGCCAATGTGACAGGCTGACACGATGATGTCACTGGCCAGAAACGCTGCAACACAAATGACATGTCAATGCAACTGATCAAAATTAATTGAACATAATATTTTCATTCCAAACTTGCCTAAGCTTGAATAGTACAGGGCTTAACAGTAACTTTTTTTCCCACTTGCCCAGTCAGGCAAGTTAAAGAAAAATTCACTTGCCCAAACAGCTTTTGGACTGTCCCAAAATTCAGGTGTATTGCTAGTCACACACACATAATAACATCTCTTACCCGAGTCATTGGCTTCTCTTTGTCCAAAACTTTGATTCACTAGTCAAACACACATGAAAATGTCACAAACTCTCTCTTTCTGAGTCCTTGTCTTGCCTTCAGTTCCATCCCCTGTCCCCCCCCCCCCCCCCCCCCCTGAAAACGCCGTTCTCGTTCCTGTTCGTAGTCAGCCTGCTGTTGTTTGCGTCATTTCGCTTTCTCAATCTCACTTTCGTTATTGGCAGAACTTGCGGATTTTGATTGTGACGGTCGTTTTCCAAGAAAGGAAAGGAAAGCAAGGTTTGCTGAGCCATGACGATGTTTTTGGACAGATCAATCTCGAATCATCCACATGGTGTGCAAACACGCGTCGGCCAAGTACTTCGCAATATGAATTTCCATTGGCTTTCCTGCCCAAATTAGGAGCCAATGGGAAGACGTCTTGCATGAAACTGTGTCATTGGCGAGTAAACACTGCGATGCGCTTCAGAAACACATTTATGTTTTCTCAATCGTATACATGCACGCACACGCGCGTTCACACACACATCTACGCACGCGCGCACACATACACATTGGCGCATGCAAGGCACTGGGGTGCATACACACACGTGCACGCACATACTGGCATGTATGCTAAACGTGCATCGCATATTCTATCACATGTGGGTACACCACACATATGCACACACACACATACACACATTGGTACCCACATGCCTGCAAATGCCTGCGCACATACCAAACATCCATTATGCTATCATATGCACGTGCAACACACACACACACACACGCGCGCGTAAACACACACGCTCCTTCCCACAAAGGTATACACACACACACACGTGCGTGCGCGCACGTTAGATGAATATACACGCTGTCTTCATGTCTAAGGGGAAAAAAAAATAGTTGTGGTTAAGGTATCCCTACCTACCCTATTTTTTTCGGCCGACCCTATGATTTTGCTTTGGCCTTGTCCCAAAATAAGAAAAGAGAGAGAGCCATATGCTCATATTTCTGAAAATATGAGGGTAATCAGCACTTTCATAGTTTCAAAGCAACTTACACGCTCGTGGATGTTTTCCGGGACATTCATCTGGATACATGTAGGAAAGGAAAACATTATCACTTGCCGAGGTGGTTCAGCTATCTTAGCTGAACCTTTCGAACTAGAGTTTTCAACACCACTCGGCGATCTCAAAGAGCTGGGAGTGAAGAGCTTACAATTTTGTTGAGAAAGAGAAAGCTTTATTTCTTTGGGTTGTTTACTTTAAATTACTCGATGTTCATGACACACACCATGTATATGTACACATATGTACACACACACACACACAAAGAGAGTGAGAGAGAGCTTGTGTTTTGTCAATTTTGACCTTAAAAAAAAAAAAAAATTAAAAAGAAAAAGTTAGGTCCTACCTACCTACCCTATTTTTGGGGGCCATGTTACCTTAACCACAACTATATTTTTTGTGGGCCTAATGTGAGCTGGAATGAATGTCTCTGCACTGTGGTTTAGAGCCAACACTGTCCTAGGGTCTAAAAATAGACGAGTGGGCGGAGCGATCTTGCAGATTTGCAACCGTCAATTCTTTTGCCTTTGCAGCATTTCAACACTCCTTAGGTCCTGGAAAAAGGCCCCTTTCTATCATCAATGACTTTTGAAAGTTTCAAGGATTTTAAGGTATTTTGTTAATTTCCAAGACCTACGGGCCACTTGTGTGAATCTCCATGGAACATTGTGCCCTTGTCTGATCTCAAAGTAAATATGTTAATAAATAAACTAGAGTGTGAAAACGCTAGAACAACCAGTAGCAGCGGGGCTGGATTTTCGGCTCCAGTGACCTTGACCTTTGACCAATGACCTTCATTTTCGAACGTGGCCTAGATATCCTAACTACCTATCCACATGCAAAATTTGAGGGTCCTACTCCTACCTAGGTGAAGGTCCCTCCATTCAATTTCAAATGCTACTGTGATAACAGACAGTCAGTCAGGAACAAACAGACAGCTCTGAAAACATTAACTCATTCACATCACAACGATTTTGAATTATCAAAAAAACTCACAAATCTCCAGCCATGCACAAAAATAAAACATACATTAAACAAAAGGAGAAATGAAAGAAGATTACATGTTTTTACTTCAGGTTTAGACATAGGGAAGTGGTAGATCAGACTTTTTTTGTGACCCCTTTGCTGCTGCCTACTACTTGCGCATGCGCCGCTGGCTTGCCGCGCGATTTTTTAACACGGCAATATCGCTGCTTAGCGGCGACGTATACGTCGGTGGCAAGTACTGAAGCGCTATAGAGGACGTATATGTGTCGTGGGCAGCGAAGAGGCTAATGTAGACTTTATATAGAAAAACTCTGCACCGATTGGTTCCCCCACAACGAACCACTACAAAAGCAAAGTCAGGGGCAAAATTGTGGTCTAAGGGAGTGAAGCGAGTTTAGAAGTGACCAAGGTGTGGTGTGCACACAGATTTACTTCCCTTGAAGCAAATACATAGCATTGACAGCTATCTATTAATTCCGGACATATATGGCCGGAACGACTTGAAATATCTTTCGCTTTGCCGCTGTTTAACCCTTTAAGTCCTGACGCTCTGTGCGCTCAGTCACCTCTGAAATACTAGCCCAAGGGACGTCACTCCGTACAAAAGGGGGGGGGGGTAGCGTCAGAAAAAAAAAAAAATATATATATATACCCTAGCAGATTTTGTGGGGGTTTTTTTTTTTTTTGAATGTGTAGCCGAGATGTCTGTCTGATTTGCAAAATGACTTTCAAGATGTTATGGCAGACCTGCCTACTTGGAATTTTCCCAATCAGTAGCCCAGCCATCAATTTTCAGTAGCATGGCAATTTTTTCCGTAGCATCCACAAACAACGGCAATCGATTTGTTCTCTTCCTGAGCCGAAACGCATTGCTTAATATGTTTCGCCGATTGAACGTGTTGACGGCAATCGTCTCTACCGCCATGATTCACAGAGAAGTCCGCATGGCAGAGGTTGCACTGCAGCGAGCATGGTTCGCACCGAGTCAACTTCTGACGATGCAAGGCCACTCCTCCATGTAAGCTATTTTAAAAACTTGTGCGGCAGGCCGATGTTTTTTCTTAGAACAAGATGGTGTGCCAGATGATTTTCGTTTTCTGGTTTGGGTTCGTTTTTCTTCGTTTGAAACATCTCCCGAATCGCCACTGCTGCTGGAGTCCGCCATTTTTTTCAGAGAAAGTAATAAGAACGCATGCGCAGTCACTTTGATAAAAACGGAAGTGACTAGATTATCGCGCGTGACACAGCGTCTGCTCTTAGAAACAGACAAAACCGGGAAAGGCCTAAGCAAAAATAAAATGCGGCGGCAATTTGTTTTTCCCGTAGCAACGTTAAGGCTGCCGTAGCTCCGTAGCAAAGCTTTATTTTTCGTAGCTGCTACGGCCAAATCGTAGCAGTAGGCAGGTCTGTTATGGGGATGCATGGCTCCACAAAAAAAATCAAAATGCCAAAGTGTAGTCGCAAACTGCATTCACTAGTCATTCACTGCCTACTTTTTGCAGACTGGTGAAGCCTAAGACGACAAAAATGGAAATGTAGATCAAAATCAATCACTTACCCTTTCACTTCACGATCTTATAATTCCTATCTTTCACAAAAAAAGGAATTTTCATCGCTGTCATCACTCAGTGGATGCAATAACGTTCATCATCCATGATGTAAAACTCATATAAAGTCGGGAAAATGCTGATGTCAGTAACACGACTTCAAAAATTTGCACCGATCGAACAAAACCAATCTTGCTGCCGAAATAGGTCAGAGTACACTCCTTACTCATCACTTTGCGATCTCAAGTCCCATCTTTCACAAAAATACGACTATTCATCGCTTTCCTCAGTCAATGGACGCCATAACTGTTCGTCATCCATATTGGAAAAATCGCGAAAATACTGAAGCCGGTCACTAATTTTCAAAAATTCATATCTTCCAAACCAATCGGCCTAGAAGCCATTGCAAGCAACAGGGCGGAAGTGTAATCTATTGCGAAAGCGAGGCTGAAGCGCCCACGTGACTGCCATGTGATAGAAACAAAATGGAAGCGCCCAAACTGGCCACGTGGAATCCGTACGTTCCCTAACGTTCTCAGCATTTACGATCCAATTTTTTTCTGAACGTTCACCAAATAAGAGGGTTAATAAACAAACAAATAGTGGCCTACCCTGCCACTGGTGTGACCTCCATGGCACGTTGTATCCTCGGCTGATCTCAAAGCCAGAGATCTGGATGTGGGCGGGGCTGTCCTTGGTCAGCTCCAAGTGGGATAAAAACGCCGCCAAGTCCAGACATCGCATCAACAGCGCAGAGCCCGCCGTGATCTGCAACCACATCATTATAATAAATTAATATATATTAAACGCTGCCAGGTCCAGACATCGCATCAACAGCGCAGAGCCCGCCGTGATCTGCAACCACATAATTATAATTATATATATTAAACACCGCTAGGTCCAGACATCGCATCAACAGCGTAGAGCCCGCCGTGATCTGCAATCACATCATTATATATATATATAAATATATATTAAACGCTGCCAGGTCCAGACATCGCATCAACAGCGCAGAGCCCGCCGTGATCTGCAAAATTATTATAAATATAATAGGAAATGCTTAGGAAATAATTAAGGGGAGTAATTTCAAGGTGTGCGTGTCAATGATCCCACCGAACCGAGTGAGGACAAACAGGGGAAGTTAAGCTGGCTTCATTAGCCGTCGCCTTGTGTGTTTGAGTTGACACACATCTTCTTCTTTTTCTTCTCCTTAGGCAGCCAACTTCATCACGTTGAAGATTCTGCTGCATGATGAATACAGTGGAACCTCCAGGGTTCCCACAGATCTCTCGAAGAAAAATTCCAGGACTATTCCAGGATCATACTGGTAAATTTCAAGAACTGAAAATACTGCTTGTAATAATGGATAATATTATTTTACGGTAAGAGGTGTGCTACTATCAAACTATTCTAATTACTTGAAACTACAAAACCTGCACACACCAAAAGACCACATGCAGTATCGTGGTCGTCTGCTGTCACAATATCAGGCGGTCAAAAGTCTGAATTAAAAAAAAAACAAGTGCTAACTTTCAGTTTTACTATATATTTTCAAAGAGATCGAGTGTTGTTTTTGCTTGCTTGAAACTTGAGAATCTGTTAAGCAAATTAAGAAAATTCCAGGACTTTTCCAGGAGCTTTAGGGGCTGTGCTGTTTTCCCAGCACTTTTGAATTGAAGCCTGGAAAAGGCCTTGCTAGTTTTCCAGGACTTTTCAAGTTTTCAAGGGCTTGTGGGAACCCTGAACCTCCCTTATAAGACCAGCTCATTGACTGTGGGCCCTTAAAAGAAGAACGATTTGCCACCAGGACCGCTGCTATCAATCATCAGCGAGTGGGACCGATCAGCGGGACCTGGCTGGCTAGGCCATGCTTTCACCAGTTTCGGTCTTCTTTTTCTTCTGTCAACTTTCTTCTTCTTTATTTTTGTACCGTCTCACGCATTTCCTTAGATCCTCCTAAAGTTGTACAGCGACAGAATAGTCAGTAGTGACTGTGGTCGCTATACGGAAGGAAGGAAGGAATGTGTGACTCGGTGAGTTATAATAATCATGACCTAATAATCAACAAAGATTAGTAAATAATCAAATCACTATAACACCCACCACTTTGTTTCTTTTATCTTTCTTTATTTTTCTATGGTCACATCCCTAATTAAAGTGCGTAACTCTACAAAGAAGTTGGTCGCCACCACAGAAGAAAAAGGATGACACTCACCGTCACAGTCTCACACAGTGACACAGACACTGTCAAAATAGAATCGAAATCCAAAATTACAATTGAATTTCCTGATGTACAGACTTAATACACAGGCATCTGCGTACTTTTTCCAAGATGAGCACTTACCAGGACATAAATGAAGCAGGCAAACGAACCAGTTCTAAGGTAGCAGCACAAAAAGCGCCTCAACAACGCCATTTTGCTTCGCTTCTCTACAGCTCCTTCACTTCCTGGTGAGTAGTCATTGTGTGTAATGGCGATTTGAAAAGCAAAACAAAGCAACAATTTTGATGCTGTAAAAAAATTTCGGACAAATGCAACAATTTATAATATATGAATAATTTGGGGGGGAAATTGATAACAAAATGTTGGATTTCAATGGAGGTTTACGAAAAAATAAAATACAAATAATAACTACTCCCTGAAAATCTCTCTCTCTCTCTCTCTCTCTCTCTCTCTCTCTCTCTCTCTCTCTCTCTCTCGTTCTTCTTCCAGCCAACTTCATCAGGTTGAAGATATTTGCTGATATATTGAAAAAAGAAAAGAAAACGAAGGTCACCACGCGTGTGTGTGTGTTCTTGTCGACTTTCATTGTTTCCATGTTAGCTACTTGTGCCTATTGTTTGTAGAAGTATCTTCTTCAGTGTTTGTTGTGTAAGCTTATAACTGACTGAAATGGGTTTTTTAAATTATTTAGTCTGTATTTTATGCGTAAGCCGAGCAACAAATGTCTTCTGTTTGAATACAATAAATTGAACTGAACTGAATTGAAATCAATTGAGTATTGAAGAAAGTATAACAAACAAACAAGAATAATTTTAAAAATTATTTAGAGGAACCGTAGCTTCGATTTACTTTGCGCAAGCGTGAAGCTTAGGCCTACATCTTTTTTCTTTTTAAAGGCTTAATTCCATAATATTAATAGAGAAAGCTAGGTCAACTTAAATCTTTACATTCTTTACATTCGTTTTAATTCTGTCTCTCCTTGGTTTGCAGGTGTCAGACAGAGCTGCCCTGGATCCAGAGAAGAGCACCACACACACGCACACGCTGCTGCATAAACGTGCCACACGCGTACATGGACGAACGCACACGCGCGCACGCGCACACATACACACACACACCGTACAAATGACAGCGCTATCTGTGAAGTGCTTGGTGTTCTTGTTTGCGGCTTTGATATGATTGTGTGTGTGTGTGTGTGTGTGTGTGTGTGTGTGTGTGTGTGTGTGTGTGTGTGTGTGTGTGTTGTGTGTGTGTGTGTGTGTGTGATGCGCGCATACATTTCTCTCTCCTTCTCTCCACTCCCCCCCCCCCCCTCTCTCTCTCTCACTCTCACTCTTTCTCCTATCTTTCTGTCTCTCTCTCTCTCTCTCTCTCTCTCTCTCTCTCTCTCTCTCTCTCTCTCTCTCTCTCTCTCTCTCTCTCTCGTTAGTTTCTGGTAGGGGAAGACGGGGTAAAAAGCGCATGGGCGGGTAAGAAGCCCACCCCAATTATTTCATGAAATAAAGAAAATTTCAGTCAAATTTGCCCATGAGACGAATGCTAGACATTAACGCTCGTCTCATGGGCAAAATGAGACTGAAATTTGCTTCATTTCATGAGATAATTGGGGTGGGCTTCTTACCCGCCCATGCGCTTTTTACCCCGTCTTCCCCTATGTGTTCGTTGTTTGGGGAAGACAGACTGAAAAGGTAAAATACGAGAAAGCAAACTGGGAAAAATATGTAAAAAAAAGGATATCCCAGAGGAACTCTTCAGGATTCGGTGAAATAGGATAAGGCAAACTGGTTGTGGGACAAATGAGAATGGCAAAATATGAATGAGATGGACATGGAATAGGTAAAAAAGGAAAACGTGAATAGGCAAAACAGAAAAGGGCAACGACGAACTGGGATTCAGAAAAACGGAATTCGACGAACTGGGATTCGGAAAAACGGGATTCCACCAACTGGGAATCGGAAAAAAAGTGGATTCGACCAACTGAGATTCGGAAACACGGGATTCGACCAACTGGGATTCGGAAAAAACGGGATTATGGGAACTGGGATTCGGAAAAAACGGGATTCGACCAACTAGGAATCGGAAAAACGGGATTCGACCAACTGGGATTCGGAAAACGGGATTCGACCAATTGGGATTCGGAAAAACGGGATTCGGCGAACTGTGATTCGGAAAAACGGGATTCGACGAACTGGGATTCGGAATAGCGGGATTCGACTAAGTGGGATTCGGAAAACGGAATTCGGTAAAAGTGACCATTTGTTAGAGTTAATGTACTCCTAGTTTGGGGTTAATAAGGACTAATTAACACTAACTTAGTGTTAGATTAACGCTTAACCCTAACCGTAACCCTAAGTTAGGGTTAACTTAACCCTAATTTAGGATTATTATAAACTTATTTTAGTGTCAGTGACCATTTGTGGGGTTAATAAGGGCTGCCTAACACTTTGTTGAGTTAAACGTGACCCTTGCTTACACTGATTTCTGGATAGTACCCCTAAGTTAGGGTTAGCTTAACCCTAACCCTAACCCTAAGTTAGGGTTAGCTTAGCCCTAATTTAGGATTAGTATAAACTTAATTTAGTGTCAGTGACCATTTGTTAGAGTTAATGTACTCCTAGTTTGGGGTTAATAATGACTAATTAACACTAACTTAGTGTTAGTTTAACCCTAAGTTAGGGTTAGCGTAACCCTAAGTTAGGGTTAGCGTAACCCTGGAATTAGGGTTAGTGTAAGCCTTAGTTGCCTAATTAAGGGTTATTATATCCTTAAATTATGGTTAGTAAGGGCTATTTAGCCCTAGGTTCGAGTTAATGTACTCATAGTTTGGGGTTCGTAAGGGCTAATTAACCCTAATCTAGGGTTAGTTTAACCCTAATCCGAACTTATGATTATTATAAACTTATTTTAGTGTCAGTGAACATTTGTTAGAGTTAATGTACTCCTAGTTTGGGGTTAATAAGGACTAATTAACACTCAATTAGTGTTAGTTTAGCCCTAAGTTAGTGTTAGCGTAACCCTAAGTTAGGGTTAGCGTAGCCCTAAGTTAGGATTAGCTTACCCTGGAATTAGGGTTAGGGTTAGGGTTACCTTACCCTGGAATTAGGTTTAGTATAACCCTTAGTAAGGGCTGCCTAACACTTTGTTGCATTAAACGTGACCCTTGCGTACACTGATTTCTGGATATTTCCCCTAAGTTAGGGTTAGCTTAACCGTAATTTATAATTATTATAAACTTATTTTAGTGTCAGTGATCATTTGTTAGAGTTAATGTACTGCTAGTTTGGGGTTAATAAGGACTAATTAACACTAACTTAGTGTTAGTTTAACGTTTAACACTAACCCTAACCCTAACCCTAAGGGTTAGCTTAACCCTAATTTAGGATTATTATAAACTTATTTTAGTGCCAGTAACCATTTGTTAGAGTTAATATACTCCTAGTTTGGGGTTAATAAGGACTAATTAACACTAATTTAGTGTTAATTTAACCCTAAGTTAGGGCTAGCGTAACCCTAAGTTAGGGTTAGCTTACCCAGGAATTAGGGTTAGTGTAACCCTTAGTTGGGGTTAGTAAGGGCTGCCTAACACTTTGTTGTGTTAAACGTGACCCTTGCTTACACTGATTTCTGGATAGTACCCCTAAGTTAGGGTTAGCTTAACCCTAACCCTAACCCTAAGTTAGGGTTAGCTTAACCCTAATTTAGGATTATTATAAACTTAATTTAGTGTCAGTGACCATTTGTTAGAGTTAATGTACTCCTAGTTTGGGGTTAATAAGGACTAATTAACACTAAATTAGTGTTAGTTTAACCCTAAGTTAGGGTTAGCGTAACCCTAAGTTAGGGTTAGCGTAACCCTAAGTTAGGGTTAGCGTAACCCTAAGTTAGGGTTAGCTTACCCAGGAATTAGGGTTAGTGTAACCCTTAGTTGGGGTTAGTAAGGGCTGTCTAACACTTTGTTGTGTTAAACGTGACCCTTGCTTACACTGATTTCTGGATAGTACCCCTAAGTTAGGGTTAGCTTAACTCTAACCCTAACTCTAACCCTAACCCTAAGTTAGGGTTAGCTTAACCCTAATTTAGGATTATTATAAACTTATTTTAGTGTCAGTGACCATTTGTTAGAGTTAATGTACTCCTAGTTTGGGGTTAATAAGGACTAATTAACACTAACTTAGTGTTAGTTTAACCCTAAGTTAGAGTTAGCGTAACCCTAAGTTAGGGTTAGCTTACCCTGGAATTAGGGTTAGTGTAACCCTTAGTTGGGGTTAGTAAGGGCTGCCTAACACTTTGTTGTGTTAAACGTGACCCTTGCTTACACTGATTTCTGGATAATACCCCTAAGTTAGGGTTAGCTTAACCCTAACCCTAGCCCTAAGTTAGGGTTAGCTAAACCCTAATTAAGGGTTATTATATCCTTAAGTTATGGTTAGTAAGGGCTATTTAGCCCTATGTTCGAGTTAATGTACTCATAGTTTGGGGTTGGTAAGGGCTTATTAACCCTAATCTAGGGATATTTCCCCTAAGTTAGGGTTAGCTTAACCCTAACCCTAAGCCTAAGTTAGGGTTACCTTAGCTCTAATTTATAATTATTATAAAATTATTTAGTGTCAGTGACCATTTGTTAGAGTTAATGTACTCCTAGTTTGGGGTTAATAATGACTGTTACCACAATAGAATATGGATGTGCCAGCCATCGAAACGTTATAATAGAGAGTATTCCCTCTTGTAACAACCGTTACGCTCTGTGTAACGACCGTTACTCAGTGTGCAATGACTGTTGCAAGAATAGAATATGGATGTGTAAGCCATCGAAACGATATAATAGAGAGCATAGAGAGTATTCCCTCTTGTAACAACCGTTACGCTCTGTGTAACGACCGTTACTCAGTATGCAATGACTGTTGCAACTATAGAATATGGATGTGTAAGCCCAGTAAACGTTATAATAGAGAGTATTCCCTCTTGTAACAACCGTTACGCTCTGTGTAACGACCGTTACTCAGTATGCAATGACTGTTGCAACAATAGAATATGGATGTGTAAGCCCAGTAAAAGTTAAAATAGAGAGTATTCCCTCTTGTAACAACCGTTACGCTCTGTGTAACGACCGTTACTCAGTATGCAATGACTGTTGCAACTATAGAATATGGATGTGTAAGCCATCGAAACGTTATAATAGAGAGTATTCCCTCTTGTAACAACCGTTACGCTCTGTGTAACGACCGTTACTCAGTGTGCAATGACTGTTGCAACAATAGAATATGGATGTGTAAGGCCAGCAAACGTTATAATAGAGAGTATTCCCTCTTGTAACAACCGTTACGCTCTGTGTAACGACCGTTACTCAGTATGCAATGACTGTTGCAACAATATAATATGGATGTGTAAGCCATCGAAACGTTATAATAGAGAGTATTCACTCTTGTAACAACCGTTACGCTCTGTGTAACGACCGTTACTCAGTATGCAATGACTGTTGCAACTATAAAATATGGATGTGTAAGCCCAATAAACGTTATAATAGAGAGTATTCCCTCTTGTAACAACCGTTACACTCTGTGTAACGACCGTGACACTCTAACTAACGACCGTTACTCAGTGTCCAATGACTGTTGCAACAATAGAATATGGATGTGTAAGGCCAGTAAACGTTATAATAGAGAGTATTCCCTCTTGTAACAACCGTTACGCTCTGTGTAACGACCGTTACTCAGTATGCAATGACTGTTGGCAAAGATAGAAAATGGATGTGTAAGTCATCAAAACGTTATAGTAGTATTACCTCTAGTAGCAACCGTTACAATATATGTAACGACCGTTACTCAGTGTGCAATGACTGTTGCAACAACAGAATATGGATGTGTAAGGCCAGTAAACGTTATAATAGAGAGTATTCCCTCTTGTAACAACCGTTACGCTCTGTGTAACGACCGTTACTCAGTGTGCAATGACTGTTGCAACAATAGAATATGGATGTGTAAGCCATCGAAACGTTATAATAGAGAGTATTCCCTCTTGTAACAACCGTTACGCTCTGTGTAACGACCGTTACTCAGTAAACAATGACTGTTGCAACTATAGAATATGGATGTGTAAGCCCAGTCGAAACGTTGCAATAGAGAGTATTCCCTCTTGTAACATTCGTTGCGCTCTATGCAACGTCCGCTACGCAGTGTGCAATGACTGTTGGAACAATAGAATATGGATGTGTAAGCCATCGAAACGTTTAAATAGAGTGTATTCCCTCTTGTAACAACCGTTACGCTCTGTGTAACGACCGTTACTCAGTGTGCAATGACTGTTGCAACAATAGAATATGGATGTGTAAGCCATCGAAACGTTCTAAATAGAGATTATTCCCTCTTGTAACAACCGTTACGCTCTGTGTAACGACCGTTACTCAGTGTGCAATGACTGTTGCAACAATAGAATATGGATGTGTAAGCCCAGTAAACGTTATAATAGAGAGTATTCCCTCTTGTAACAACCGTTACGCTCTGTGTAACGACCGTTACTCAGTATGCAATGACTGTTGCAACAATAGAATATGGATGTGTAAGCCATCCAAACGTTATAATAGAGAGTATTCCCTCTTGTAACAACCGTTACGCTCTGTGTAACGACCGTTACTCAGTGTGCAATGACTGTTGCAACAATAGAATATGGATGTGTAAGCCCAGTAAACGTTATAATAGAGAGTATTCCCTCTTGTAACAACCGTTACGCTCTGTGTAACGACCGTTACGCTCTGTGTAACGACCGTTACGCTCTGTGTAACGACCGTTACTCAGTATGCAATGACTGTTGCAACTATAGAATATGGATGTGTAAGCCATCGAAACGTTATAATAAAGAGTGTTCGCTCTTGTAACAACCGTTCAGATTTGTGTAACGACCTTTTCTTAGTGTGCAATGACTGTTGCAACAATACAATATGGATGTGTAAGCCATCGAAACTTTATAATAGAGAGTATTCCCTCATGTAACAACCGTTACGCTCTTTGTAACGACCGTTTTTCAGTATGCAATTACTGTTACAACAATAGAATATGGATGTGTAAGGCCAGTAAACGTTATAATAGAGAGTATTCCCTCTTGTAACAACCGTTACGCTCTGTGTAACGACCGTTACTCAGTGTGCAATGACTGTTGCAACAATAGAATATGTATGTGTAAGCCCAGGAAACGTTATAATAGAGAGTATTCCCTCTTGTAACAACCGTTACGCTCTATGTAACGACCGTTACTCAGTAGTGTAAAGACTGTTTCAACAATAGAATATGGATGTGTAAGCCATCCAAACGCTATGATAGAGAGTATTCCTTCTTGTAACAACCGTTACGCTCTGTGTAACGACCGTTACTCAGTGTGCAATGACTGTTACAACAATAGAATAAGGATGTGTAAGCCCAGTAAACAATATATAAGAGAGTATTCCCTCTTGTAACAACCGCTACGCTCTGTGTAACGACCGTTACTCAGTATGCAATGACTGTTGCAACAATAGAATATGGATGTGTAAGCCATCGAAACGTTCTAATAGAGAGTATTCCCTCTTGTAACAACCGTTACGCTCTGTGTAACGACCGTTACTCAGTGTGCAATGACTGTTGCAACAATAGAATATGGATGTGTAAGCCCAGTAAACGTTATAATAGAGAGTATTCCCTCTTGTAACAACCGTTACGCTCTGTGTAACGACCGTTACTCAGTATGCAATGAATGTTGCAACAATAGAATATGGATGTGTAAGCCTTCCAAACGTTATAATAGAGAGTATTCCCTCTTGTAACAACCGTTACGCTCTGTGCAACGACCGTTACTCAATGCGCAATGACTGTTGCAACAATAGAATATGGATGTGTAAGCCCAGTAAACGTTATAATAGAGAGTATTCCCTCTTGTAACAACCGTTACGCTCTGTGTAACGACCGTTACTCAGTATGCAATGACTGTTGCAACTATAGAATATGGATGTGTAACGTTATAATAGAGTATTCCCTCTTGTAACAACCGTTACGCTCTATGTAACGACCGTTACTCAGTATGCAATGACTGTTGCAACAATAGAATATGGATGTGTAAGCCATCCAAACGTTATAATAGAGTATTCCCTCTTGTAACAACCGTTACGCTCTGTGTAACGACCGTTACTCAGTATGCAATGACTGTTGCAACAATAGAATATGGATGTGTAAGCCCAGTAAACGTTATAATAGAGAGTATTCCCTCTTGTAACAACCGTTACGCTCTGTGTAACGACCGTTTCTCAGTGTGCAATGACTGTTGGAACAATATGCCCAGTAAACGTTATAATAGAGAGTATTCCCTCTTGTAGCAACCGTTACGCTCTGTGTAACGACCGTTACTCAGTGTGCAATGACTGTTGCAACCATAGAATATGGATGTGTAAGGCCAGTAAACGTTACAATAGAGAGTATTCCCTCTTGTAACAACCGTTACGCTCTGTGTAACGACCGTTACTCAGTATACAATGACTGTTGCAAACATAGAATATGGATGTGTAAGCCATCGAAACGTTCCTCTTGTAACAACCGTTACGCTCTGTGTAATGATCGTTACTCAGTGTGAAATGACTGTTGCAACTATAGAATATGGATATGTAAGCCATCAAAACGTTATAATAGAGAGTATTCCCTCTTGTAACAACCGTTACGCTCTGTGTAACGACCGTTACTCAGTGTGCAATGACTGTTGGAACAATAGAATATGGATGTGTAAGCCATCGAAACGTTATAATAGAGAGTATTCCCTCTTGTAACAACCGTTACGCTCTGTGTAACGACCGTTACTCAGTGTGCAATGACTGTTGCAACAATAGAATATGGATGTGTAAGCCCTTTAAAAGTTATAATAGAGAGTATTCCCTCTTGTAACAACCGTTACGCTCTGTGTAACGACCGTTACTCAGTATGCAATGACTGTTGCAACAATAGAATATGGATGTGTAAGCCATCGAAACGTTAAAATAGAGAGTATTCCCTCTTGTAACAACCGTTACGCTCTGTGTAACGACCGTTACTCAGTGTGCAATGACTGTTGCAACAATAGAATATGGATGTGTAAGCCATCGAAACGTTATAATAGAGAGTATTCCCTCTTGTAGTATTCCATCTTGTAACAACCGTTACGATCTGTGTAACGACCGTTACTCAGTGTGCAATGACTGTTGCAACAATATAATATGGATGTGTAAGCCATCGAAACGTTATAATAGAGAGTATTCCCTCTTGTAACAACCGTTACGCTCTGTGTAACGACCGTTACTCAGTGTGCAATGACTGTTGCAACTATAGAATATGGATGTGTAAGGCCATCGAAACGTTATAATAGAGAGTATTCCCTCTTGTAACAACCGTTACGCTCTGTGTAACGACCGTTACTCAGTATGCAATGACTGTTGCAACAATAGAATATGGATGTGTAAGCCATCGAAACGCTATAATAGAGTATTCCCTCTTGTAACAACCGTTACGCTCTGTGTAACGACCGTTACTCAGTAAGCAATGACTGTTGCAATTATAGAATATGGATGTGTAAGGCCAGTAAACGTTATAATAGAGAGTATTCCCTCTTGTAACAACCGTTACGCTCTGTGTAACGACCCGTTACTCAGTATGCAATGACTTTTGCAACTATATAATATGGATGTGTAAGCCCAGTAAACGTTATAATAGAGAGTATTCCCTCTTGTAACAACCGTTACGCTCTGTGTAACGACCGTTACTCAGTATGCAATGACTGTTGCAACTATAGAATATGGATGTGTAAGCCCAGTAAACGTTATAATAGAGAGTATTCCCTCTTGTAACAACCGTTACGCTCTGTGTAACGACCGTTACTCAGTATGCAATGACTGTTGGAACAATATGCCCAGTAAACGTTATAGTAGAGAGCATTCCCTCTTGTAACAACCGTTACGGTCTGTGTAACGACCGTTACTCAGTGTGCAATGACTGTTGCAACAATAGAATATGGATGTGTAAGGCAGTAAACGTTATAATAGAGAGTATTCCCTCTTGTAACAACCGTTACGCTCTGTGTAACGACCGTTACTCAGTATGCAATGACTGTTGCAACTATAGAATATGGATGTGTAAGCCATCGAAACGTTATAATAGAGAGTATTCCCTCTTGTAATAACCGTTACGCTCTGTGTAACGACCGTTACTCAGTGTGCAATGACTGTTGCAACTATAGAATATGGATGTGTAAGCCATCAAAACGTTATAATAGAGAGTAAGCCACCGAAACGTTATAATAGAGATGTGTAAGCCCAGTAAACGTTATAATAGAGAGTATTCCCTCTTGTAACAACCGTTACGCTCTGTGTAACGACCGTTACTCAGTATGCAATGACTGTTGCAACTATAGAATATGGATGTGTAAGCCCAGTAAACGTTATAATAGAGTATTCCCTCTTGCAACAACCATTAAGCGCTGTGTAACGACCGTTACTCAGTAAGCAATGACTGTTGCAATTAATATAATATGGATGTGTAAGCCCAGTAAACGTTGCGATAGAGAGTATTCCCTCTTGTAACAACCGTTACGCTCTGTGTAACGACCGTTACTCAGTATGCAATGACTGTTGCAACTATATAATATGGATGTGTAAGCCCAGTAAACGTTGTAATAGAGAGTATTCCCTCTTGTAACAACCGTTACGCTCTGTGTAACGACCGTTACTCAGTATGCAATGACTGTTGCAACAATAGAATATGGATGTGTAAGCCATCGAAACGTTATAATACAGAGTATGTCTCTTATAATAACCGTTTCGCTCTGTGTAACGACCGTTAATCATGGATGTGTAAGGCCAGTAAACGTTAAAATAGAGAGTATTCCCTCTTGTAACAACCGTTACACTCTGTGTAAAGACCGTTACTCAGTATGCAATGACTGTTGCAACAATAGAATATGGATGTGTAAGCCATCGAAACGTTATAATAGAGAGTATTCCCTCTTGTAACAACCGTTACGCTCTGTGTAACGACCGTTACTCAGTAAGCAATGACTGTTGCAATTATATAATATGGATGTGTAAGCCCAGTAAACGTTGTAATAGAGAGTATTCCCTCTTGTAACAACCGTTACGCTCTGTGTAACGACCGTTACTCAGTTTGCAATGACTGTTGCAACAATATATTATTGATGTGTAAGCCCAGTAAACGTTATAATAGAGAATATTCCCTATTGTAACGACCGTTACGCTCTGTGTAACGACCGTTACTCAGTATGCATTGACTGTTGCAGCTATTGAATATGGATGTGTAGGCCATCGAAACGTTATAATAGAGATGTGTAAGCCCAGTAAACGTTATAATAGAGAGTATTCCCTCTTGTAACAACCGTTACGCTCTAGGTAACGACCGTTACTCAGTAGGCAATGACTGTTGCAACTATAGAATATGGATGTGTAAGGCCAGTAAACGTTATAATAGAAAGTATTCCCTCTTGTAACAACCGTTACGCTCTGTGTAACGACCGTTACTCAGTATGCAATGACTGTTGCAACAATAGAATATGGATGTGTAAGCCATCGAAACGTTATAATACAGAGTATGTCTCTTGTAATAACCGTTTCGCTCTGTGTAACGACCGTTAATCATGAATGTGTAAGGCCAGCAAACGTTATAATAGAGAGTATTCCTTCTTGTAACAACCGTTACGCTCTGTGTAACGACCGTTACTCAGTATGCAATGACTGTTGCAACAATAGAATATGGATGTGTAAACCATCCAAACGTTAAAATAGAGAGTATTCCCTCTTGTAACAACCGTTACGCTCTGTGTAACCACCGTTACTCAGTAAGCAATGACTGTCGCAATTATATAATATGGATGTGTAGGCCATCGAAACGTAATAATAGAGATGTGTAAGCCCAGTAAACGTTATAATAGAGAGTATTCCCTCTTGTAACAACCGTTACGCTCTAGGTAACGACCGTTACTCAGTATGCAATAACTTTTGCAAATATATAATATGGATGTGTAAGCCCAATAAACGTTGTAATAGAGAGTATTCCCTCTTCTAACAACCGTTACGCTCTGTGTAACCACCGTTACTCAGTATGTAATGACTGTTGCAACAATAGAATATGGATGTTAAGCCATCTAAAGCATCAAAACGTTAAAATAGAGAGTATTCCCTCTTGTAACAACCGTTACGCTCTGTGTAACGACCGTTACTCAGTAAGCAATGACTGTTGCAACTATATAATATGGATGTGTAAGCCCAGTAAACGTTGCAATAGAGAGTATTCCCTCTTGTAACAACCGTTACGCTCTGTGTAACGACCGTTACTCAGTATGCAATGACTGTTGCAACAATAGAATATGGATGTGTAAGCCATCGAAACGTTATAATACAGAGTATGTCTCTTGTAATAACCGTTTCGCTCTGTGTAACGACCGTTAATCATGGATGTGTAAGGCCAGTAAACGTTATAATAGAGAGTATTCCCTCTTGTAACAACCGTTACGCTCTGTGTAACGACCGTTACTCAGTATGCAATGACTGTTGCAACAATAGAATATGGATGTGTAAACCATCGAAACGTTAAAATAGAGAGTATTCCCTCTTGTAACAACCGTTACGCTCTGTGTAACGACCGTTACTCAGTATGCAATGACTGTTGCAACAATATATTATTGATGTGTAAGCCCAGTAAACGTTATAATAGAGAGTATTCCCTCTTGTAACGACCGTTACGCTCTGTGTAACGACCGTTACTCAGTATGCATTGACTGTTGCAGCTATTGAATATGGATGTGTAGGCCATCGAAACGTTATAATAGAGTTCTGTAAGCCCAGTAAACGTTATAATAGAGAGTAATCCCTCTTGTAACAACCGTTACGCTCTAGGTAACGACCGTTACTCAATAAGCAATGACTGTTGCAATTATAGAATATGGATGTGTAAGGCCAGTAAACGTTATAATAGAGAGTATTCCCTCTTGTAACAACCGTTACGCTCTGTGTAACGACCGTTACTCAGTATGCAATGACTTTTGCAACTATATAATATGGATGTGTAAGCCCAGTAAACGTTGTAATAGAGAGTATTCCCTCTTGTAACAACCGTTACGCTCTGTGTAACGACCGTTACTCAGTATGCAATGACTGTTGCAACAATAGAATATGGATGTGTAAGCCATCGAAACGTTATAATACAGAGTATGTCTCTTGTAATAACCGTTTCGCTCTGTGTAACGACCGTTAATTATGGATGTGTAAGGCCAGTAAACGTTATAATAGAGTATTCCCTCTTGTAATAACCGTTACGCTCTGTGTAACGACCGTTACTCAGTATGCAATGACTGTTGCAACAATAGAATATGGATGTGTAAGCCATCGAAACGTTATAATACAGAGTATGTCTCTTGTAATAACCGTTTCGCTCTGTGTAACGACCGTTACTCAGTATGCATTGACTGTTGCAGCTATTGAATATGGATGTGTAGGCCATCGAAACGTTATAATAGAGATGTGTAAGCCCAGTAAACGTTATAATAGAGAGTAATCCCTCTTGTAACAACCGTTACGCTCTAGGTAACGACCGTTACTCAGTAAGCAATAACTGTTGCAACAATAGAATATGGATGTGTAAGCCCAGTAAACGTTATAATAGAGAGTATTCCCTCTTGTAACAACCGTTACGCTCTGTGTAACGACCGTTACTCAGTGTGCAATGACTGTTGCAACAATAGAATATAGATGTGTCAGCCAAGTAAACGTTATAATAGAGAGTATTCCCTCTTGTAACAACCGTTACGCTCTGTGTAACGACCGTTACTCAGTATGCAATGACTGTTGCAACTATATAATATGGATTTGTAAGTCCAGTAAACGTTGTAATAGAGAGTATTCCCTTTTGTAACAACCGTTACGCTCTGTGTAACGACCGTTACTCAGTATGCAATGACTGTTGCAACAATAGAATATGGATGTGTAAGCCATCGAAACGTTATAATAGAGAGAATTTCTCTTGTAATAACCGTTACGTTTTGTGCAACGACCGTTACGCAGTATGCAATGACTGTTGCAACAATATAATATGGATGTGTAAGCCCAGTAAACGTTATAATAGAGAGTATTCCCTATTGTAACAACCGTTACGCTCTGTGTAACGACCGTTACTCAGTATGCAATGACTGTTGCAAACAATAGAATAAGGATGTGTAAGCCCAGTAAACGTTATAATAGAGAGTATTCCCTCTTGTAACAACCGTTACGATCTGTGTAACGACCGTTACTCAGTGTGCAATGACTGTTGCAACAATAGAATATGGATGTGTAAGCCATCGAAACGTTATAATAGAGAGTATTCCCTCTTGTAACAACCGTTACGCTCTATGTAACGACCGTTACTCAGTGTGCAATGACTGTTGCAACAATAGAATATGGATGTGTAAAGCCCTTATAAACGTTATAATAGAGAGTATTCCCTCTTGGAACAACCGTTACGCTCTATGTAACGACCGTTACTCAGTATGCAATGACTGTTGCAACAATAGAATATGGATGTGTAAGCCATCGAAACGTTATAATAGAGAGTATTCCCTCTTGTAACAACCGTTACGCTCTGTGTAACGACCGTTACTCAGTATGCAATGACTGTTACAACAATAGAATAAGGATGTGTAAGCCCAGTAAACGTTATAATAGAGAGTATTCCCTCTTGTAACAACCGTTACGATCTGTGTAACGACCGTTTCTCAGTGTGCAATGACTGTTGCAACAATAGAATATGGATGTGTAAGCCATCGAAACGTTATAATAGAGAGTATTCCCTCTTGTAACAACCGTTACGCTCTGTGTAACGACCGTTACTCAGTATGCAATAACTGTTACAACAATAGAATATGGATGTGTAAGCCATCGAAACGTTATAATAGAGAGTATTCCCTCTTGTAACAACCACTACGCTCTGTGTAACGACCGTTTTTCAGTATACAATAACTGTTACAACAATAGAATAAGGATGTGTAAGCCCAGTAAACGTTCTAATAGAGAGTATTCCCTCTTGTAACAACCGTTACGCTCTGTGTAACGACCGTTACTCAGTGTGCAATGACTGTTGCAACAATAGAATATGGATGTGTAAGCCATCGAAACGTTATAATAGAGAGTATTCCCTCTTGTAACAACCGTTACGCTCTGTGTAACGACCGTTACTCAGTGTGCAATGACTGTTGCAACAATAGAATATGGATGTGTAAGCCATCGAAACGTTATAATAGAGAGTATTCCCTCTTGTAACAACCGTTACGCTCTGTGTAACGACCGTTACTCAGTGTGCAATGACTGTTGCAACAATAGAATATGGATGTGTAAGCCATCGAAACGTTATAATAGAGAGTATTCCCTCTTGTAACAACCGTTACGCTCTGTGTAACGACCGTTACTCAGTATGCAATGACTGTTGCAACAATAGAATATGGATGTGTAAGCCATCGAAACGTTAAAATAGAGAGTATTCCCTCTTGTAACAACCGTTACGCTCTGTGTAACGACCGTTACTCAGTATGCAATGACTGTTGCAACTATAGAATATACATGTGTATGCCCAGTAAACGTTATAATAGAGTATTCCCTCTTGTAACAACCGTTACGCTCTGTGTACGGACCGTTTCTCAGTGTGTAATGACTGTTGCAACTATATAATAATAATAATAATAATAATAATAATAATAATAATAATAATGGGAATTTATATAGCGCTCTTTCTCACATGAGCTCAGTGCGCTTTACATTGATAACAAGAACATTAAAGGCAAACAAATAATTAATCATTAGAAAGTAAAATAAGCACGATGCTTGTACGCAACGTTCTCTTACTTCCTTACACGCGCGCGCGCACACACACACACACACACACACATATGCATGCGCACACACACTCACACACAATTAATCAGTTATGCAAGAGTAAAATAGTTACAATATGAAGGTTTTTGTTTCAGGCATTGTGATTGGAGGAATTATCATGAAGGTTTTTGTTTCAGGCATTGTGATTAGAGGATTTATCATGAAGGTTTTTGTTTCAGGCATTGTGATTGGAGGAATTATCATGAAGGTTTTTGTTTCAGGCATTGTGATTGGAGGAATTATCATGAAGGTTTTTGTTTCAGGCATTGTGATTGGAGGAATTATCATGAAGGTTTTTGTTTCAGGCATTGTGATTGGAGGAATTATCATGAAGGTTTTTGTTTCAGGCATTGTGATTGGAGGAATTATCATGAAGGTTTTTGTTTCAGGCATTGTGATTGGAGGAATTATCATGAAGGTTTTTGTTTCAGGCATTGTGATTAGAGGATTTATCATGAAGGTTTTTGTTTCAGGCATTGTGATTGGAGCAATTATCATGAAGGTTTTTGTTTCAGGCATTGTGATTGGAGCAATTATCATGAAGGTTTTTGTTTCAGGCATTGTGATTGGAGGAATTATCATGAAGGTTTTTGTTTCAGGCATTGTGATTGGAGGAATTATCATGAAGGGTTTTGTTTCAGGCATTGTGATTGGAGGAATTATCATGAAGGGTTTTGTTTCAGGCATTGTGATTGGAGGAATTATTATGAAGGGTTTTGTTTCAGGCATTGTGATTGGAGGAATTATTATGAAGGGTTTTGTTTCAGGCATGATACTTGGTGTGGTCGTGGCTTTGCTGATTTTGCTCACTACTGTAGCTGGGCTGTTTTTTTTTATGAGGCGCCGACATCAGAAAACAAGTTATATTAGTAGTGGGAATGTATGTGATATTTGTGCGTATGCACATATTATTATTATCATTATTATCATTATTATTATTATTATTATTTATTTATTTATTATTAGTGTGTGTGTGTTTCATAATTATCTGGGACATTTGCTGTAACTTATGGAAGCAAAATCTTCATTGACCAAATGCTTTACTGGCTGATTCACATTTCATGTTGTGCTATGGATAAATTATTGTTTTGTTTCCCCTTGGTCTCTCCCAAATTTACAAATTTGTAAATTTACTGATTGATATTTATTATTATTATTATTATTATTATTATTATTATTATTATTATTATTATTATTTTTATTATTATTACTTCTATTTTGTTCACACTTAAAACTCTTCTTTTGTATTCACAGTTGTTTATATTACTTGGTTTAAATGTAGTCTACATCTGTTCAATCAATTGTGCAATTATGACGATAATTTAAGGAGCACGGTATAAGCTTCGAGCTTGTTGCTGCTCTAATTGTCTTTCTGTTTGATCGTTTCCGAATGAATAAAGATTTGTTTAAACCATTGACCAAAGTCTCTGTTGCTTTGGGGATTTATTTTGCATTGTTGTCACAAGAGCCCTATTTTATTAATGTAACGTTTACAATAGTTGGCAACTGTTTACTGGGCGTCGAGTTTTGACTTTCTTTTGCCCGAGTCATATCACCTTATTTATGAGAGGGTCTTTTTCTAGGATTTCATCTTTCAGATTTTTTTGTCAGATGTGCCTAATATATTGCTTATATCGGAACCCTCCCATGTTTGCTCTTAGGGAAACATAAACTCTCTAGCTTAGGTCCATGTTTGTTAGTGTGTTTTGTTTTACTGCTCTTGTGCCTAACATGTTCATCAATATCTTTCATTGCAGAAGCTGACAAAGTGAAAGCAGAAAGGTAGTTCTACTCTGTTTTGCTGTCGCCTCTCTCTCTCTCTCTCTCTCTCTCTCTCTCTCTCTCTCTCTCTCTCTCTCTCTCTCTCTCTCTCTCTCTCTCTCTCTCTCTCTCTCTCTCTCTCTCTCTCTCTCTCTCTCTCTCTCTCTCTCTCTCTCTCTCTCTCTCAATCTGTCTCTCTTTCTGTATGATAATTAACCCACATTTTTTGTAACCATCTCCAGTGACGTGGGCCAAAGGCCTGTTCATTTAAATCGCTCGGTATTCAGTGTTCTCTCTCTTTTTCTCTCTCTCTGTCTGTCTGTCTGTCTGTCTGTCTCTCTCTCTCTCTCTCTCTCTCTCTCTCTCTCTCTCTCTCTCTCTCTCTCTCTCTCTCTCTCTCACACACACACACACACACACACACACACACACACACGTCACACACACACACACACATGTATACACTACACACACACACATACACACACAGTGTGGGGGCTACACCATTATACACACAGGGGGGGGGGGAACTTTATATGCAATGGAAAAATATTTCTAACGTCTGAGGACTGTGTCAATGCAAATTGTTAGGAAACGCAAAACTATTTTCCTGTTTACTGTTTACTCGCTACTTTTTGCTTAAAGTGGAACGCGGGGGTGGGGGTGGGGTATGCTGAAGAAGATAACATTTGGAAAATATTGCTTGAGTACTCAGATGAATAGAAATCACATATGATAGCACCCATACTCTCTCTCTCTCTCTCTCTCTCTCTCTCTCTCTCTCTCTCTCTCTCTCTCTCTCTCTCTCTCTCTCTCTCTCTGCTTTTGTATATGTCTCTTTTCCTCAGTTAACCTATTACTGTTTTTTCATGTATCTGTCTCTCTATTTAATCACGTTGTGCACATTTCTTTGTGCTTCTCTGTCTCTTCTTTCCTTCTCCGTTTATCTGTCAGTTTGTCCATTCTTTTGTCTGTCCCTCTCGCTCTTTATTCTCTGTGTCCTTCCCACACTCTGTCTATCTCTGTCTCTGGTGTTATCTCTCTCTCTCTCTAATTTATTATGACTGCTTAATCATTTATGTCTGTTTCTGTCCATGCCTGTCTGTCTCCCTCCCTCCATTTCTGTCCCCATCCTGTCTCCCTCCCATCCATAACCCTTCTGTCCGCCAAAGTCCATCTCTTTCACTAAAACGCATCAACTAGGGGTCTATTATCAAAGACCCTAGTCTTTTGGGAAGTAGGGTTAGACTCCGACCGCTGTCGTCTTCAACTCAGGTCCAATATAATGGACATTTCGTGAGGCACGACCGCTGTCGTCTACAACTCTCCAACTGTGACATTTCGTGAGGCACAATTCTCGTAAAATACTACTGTCTACATGAATCTGGTCAAATCGTTTCTTTCACTATGTGTTTTAGTTCCCCATACATGAATCAGATTAAATTTCCGTATTTTTGTATCAGACTTTTTTTTTTAGTTGGGCTAAACATGAATATAGTGAACAAAAATACTGTAGTATGATTTTATCGGATTCATGTAGACAGTAGTATTTCATCAGAATCATGCCTCACAGATAATATCACAGTTGGATAGTGGTACAACTGAAATCGTTCGCGTGCGTGTGCGTCCCCATGCGTGCGTATGTGTGCATGCATGCGTGTGTGGTTCTCTGTGGCAGACATGATAATTTGCACGTGCTGGACACGCTGTACAAAGCAGTGGTGGAGATGGCGGAGGTTCAGGATCAGGCGGAGGGGGAACTCAGGTCCCATGTAAAAGTCCACGGGCAGACAGGAACACACAGAGAGTACCAAGAGCGAGGACACTACCAAGAGCGATATGTCCGATACCACTTCCTGCGAGTTTACCTCCGCCACTGCTCCAAGCCCCGCCTCTGAGCTCGCAATGATTATGGGTTCCAAGGGTCCTGAAACTCCCGAAACCTCCAGTAGTGGCAAGAACCCTGATACCCCAGGGCTCCCAGAGACCCCCATTTGGGGGTCTGTGAAGCACTAAAATTCTAAAGGACCCTCTAAAAGAATGTGCAGGGGGTCCCAGGGATGCACTAGACAAATTCCTTTTAGCATTCGCAATGCCACTGGGACCCTCTATCCCGCCTCTAGGACCCTCTATAGTCTAAGTGAAGGAGTCCCTGGGACCCCTTGTTTTGCGGGACGATTGGGAGCCCTGTAACCCCAACGATTGATGAAACTAGCCTCAAACTTGCCCCCCTCCCCACTCCCACCTCTGAGCTCGCAATTAGTGTGGGTTCTATGGGTCCTGAAACTCCTGAAACCTCCAACTGTGGCAAGGACCCTGATACTCCCAACGATTGATGAAGCTAGCCTCAAACTTGCCCCCCCCCCCCCCCTCCTCACTCCCACCTCTGAGCTCGCATTGATTGTGGGTTCCAAGGGTCCTGAAACTCCTGAAACCTCCAACTGTGGCAAGGACCCTGATACCCACAACGATTGATGAAGCTAGCCTCAAACATGGCCTACCCCCTGCCTCTGAGCTCGCATTGATTGTGGGTTCTAAGGGTCCTGAAACTCCTAATACCTCCAATAGTGGCAAGGACCCTGATACCCACAACGATTGATGAAGCTAGCCTCAAACATGGCCTACCCCCTGCCTCTGAGCTCGCATTGATTGTGGGTTCTAAGGGTCCTGAAACTCCTAATACCTCCAATAGTGGCAAGGACCCTGATACCCACAACGATTGATGAAGCTAGCCTCAAACATGGCCTCCCCCCTGCCTCTGAGCTCGCATTGATTGTGGGTTCTAAGGGTCCTGAAACTCCTAATACCTCCAATAGTGGCAAGGACCCTGATACCCACAACGATTGATGAAGCTAGCCTCAAACTTGGCCTCCCCCCTGCCTCTGAGCTCGCATTGATTGTGGGTTCTAAGGGTCCTGAAACTCCTAATACCTCCAATAGTGGCAAGGACCCTGATACCCACAACGATTGATGAAGCTAGCCTCAAACATGGCCTACCCCCTGCCTCTGAGCTCGCATTGATTGTGGGTTCTAAGGGTCCTGAAACTCCTAATACCTCCAATAGTGGCAAGGACCCTGATACCCACAACGATTAATTAAGCTATCCTCAAACTTGGCCTGCCCATCCCCTTCCCCCTCCTGCCTCTGAGCTCGCAATGATTGTGGGTTCCAAGGACCCTGATTCAACGATTGATTAAGCTATCCTCAAACTTGGCCTACCCCACCTCCCCCCTCCTGCCTCTGAGCTCGCAATGATTGTGGGTTCCAAGGACCCTGATTCAACGATTGATTAAGCTATCCTCAAACTTGGCCTACCCCACCTCCCCCCTCCTGCCTCTGAGCTCGCAATGATTGTGGGTTCCAAGGACCCTGATTCAACGATTGATTAAGCTATCCTCAAACTTGGCCTACCCCACCTCCCCCCTCCTGCCTCTGAGCTCGCAATGATTGTGGGTTCCAAGGACCCTGATTCAACGATTGATTAAGCTATCCTCAAACTTGGCCTACCCCACCTCCCCCCTCCTGCCTCTGAGCTCGCAATGATTGTGGGTTCCAAGGACCATTGATTAAGCTAGCCTCAAACTTGACCTGCCTTCCTGTATCCCCTTCCTTAATACAAATTTGAGGACATTCTTCAAGAACCTCTTTTAAAGTTGGACAGGATACGACGGTACAATAAACGAAAATAGAGAGCTCTTTATTTTCAAAAGGCAAAGCTACAGCACTCCTTTCCGACCTGCCTACAAAATCACCATGGTACTTCTTTTTTATGAACTGGTGTGTGAACGTATGGGGTGGTGTGTCAAGTTTGGTAATAAGAGCTTCTGATGTTTGATTCCCTTTGACCACATCTCTTGTCATGTATGGATTCACTAACAGATCCGCATGTGTATAATTACCAGCCGCGATCGAAGAGAGCGAAGCTGGTAATGTTTTCAGAGCTTTCTGTGGGTACGTATGTATGTATGTATGTATGTATGTATGTATGTATGTATGTATGTATGTATGTATGTATGTATGTATGTATGTATGTATGTATGTATGTATGTATGTATGTATGTAATAACGATAGCGTTTGAACGAAAGGACCTAGGACGCTCAAAGTTTGCATGCGGATAGGTACAGTGGTACCTCCCTTATAAGACCTTCAAAAATCATCCAAAATGAGGTCTTATAAGGGAGGGGTCTTAGAAGGGAGGTAATTTTAATACTTACAAAGAAGGGCAATGTCTCGAAGAAGCAGGTCTTATACGGGAGGGAGTCTTATAATGAGAGGTCTTAACAGGGAGGTTCCACTGTACTAAGGATATCTAGGACTGACTGACTGAATCTTTAATTTAATGTCTTTTCACACGAATAGTGATTTTAGGTCATAGGTCAAAGGTCAAGGGCACTGGAGCCGAAAATGCTGCCGAGCATCTGGCTAACGTTTGAACTAGGACGCTCAAATTTTGCATGCGGATAGGTACTAAGGCTATCTAGGCCAAGTTTTAAAATGAAGGTCGTAGGTTAAAGGACAAGGTCACTGGAGACGAAAATGCTTCTGAGCACCTAACGTTTGAATGGAGGGACATAGGGCGCTCACACTTTGCATGAGGATAGGTATTAAGGATATCTAGGCCAAGTTCAGATATAGTCATAGGTCAAAGGCCAAGGTCACTGGAGCCGAAAATGCGGCCGAGCATTTGGCAAGATAACGTTTGAACGGAGGGACCTAGGACGCATGCTGATAGGTATTAATGATATCTAGGCCAAGTTCGATAATGAAGGTCAAAGGTCAAGGTCACTGGAACCGAAAAGGCTGCCGAGTACCTGGCACGATAACCTTTGAACGGAGGGACCTAGGACGCTCAAAGTTAGCACGCAGATAGGTACTTTGGATATCTAGGCCAGGTTTGAAAATGAAAGTTATAGGTCAAGGTCACAGGGAGCCGAAAATGCTGCCGCGCGGCTGGTGATCTAGCGTCTTAATGCTCTAGTTATGTTGGTTTTTTTAACCTCCTTTTTTGTATTTCTAATGAAGGTATGTCAAAAAGTCAGTGATTGTCTTTTATAATCCCCCCGTGGGGATACCAGGGGGGTGTCTTTCGTACAAAATAAGTTCTGTGCTTGTAACTTCCTCTAATCTTTTTCTATCACTCTCTTTGACTCTGCCTTTTCCAATTGCTTACTGTCGTCTACCATCTTTCTGCCTTATTGGTCCATTCCCCTGCCGTTGTTGTTGTTGTTGTTGTTGTTTTTATAATAAGAAACTCTTACAAAGATCTTCTCCTGACGAAAACGAACATGCTGGGCGTAACTATTTCTTAATTAGGCGCATAACGGCAGCATGATGCAACTGCGCTCCTAATTGACAGGGAACGGTCTGATCGACGACGACGAAGAAGAAGTCGTCAGTCTAGTCATGCCTTGATTGGTTGTCCCAACACCTCTGTGATGAAAGCTCAAATACCTCAAATACCTCCAAACTTTATTCTTCTTTTTTTAATCGGTTTGTTTGTTTATAGTATGCAGTTTTATAACAGATAATACAAACCAAAAAATCATACCAAACAAAAGTCGACGAAGGCAACACAGTCTGAAACCAAATCATATTGAATTCATCAATCCATCTATGATTAACGGCACACATCTGCTAGACAAGGAAGAAAGATGGCAGAGTGGTTAAGACGTTCGTCTGTCAATTTCTCCAGTTTCACCTATTCCAGTTTCATGCACCTAATCCGGTTTAACCTATTCTGGTTTAACCCATTCCAGATTCACTTACTCCCGTTTAGCCTATTCCAGTTTAACCCACTTCAGTTAAGCCTTTTCCAGTTTGCCATACGGTATCGTTGGTCGCCAATAGGAATTGTTCGGAAATAATTAAGGGGAGTAATTTAATGGTGTGTGGGAGTGATCTTGCCTAATTCAATCGGTCAAACAGGGGAAGTCACTCTACATTCAGCTCTCGTAGCCTATCGACTCGTGTGTTTGAGCAGACATACAACACTTAGAACACCGTGCGTCATTCTAAACATTTGTGTCATTTGTATTTTTACGTCACATGTGGCAAGTTTTATCAGTTTGTGGCTACTGGCCACCCCTCATTTTTTCTGAAAACCTAGCCCAAACCCTAACCCTAACCAGATAATGACAGTGTAATTATCCAAAGTGAAACAGAACTCGGTAGTGGAATCAACGAAGGCGTCATCAGCGTTATTATGGTCATGTCGGTGGTGAAAGTGGACGGATGGCTTCTTCTAATAGAAAGGAAAAGAGCAGCTGAGTATGAGTAGGTAAAATAGCAAGGAAACTAGCCGCTAGTCTGGGGGGAAAAAAGGGCTTACAATTGTCTGTGGGCAAAAAGACCATGTCCAAAAAAAAGACATCCCCATTGTTTTGGTGAAGAGCACTTCAAGAACAAATGACGTTAACCCTTTCACCGCCAGCCATATTTCAGCCGAAAACGTCCATTAAATGTACCTGGGTAGAGAACAAAATCCATCTGCAGTATTGGGGATTCTTCTGTGACAGATATAAAATAAGGTCTATCCTTACTTCCCAAAACTGAAACAATGGGGTCTTTGGATAATGGACCCCAATTTGATGCCTTTTAGTGACATAGGTGTTAAATCACTGTGGTGCTAAAATGCGACTTTGGCGGTGAAAGGGTTAATGGATTCATAGATTGCTCCGTCCACTGGGCTAACTAGACTCCAGTCCAATGCTGCAGCACATACCGAGCAATACGTCTCATTTTGAGAGTAATAATCACTCCCACCGCCTAGGCATAAGACTACGTCGGACCAGTTGACATAAGCTAGAACACCATGGCTACATCAACACGTTGTTATGCGGGGATTGTCTTTGGCCACGACAGGCTCCTGGCATGCCTAACATCATCAGTCTCCAAAATCCTACGAAGTCGGAGTGTGGCTGCGCACGTGGCGGGGTAATAAAAAAAACACGGTCACACACGTAATGTTATCATCCCTAGATGGTGCATCTGTACCATAGTGTTCAAGTGCTGCGGCTGTTGGGATGATCCCTGGAGTCTTTTAGCCAGGGTACGACAACAACTCCCAAAAGTAACTGGGGGGGAAATCCCATATAGCTTTCTCCCCCCCCCCCCCCCCCCCATTGTGGGCATACCGGAGGGGGGGGGGGGGGCTTTCGAACAAATGGTTCCTCCACTTTGTAGAGAAGTGCTGTGCTTATAACTTTCTATAATCTGTCACTCTCTGACTCTGCCTTTTCCCTTTGCTTACTGTCATCTACCATCTTTCTGCCTTACTGGTCCATTTTTCTGATGACCTCCCCCCCCCCCCCCCAGACACTCTTACAAAGAATTTCTCCAGCCGAAGACGGCAGTATGACGCATCTGCGCACATAATCGACAGGAAACTGAGCAACGAAGAAGATGATACAGCTTTCACGCTCACTTTCTTCGAATTTTGATTCTGACTTTCACTGAGTGAGGAGTGAGGCTAGTAAAGGAGTGAGGTACCCCTCTAATAAGACCTTGAAAGTGCAGTGGGAAAAAAGTCTTATCTGAGGGGTGGTCTTATTAGAGAACCAAGTATGTGGCATCTTAGTACAGATTACAGAACTAAGCAAGCATCGTGGAAAAAAATTATAAAACACTTTTTAACACTGACACTAACCGCCTCCGCACGCTCACCACTGAGCACAGCATTGTGAACGTTGTGACGCTGAGTCCAACGGCGCAGCCATCCATTTGAGGCCATAAAATCATCCAGGCCATGATTCGAGAGCTACACATAGCGCCTTTTCCTGAATTAATTTTCCAGTCACTGGAATGTTGCGTGATCTTGCATCACAAAACCAGTCCCAAACTTTCTCGTCGATGAACATGGTTTCTGTTTTCCTTACTTTCGCTAGTTTCCTGCTCCCACACTCGCCACTTTCCCATCGTGATTTAATCGACTCCTTATCCTTGATTATGTTTTGGACGCGTTCTTCCAATGTCAATTGTTTTCTTTTCCGAGTCGCCATATCGCTCACTGACTTGAAGAAGAACAGAGAGTAGCGGGCCCTTCTACAAGTTACACGGGGCGTAACTCTCCAAGCAAAAGTTAGGGGGCGCGCTTCCAATGGAAGTTCCATGTTTACATTTTGACTACTTTTCATCGAGAGATCGATTTGCACGAAACTGACTGCAAAAAGATAAGATTGCGGTCGCATCTCAACCCCTGAAATCGGAACTCAGGAAAAGTCGTATTTGCGGCATGGAATGTGTTCGGGGAAAAAAAATCAGTCGTATGTGAGGAGAAGTCGCATTTGCGAGCGTCTTATTAGAGGGGTACCACGTATCGTTGAAAATGGGAAGGGGAAGTATGGGAGCAAGTAAGAATGGGTGTGAAAGATAACAAAACGCACCAAAAAACTACCACGAAAACTAAAAAAAAAGAAAAAAAAAGAGTAAGCTACGACTCTAGTTGCTCCGCGGGCTCCCTTCGCTTTACCTGCTATGACTGAGCACATTGCCATGGCTCCCCCCCCACCACCTGCGTGCGCATCTCGACCCTTCCAACGGAAGTGTCGCCATCTTAGTCCTTATTTGTGTGTAAACAGCATCGATCTGGCATTTTTCAAACAAAGTTACTGACTAAGATGGCGGTCTCCCATAATATGGCACGCTCCTTGTGGCCGGATATGACGACACGTGGGTACCAGCCATAGACACAGTGACACTGAGTCTGCATGCCCACAGATTGCCTACAGCAGGCACCCACCATGCAGCAGATAGACACAGACATCTTTATCTAGAGTCTATCCAAGGCTCCCAGGGACCCCCTTTTGGGGATCTATGAAGCGCTAAAATTCTAAAGGACCCTCTAAAAGAATGTGCAGGGGGTCCCAGGGATGCGCTAGACAAATTATTGTTAGCATTCGCAATGCCACTGGGACCCTCTATCCCGCCTCTATGACCCTCTATAGTGTAAGTGAAGGAGTCCCTGGGACCCCTTGTTTTGCGGACAGATTGGGAGCCCTGGTCTATCTTTTTTGTAATTCCCAAA
>CM065692.1:49823112-49835612 GCA_017654935.2 Phymorhynchus buccinoides | reverse complement strand
GTATTACACCCCCTCCTTTACCAGGGCGCACACCCTTCATCAGTGGGGTGTACACCCTTAACATAGAGACATGTCTGCCGCTCGGCGACATTTAAACGCCACGTGGCACATTTTGTTCTGCAATGTCTTCTTCTCTTAGTATTACACCCCCTCCTTTACTGTGGAGCACACCCTTAATCAGTGGGGTGCACACCCTTAACACGGAGACATGTCTGCCGCTCGGCGACATTTAAACACCACGTGAAATAAGTTGTGCTGCAATGTCTCCTACTCTTGGCATTACACCCCCACACAACATTTTGAGTGATTCAATACAGTATTTCACGAGATATATGAGGGTGAAGAAAAACGGAAACATGTCTGCCGCTCGGCGACGTTTTGTTCCCGGGGCATAATTTATGTACCAATGTATTGTACTCTAAGTGTTACACAAAATTTGAAGGGACTGTATCTTATAGTTCACGAGATACAGCTCAGACAAGAAATATATAGCGCAAAGAAGGAAATTTCGGTTTTCAAGGTCACACTTCAAGGTCAAGGTCAGCACGCCAATAATGTATGCTTGGGTGTCTTCTACTCTGAGGGGTGCACAACCACACATAATCTGAAGAGCTTCTGAGAAGCAAAAATGTGGAAAGTATGGCTTAAAACACACATTTTAACCCTCCAGCTATTCCAAGGCCTACCGATCTCCCTGATCTTGACCTTGACCTTGATCGCTTTACATAATCAAACTCACCATAAGCCAATGCACCTACATGCCTAGTTTGAAGACTTGAAGTCCAACGGTGTAGAAGTTATTTCGGTTTTCAAGGTCCTGCGCCAAGGTCAAGGTCACGACAGAGATAATGTATGCGCCGATGCCTTCCTCTCATGAGATGTCCTTGGGACAGACAGGGGAAAAAAGAAGAAACAAGGGCATCGCCGAGCGGCAGCAACGCATTGTGACAATGCAACCCGGCCAGAGTTATGTCCTGTTCCCCCCCCCCCCCCCCCCCCCCCAATAAACACACCGAATAAATTACAGAACGCATAAAATACATAGCCCAAAATTTGAAGCGATTCTGTTCAGTAGTTCACGAGATACAGCTGAACTTTTATACAAACTTCCTTGCACCGAGTGATGTTCTCTCCCCCCCCCCCCCCCCCCCCCCCCCCCCAAACACACCACTTTCCACCCTTACAGAACGCATAAAAATACATAGCCGAACATTTGAAGCGATTCTGTTCAGTAGTTCACGAGATACAGCTGAACTTTTATACAAACTTCTTTGCACCATGGTACACCACCACACAAAATTTGAAGCGATTCTGTTCACTAGTTCACGAAATAAAGCTGGGGGGAAATTACATAGCCCAGAGAAGGAAATTTCGGTTTTCAAGGACCGATCGCAATACCTCGTCGGCCTCTGGCCGGGTAAAAAAACGTAGATCGGCAAAGGACATACGCTAATAATGTATGCTTGGACGTCTTCTACTCTAAGGAATGCACAACCACACACAATCTGAAGAGCTTCTGAGAAGTAAGAATATGGAAAATATGACTCTGGTTTTTTAGCCCCTACCACTTTCGAGGCCTACCGATCTCCCTGACCTTGACCTTGATCTTAATCGCTTTACCATCATCACAATCGCCAAAAGCCAATGCACCTACATGCCAAGTTTGAAGACTCTAAGTCTAAGTCTTAGTTAGGCGCATAGCGACAGCATGGCGCATCTGCGCTCATTATGACTGGGAACTGTGTGAGTGATCGATGACGACGAAGAAGAAGATAGCAGTTGCTTGCTGTGCTGTATAGGAGTCCTTGTCAAACACGACACAAGTACGACAGACTAAGACACACACGCGCGCGCGCGCGCATTCACACACGCGCACACGCGCACGCACGCACACGCACACACGCGCACACACGCACACACACACACACACACACACACGCACACACGCACACACACAACTCAAACGCAAACGCACGCGAGCGCATATCCCGTCTAATATCACGAGAAGTGGATAGACACACACACGCGAGCGCACACACACACGCGCGCGCGCGCGCGCACATACAACACAACGCAACACAGTTGACCACAACCTTGCGTGCCAAGTCAATGCGTACGCATTTGAGTGCCAGAAAAGCTAGAGAGCTAGCCAAGAGACAACGCCTATACTAGCTTCACAACCCCACCCCCTCCCCCCCCCCCCCCTCTCTCTCTCTCTCTCTCTCTCTCTCTCTCAGACTCTCCATTCGCCTCATTCGTATTCTCTCACTCTGAACCTACATTGAACTCAAACTCAAAACACGAACACAAACGCGCATTTTTTTGCGGTCAAGAAATCTCTCACTCTCTCTCTCTCTCTCTGGCTCTAACTAAACACGGTGGTTACCAGTGTTCCTGGAAGGAGAGAGAGAGAGAGAGAGAGAGAGAGAGAGAGAGAGAGAGAGAGAGAGAGAGAGAGAGAGAGAGAGAGAGAGAGAGAGAGAGAGAGAGGGGGGGAGGGAGAGAGTGGAGACACTGGCGCTTCGAATTTTTCGACAGCGGAGCGGCGGGCGGGCGGGCGGGCAGGCGGGCGGGCGCATGTGGAAAATACAAGCGTTTAGGGCTAGGCCTAGGCCTAGTTGTGAGTCAACAAAACAAGGCCTTTGCTTCTGCTTCCCTTCATCTTGAATGTGTTTGTGTGTGTTGTGTGTGCGCATGGGATTTTAGGTTAGTTAGTGTGTGTTGGTTGCGTTTTGAACTGCTGTTTTTTTTGTTTTGGTGTTTTTTTGGCGTGTGTGTGTGTCTTCTTCAAAGAAGATACCGGCCGGTAAGGCTTTGAAATAGCTTCGAGATCTGGAAGAGAGAGAGAGAGAGAGAGAGAGAGAGAGAGAGAGAGAGAGAGAGAGAGAGAATCGCCGGCTTAGCTGCACTGGCGGTTGAGTTAAAGAGAGAGAGAGAGAGAGAGAGAGAGAGAGAGAGAGAGAGAGAGAGAGAGAGAGGAGAGAGAGAGAGAGAGGCTGAATCGCCGGCTTAGCTGCACTGGCGGTTGAGTTTGAGAGAGAGAGAGAGAGAGAGAGACTAGGCCTAGTGGTGTGGGCTGAAATAGAACATGTGATGGACAAGACAGCATCGGATGTTGCGGCGACACAGACCGACCGCTTGGGGAATTCGTAGACGATAGGTGAGAGAGAGAGAGAGAGAGAGAGAGAGAGAGAGGGAGAGAGACATGGTGCCGACGCCGGTTCGATGTGCAATTACATGTTTTAGTGTGTCAGCCAGCCCGACGATGATAATGATGCCAGAGTTAGGTAGTGAGAAGAAGGAAGACAGCAGAACCACGGAGAGGAAGATACTAGATAGATAGGCCTACATGTTTGCGCTAGACTGGAGAGAGAAAAGAAGAGAAAGGAAAAGCAGAGATCTTTGAGTACTGAAAGAATTTAGGCTTAGGCCTAGGCTAGCTAGAAGACTGCTAGGATTCTCGTAGGATTCTAGAGGATTACTGACGCGGCTTATTGTATAAGAGAGTATAGAACTTGAGAGAGGAGAGATGATGTTTGTGGTGCTAAGCTTAGCCTGTAAGCTCGCTATCCAATTTTGGTTCAATTTTTGTGTGTAGGTCAGTTTTGACATTCTGTGTATAGTATGCGGATCCAGAACTAGTGACATGATCACTATGTAGAAAGAAGGAATAGATCAAAGAAAAAGGAAGGAACGAAAGAACTGTCTATAAGAGGCTACGCCAGGCCTAACTAGACGTTAAACCAACCATGTCTGCGCGTGTGCGAAATCGATCATGACGTAGGCCTACCATCACATTTTGTTTTTTGTGTATTCGACACTAAATTGACCCTAACTCAAACTCAAACTCTTATTTGTCGTAAAACCATCAAAGGAATTATTGACACAGAAGTAGTAAGTACATACCACGAAAGAAAGAAAATAAAACAAAAAGCACAAAGTAAAGTTCGTGACGAAGTAAATGCAGCAGATAAAAATAATAATACAACATTTATATATTCTTGCTAATTATTTACTGCGGACAGCAAAGCATTCATAAATGTATCTTGCTATTTCAGGTTGAAAGGAATTTGATTTCAGTATGAGACCCTAAACCTATCCATAACCCTATTCGTAACCCTAACAATAAACCTATCCCTAAGTCTTCGCACATGCGCAGACATGTTGAGAACAAATCCATTTTGAGAATGCCACACCGGTTTGAAAGTGAAGGGATTGCCTGTTGTTGAAAATATTGACAACTACGTATTACATACGTATAACAAAGAGGATTACAAATAGTCGATATTATCTTTGCGTATAGTTCAAGGTCTAGGCCTACTCTATATCTTGAAGTCTGGAACCAAACTGTTGTTGCAGGAATTAGTATCTTTGCGTATAGTTCAAGGTCTAGGCCTACTCTATATCTTGAAGTCTGGAACCAAACTGTTGTTGCAGGAATTAGTATCTTTGCGTATAGTTCAAGGTCTAGGCCTACTCTATATCTTGAAGTCTGGAACCAAACTGTTGTTGCAGGAATTAGTATCTTTGCGTATAGTTCAAGGTCTAGGCCTACTCTATATCTTGAAGTCTGGAACCAAACTGTTGTTGCAGGAATTAGTATCTTTGCGTATAGTTCAAGGTCTAGGCCTACTCTATATCTTGAAGTTTGGAAACAAACTAGGCCTAGTGTTGCAGGAATTAGTAGTATATTTGCGTATAGTTCAAGGTCTAGGCCTACTCTATATCTTGAAGTCTGGAACCAAACTGTTGTTGCAGGAATTAGTATCTTTGCGTATAGTTCAAGGTCTAGGCCTACTCTATATCTTGAAGTCTGGAACCAAACTGTTGTTGCAGGAATTAGTATCTTTGCGTATAGTTCAAGGTCTAGGCCTACTCTATATCTTGAAGTCTGGAACCAAACTGGAGTTGCAGGAATTAGTATCTTTGCGTATAGTTCAAGGTCTAGGCCTACTCTATATCTTGAAGTTTGGAAACAAACTAGGCCTAGTGTTGCAGGAATTAGTAGTATATTTGCGTATAGTTCAAGGTTTAGCCCTACTCTTCTTTTTTTTTTTTTTTTTTTTTTTTTTTAGGCCTACTCTATATCTTGAATTCTGGAACCAAACTGATGTTGCAGGAATTTCACGAACCAGACTTTGAGATCGAGAGTCGTAAACATGCGTGGTGTTGAACGTTTTTCAGTCGTGGTGATGGTGACGGTGATGGTGATGGTGATGGTGATGGTGGTGGCAGTAAAGGGATCTTTTGGGAAGGAAGGTGAGTTGGAAAGTGCGTGTTCGTGTGTGTGTGTGTGCGTGTGCGTGTGCGTGTGCGTGCGCGTGTGCGTGCGCGTGTGCGTGCGTGCGTGCGCGCGCGCGCGTGCGTGCGTGCGTGTGTGTGTGTGTGTGTCTTAGATCAACTGCCGCTGTTCTAATCTTAACTGATAAATACTAATGTTGGTTGCTCGTATTTCCACAGCTGTTTGTTTTTCTCAAGTATAATGCAGTTTACTGACTAGGCCTTCTGCCCATGTCACAATGGGACAGTGGGGAGGGGGAGAATGAACAATGGCATATATATAACTAATAATAAATACAGAATTCATTACAAAACCACAAACATTTTTGATCGCATAGTGAGGGAACAGTGGGAGGGGTAAGGAATGCAGAATAGTTGGCTATAACGTAAGATATACAGCAATTTAGCTTAAAAGAATTCGAACAATAAAACATCATCATATAGTAAAAAGCCAAGTGTCCGTGTGTGTGTGTGTGTGTGTCTGTGTGTGTGTGTGTGTCTGAAACACAAAACGGGCCTTATAACTCCGCCGTTTTTCAACCGAATCGCTTCAAATTTGCTGTGAGCCCTAACGGGGCGATGGCAACGGCAACCGAGGTGGCCGTGTCATTTGCGCGGTTTTGCAAATGCGCGAAACGCGCATCCGCCGGCCTTTCGGCGCCCGTATCTCCGGTATTTCTGGACCGATTGCCTTCCCATTTGGCAGATATATGACCGGGGACGGTGACTATCAATGTGCCAAACCGGAAGCGAATCGATTGCTTAGGCGCATAACAGCAGCATGATGCAAAACGGGCCTTATAACTCCGCCGGTTTTCAACCGAATCGCGTCACATTTGCTGTCAGGCTTGCTGTCACCGGGGCAAAGCCTGGCAGCAAATTTGAAGAAAATAGGGAGAGCGTGTCACTCTCAGAGCAGCACCAACGGGAAATGGGGCCTTATAACTCTGCCGTTTCTTAACGAAATCGCTTCAAGTTTGCTGTACTCAGTGTTGCCAGTACTTGGCGTTACCGTTACTAGGCGTTACCGTTACTAGGGAGAGCGCATCACTCTCAGAGCAGCACCAACGCGAAACGGGGCCTTATAACTCCGCCTTTTCTTATCCCAATCGTTTCAAATTTGCTGTACTCAGCATTACCAGTACTTGGCGTTACCGTTACTAGACGTTACCGTCACTAGGGAGAGCGCATCACTCTCAGAGCAGCGTCAATGGGAAACGGGGCCTTATAACTCTACCGTTTCTTAACCAAATCGCTTCAAATTTGCTGTACTCAGCGTTACCAGTTCTTGGCATTACCGTTACTAGGTGTTACCGTTACTAGGCGTTACTGTTACTCAGCGTTGCGCTAGTAATCATAATTCATCAATCCATCCCGTGAGAGAGAGAGAGAGAGACACAGACAGAGAGAGAGAGAGAGAGAGAGAGAGAGAGAGAGAGAGAGAGAGAGAGAGAGAGAGAGAGAGAGAGAGAGAGAGAGAGAGAGAGAGAGAGAGAGAGAGAGAGAATATACGAATACGAATACGAACTTTTTTAATGAGGGAAATTGGATAAGCTGAGACAGCTTTTTTACACCATGCCCTCAGGCAAAAACATGAGAATGAAAAAAAAAAAAAAAAAAAATTCATAAACATGCCAAAAAAGTGGCAACAAATACATTTCATTATTTAAATTCAATAATTGAAGAACAATTTTATAATCTCTCTCTCTCTCTCTCTCTCTCTCTCTCTCTCTCTCTCTCTCTCTCTGCGTGCGCGCATGCGCGCACAAACACACACACACACACACACACACACACAACACACACACACACACACACACACACACACACAGACAGACAGACAGACAGACAGACAGACAGACAGACAGACAGACACACACACACACACACACACACACACACACACACACACACACACACACACACACACACACACACACACACACACACACACACCACATTCATCACACACCCTCATATGCGCACACATACACGCTTACACCCATATATACATAAGCACGCCCGTACACACATATCATGCATAGCATGTAGATTGCTGCTCCATGGGCATTACTTCAGAATTACAATAATCATGGTTGCAAAATTAATAAGGAAAGGTAAAATTGTATATATGAATATCTGCTATTAGTAAAAATAAACACAAATATGCCTACAGGAATTCTAGTTGATCAATCAAATATTTATGATATGCCCTTCTAAAGGATAATAAGCTGGGATTCGTTTTTAGATGGACAGGCATATCATTCCATAGCTTGGCACCTGAATAAATAAGAGATGTCATGAATAAGTTTGTTCTTGGTTTTGGAATGTGGACAATTTTCTTGCCACGGATATTGTTGATGGGGAACATATTAAACAGATAAGCTGGTGTTAAATCATTCATTATTTTATGCATAAAGCACGGCTTTGTTATATTGACACTTAAGATGTATTGGGAGTATATCTAATTTCTTATAATCACTAGGAAGGAGGGACGATGGCTTAAGAAGAATGAGCTTCAGAGAGCGTCGATAAATGCTTTTAAGTGGTTTTACTTTTAAGGTATTTTGACTGGCTAGATTCCAGCATGATGATACATAGTCGATGTCGGTTTGAATGTAAGCATGGAAAACAGTTTTCGCGTATGTTGATCTAGAAAATGCTTTATTCGGTTTAGTTGAAAAGTTTTCATAGATAATAATAATAATAATATAATAATAATAATAATAATAATAATAGTACATTTATATAGCGCTTTACCTCAGATGAGCCCAAAGCGCTTTACAATCAATTATTCATCAACAGACAACAAAAACAGCATTCAAGAGTGACACCAACCAGCAACAGCGCATATACAAAGCAACTCTCTCTCTCTCTCTAACACACACACACACACACACACACACACACACACACACACACACACACACACACACACACACACACACACACACACACACACACACACACACACACACCACATTCATCACATAGATACTCTTTTGCACAGAAGGGAAATATGTTTGGACCATGAAAGATTGTTATCAATGGTAAGGCCAAGTAACTTATAGAAATTTACCTCTTCCAGTTGTTTATCAAAGACGCGTAGGTTACATGAATGGGACTTAATGTTTTGACGTTTTTGTCTAGTTGTCACTAACATAATTTTTGATTTTTGAGGATGGATAGTCATGTGGTTCTTATCTGTCCAAGTGACAAGTTTGTCTATATCCTCTTGTAAGGACGCGTATACATTTTAAATTCGTTTGTTTGCATGGTGAATAGTAGAGTCATCAGCGAAAAGTTCACATGAAGATGAGATATGAAGCGGAAGATCGTTTATGTACATTGAAAATAGTAATGGCCTAAAACTGATCCCTGGGGAACACCGTATTTGATAGGAGAGAGAGTTGATAATGATGAATCTTGCAATACTGCCTGCCTTCTGTTATTTAGGAAAGACGAAATGAGTTTAACACAAGCGTCATTTAAGCCATATAATTGAAGTTTCCTAGTAAGAAGTGTATGGTCGATTGTATCAAAAGCCTTTGCGAAGTCGAGAAAAACAGCTCCAGTAAATACATCGTTATTAATATTTGAATGCCATTTATCTATAAGATTACATAGCATAGTGTGACACGAATGTTTTTTCCTAAAGCCATTTTGATTTGGATGTAATAAGTCAAATGCTATAAAATGTGACTGTATGTTATTTTGTATGTGTTTTTCAATAGGCTTTGATAAGATCGACAGTAAAGAAATGGGTCGATAGTTGGAAGGATCAGAAGCATCTCCAGATTTAAAAACGGACAAAACTTTATTCTTTTAAAGCCTGTGGAAAGAGAGAGAGAGAGAGAGAGAGAGAGAGAGAGAGAGAGAGAGAGAGAGAGAGAGAGAGAGAGAGAGAGACTGTGTGTGTGTGTGTGTGTGTGTGTGTGTGTGTGTGTGTGTGTGTGTGTGTGTGTGTGTGTGTGTGTGTGTGTGTGTGTGTGTGTGTGTCAAAGTCAAAGTCAAAATATTATTTAAAAGATGGACATTGTGAGAAAAACATTTCCCCAAGAAATAAGCTATTGACGACCTAATAAGTGGTTTTAAAGACCCCCCACGTCACGTGTCACATTCCCTCTTATGATTGGAAGATTTCTTAAGATTTCAACCAGTCATAAGAGGGAAAACATGTGAAAACCATGATTTTGACGCGTGACGTGGTGGGTCTTTAAGAGGAAGCAACGTCTGTTTCTTTGTTTTAAACTGTCTTAGCTTAGGGTGTAACAAAAACAGATACAGAAGGTAAAGGTATCTGTACACGTGAACATTTTTCACTCTTTCCCCATTCAACAAGCTCATATGTAAGTCATATTATGACTGACCTATCACTGTGTTGCCATGGGGTAAGAGTGAAAAATGTTATGTTTTGAGACCATTAGATAGAATAGAGAACTCAGCCTGTTTGCACACGCATACATGTCTTAGATTTGCACCACTCTTCTTCTTCCAGTCGGGGATGTTTATCCTGCCCCGCGCTCACCGGTCTTCATTCAGGCCAGCCATCAATAGCAAACAGGATGCGTGCTATGTGAATTCGTGTCATCCATCTCACCGAATAGTGGAATGGGCTTTAACGTGTGCGCAAGATCTTGTGCATGCGTTCGCACTCGGGACCTCGGTTTTTGAAAAGTCTCATCCGAAGGACGTTTTTCCCAACTGACGTCAGGTACCCATTTACACCTGGGTGGAGTGAGGAAAATAGGAGTAAAATGTCTTTCCCAAGGACACACCACTGTGGACCGAGCTGGGTTCGAACCCGCGCACTCGCAAACCTGACGGATTACGAGCTAGCGACTCGGACTTACCAACTGAGCTACAGCGGCACAATCTGATATACGGCTAAATGTAGAAGAATTTGTTCTATACAATTGTGAATGGACTGGCCTGTGTAAGGTGCAACGCCCTCAAACACCTACCTCCCAGCAGTAGAAGACAGAACCACAACATGCAATTTCAACGTATCTGCAAGAACCGACTACCGCAACAACACGTTCTTCCCCAAAGCCATCCGCGACTGGAACTCCTTGCCACCAGAAACTGCCCAGTCCCCCACGCTCAGCTCCTTCACCTCGAAGGTGCTGAAGCTCCCCGCATAAAGACCGCATACTTTCTTTCTTCTTCTTTTGTTTTTTCGTGTGGGGTTGGGGTGAAGTTCTCGGACTTGCCAGGGGTGGGAGCCTCGCAAGCCCTCTTATCTATCTAGCCGGTTACAGACCATTAGCGCGCCTTTTACGAAAGCGCGAACATGGTGTCATCCGATTTTGACATACCAATTGCGCGACCATGTCATATACCTAATGCGCGAACACACACGATCACACATAAAACAGATTTACTACTGAAATTATTACTGAAATTTAATACTTGTACCACAATAAAAACCAAACGCTCAAATTAAGGGGATTGTAATAAATACCATTTTCAGTCCTCTTTGACGCTGTATGGCACCAGAAATGGAAACATTGGATCTAAAAATGAATACAAATAAAGCACAGAATCTAAATACACTATTCACAAACACTAGATATCTCGATTAAATCATCAATATCGATTCAATAATCATCAGTCAGTATCATGTACCACAGGCGTTATTACTAAAATCTCTCTCTCTCTCTCTCTCTCTCTCTCTCTCTCTCTCTCTCTCTCTCTCTCTCTCTCTCTCTCTCTCTCTCTCTCTCTCTCTCTCTCTCTCTCTCTCTCTCTCTCTCTCTGTATTTTTTTCTATTTTACCATTCTTGTGTTTGTATTAACGGCTAGTATGAACAATGGCCAGTCACGGCTAATACTTTTACCGTTGTAAAATAAAGGTTCATTATCATTATCATTATCATTATAATAAGGATGGTGGGTACATACCAGCTGTTCTTGAAAACATGAAGTGTGTAGAGCTGATAAAAGAACCGCGGACACACTTTGAACGTTCCTTCGCCGTACACATTCACATCTCCTTCACACAGTAACTCCAGATTGCTTTGAGTTGTGAATATGATTATGCCATTTTCTTCATCATTGATATGAATCATATCCTCATCGCGGTTCGATTTCAGAGTGAAGTCTGCGAGGGCTTCATGTGTCTCTAGTCTGTTCTTTGGCAGCCTGGGCAGGGTTTGTCGTCGCCTACGGTAAATCGCTCTTCTGGCTGACGCTATATCATTTGGAAGGAATTCGCCTTCGTCATCGGCGACCATAATTTGCGTACGAATGATTTTTAATGGCCTTTCAAACGGGTCCTCAGTTGCTGTTCTTTTGCACTGCTGTCGTAGCTTCTGCAGCTGACTATCATGATGGTTGTCCTCTTCATGGTTGTGTTGATTTGTAAATCCCAGCGCTTCGGTTCCTTCTAAATCCGTCTTGCATCGTGCTTGGCAGCTTCTTTGGGTACATCTCCACAATTTGTTGGTCTTTGTGGTTATTATCTAATCGATACTTGAAGTCATTCGCCACAAGTCCTGGCTTCCCTTGCTGTGTCGTGGAAAGTTCCATTGCTCCTTTTATCTTCTGCTGTGTTTTGCAGCTAACTGGTACGCGACTCTGAGAAAATATTATCACTGTTGAGTTTTATTATTAGGGTTGGTGATGGGAGTTCAGAAACACAAAGGTCACCAAACAAATCGTGCAAGGCAAAAGTTACGACTGGTTGTCTTCTGCTCGTCAATCAGGGTTGGTGATAGGAGTTCAGTAACACCAAATTCATGCAAGACAATGGTTGTTGAATGTGGAATGCCGTGCTTTTCAGTAACACAAGGGTCACCAAATAATCGTGTATGTGTAAGGCAAAGTTTACGATGGGTCGCGCAATTGGTATATGCCACGGTCGCGCAATTGGTATATGCCACGGTCGCGCAATTGGTATGTCAGAAAGTTATGACAGTATGGTCGCGCTTTCGTACAAGGCGCGCTATTGGTATGCCCCCATCTAGCCTTGTTTTTGCTTTTCCCGCGCAGCATAAATTCTTTGAACCCCAGTACACGTCAATAATTGCCGGTTACGGCAGGTGGACATTACTGGAAGAAGAAGAAGAAGAAGAAGAAGAAGAAGAAGAAGACCTTCTCTCTGTTGACCTAATAAACATGTAAAGTTAGGCTTCCGATCTTTGAGTTAGCTATTAGTGTTTCTGGGTTTTTTGTTTTGATTAATAATTTCGATATGTTGAAGGGGGGGGGTGGTGGTG
>CM065692.1:49810612-49818112 GCA_017654935.2 Phymorhynchus buccinoides | reverse complement strand
TAGAGGGCCCCAGTGGCATTGCGAATGCTAAAAAGATGTTTTCTACAGCATCCCTGGGACCCCGTGCACATTCTTTTAGAGGGTCCTTTAGAATGTTAGTACTTCATAGACCCGAGAGGGAGGTGCCTGGGAGCCCTGATACTATAATAATCGAGGGCTTGGAGTCAAAACGGACTATCTTTAGATAGTCCATTGACGTATTATTGAACATTTATTGTGAAAACTAATAACTTGTTTCAAAAAACGACCGGAGAAATATAAAAAACCAGAATCCCCATTTTACATTATTTGCAGTCTTTTTTTAATACAAGTTCTTAGTTTTTGCAATAAGTTCAATAATAAGTCAATGGACTATCTAAAGATAGTCCGTTTTGACTCTCAGCCATCGAATTGTAAAAGACTTAAAATTTATCAACCAAAAAAAGGAATGGTTCCAGCAAAAAATAGTATAAGCAAAGACTGTACAGGGGAAGATGAACATCCGGCCTCTTTTCCCTATATGAGTAGTGAGGACAGAAACACTGGTTATGTCCCTTTGAAACGTGACACATTTTACACATCGATAGGCCAGTTGAATTCTCCGTTCAAGTTCCAGTCCGAGTTTTTGGATAGTCTCCACTGTGAATAGTGTACACGTCTCCACTAACGATAACTCTATCAGCCCGGTTCGCCAAGCTTTTTAAGTAATCCATCTTACCCTTTTATAATATTTTTGGTATAAGTGCATGGCTTTGTACATCGATTTCTCGGCAAATATGTAGATTTACATCCTCTTGCTCTATTTCTTGGTTCTTTCCGTGGTTAGGGATAGGGTTAGGGTTAGGGATAGGGTTAGGGTTAGATGGTCTTTTCTTTTGCCACAAGCATCTGTTTTTTTGTCAAAATCATCTATTGTTTTGGAGCATTAAATCGCTGCCATTGTAAGATAAGGTTTATACTTTTGGCTTCATACAGTAGTAAGAATACGTCCTCTTTCTCCCAAAGTACGAATTAGAAGACCTGTTATCTCCTCATTAGTGTTAGCTTGTCGTTGATTTGTCGATGCCAGGAAGTTCTCCATTCACATCTTCCCTGTTTCATCGTAATAGGAATTGTTCCGGAAATAAATAAGGGAAGTAATTTCATGGTGTGTGGGAGTGTGATCTTGCCTAATTCAATCGGTCAAACAGGGGAAGTCACTCTACCATCAGCTCTCGTAGCCTATTGACTCGTGTGTTTGAGCAGACATGATACAGCACTTAGAACACCGTGCGTCATTATAAAAATGTATGTCATTTATATTTTTGCGTCACATTTTTGCACGTTTTATCAGTTTGTTGCCACTGGCCACCCCTAACTTTTCTTTTAAAATGTTTTGCGAGTCGCTGACTCGCATCCTGCGGTTTCAAGCTTCGACGCCATTGTTACATTGTTACTATGGTATTGGACCGAGTAATGGGGGTAAACAACTCTAATTTTCACGAAGTGCTCTCCCCAGAAAATCGTCTATTTGCTTAGTGGATAGCATAACAGAGAAAAACAAGTCGTACATGTTCGGAAGCTGCAATTGCATGTTCTCTTGTTTTCAAATATCCTTCGTCGCTAACAGGGAGAAGACTTTTCCAGAGAGCGCGTTGGGGTCTAAATAAAACGTGAAGCAAAACCTTGGTACATCTTTTTAAGCCCCCCGCCTCTTTTGGGCGAGGGGGTAATGGTTTCGTGAATATTCATGTCTGTTTGTGTGTCTGTCCGAGAGAGAGAAAAAACATCTTCTAAACTACTGTACAGATTCTGTTCACATTTTATACGTTGGTCTATTATTATATAAAGCTGATGTATCACGTTTGCCACATGGTGAGGTCTGTGAAGGATACGTGTATAAATGAAGAGCATGTGTTAGTCCAGGCAACATTTTGAGAACTGCTGCACATAATTGCTTCAAATGTTACTCTCCCCGAAAGTTGATGACTGTATCGTGATGATTAATAATTATGATGACGTTTGTGGACAGTTTGGGTAGTCGCCTCATCTTTCTGTCGTGAACCGCTGGACGGAATCGTTTCAAATTTGTGTACTATAGTATATCAACTACCTGAACGCGAACCTCATCTTTCCTGTTAAGTAACGTGATGAAATTTGTGGAGAGTTAGTCATCGCCTGAAATAACATTATATTGATTCCAAGACCACATGACTGCCCCTTGCTCTTACGGCTTTTATCATTGGTTGATACTACCCTTTAGTAGGGGCCAACAGTAACACGAGAGCCGTACAAATAGAAGATTTTCTACAGTAATAGAAAACCATGGTACACTTAAACCTTTTGTGGAAGACTGTGACTCTCAAACGAGGGGGCCCTTGCACCGGCTCTGGTGCTGCAGCCAAAGGGATGGTTGGCCTTTTGGGGACCTTCCACAACGCCAGCTGTCCTCAAATCCCTTTGGCCGAGAGAGTGGGGATGTACCCTGAGCAAGGCTTCTCCACTATAAACAAAGTCTAGCCCAGCCCGCCCGGAATCAGCATCTGCCCCCCCCCCCCCCTTCTGCTATCTGGCAGTCATGGTCGGAAACGACTGTACTGGCTGGCATACAACGTGTTGCCTACTTGGGGGCTTAAACTATCTATTACTGCTTTTTAGCGACACCATTTTCCTCTAAAGACCCAACACACAACAATGAGCGACTCAGCTGGCTCTTTTGTCCGCCAGGTGGCACAACGCTCGAGTGGGGCTAATCCTCTCTATATTCTTAGTTGGGGATAGAGAGAGAGAGATATGGAGGAGTCCCACCCTCCCTCTCTCTCTCTCACTACGCCCAACTAAGAATATAGCGTGATAAGCCCCTAGTGGATTGACTGCCCCCTGGCGGTCAAATTATCGCCATAAGTCGACCATTATAGTGCTCGGAAACGCAGGAAGTGTTACATGATGACGACTTCTCGACTTTCTGTCGTCATTCCGCCATCCTGGACGCCTTATTGCTCAGGAAAAGACCACTCTTGTCCTGTTTGAAAACAACAGTTGCGGCCCTTTCCTTTAGCACGTGTTGATGTGAGTGTTATTGTTGTTACGTCGTCCTGTCATTGATATGATAGGCCAAGGTCTGGTTGATCTGTTTGGGTGTCTGTTTATCTGTGTGTCTGGCTGATTTTGAACTTCTCTCTGACTCTATATTATGTCTGTCTGTCTCTGTCTGTCTTTCTTTCTCTGCCCCTCTCTCTCTCTCTCTCTCTTCTTCTTATCTTTCAAAAGTACCTTTCAGTTATAACAATTAGTAAATTTCGTTATGCTCTTTCAAGGTTTCGCTTAGGACTATGTGATTTAAATGTTAATAACAGATACAACGAAAAACCAAACAAATGTCCATTTGGAGCAAAATAGAAAACGAATTTCATTTTTTGTTTGAATGCCAAAAGTACTCAAGTTTACGTGGAAAATATATACGAAAATACTATTCATATTTAGATAAGGAATGTTTGGTTCATATGTTGCAGTCTGAAAACGTCTTGATCCTAAGAAATTTGGCCATGTATATTTTCTATGCACTCAAAACTAGATATGAACTTTTAAACGATAACTAAATGTATATTTTGTCATGGATTTCACTTACGAAATTAGTCGGTTTTATAGCGTGTTGCTGTCCTTTTGAAGTTATTGGTTCCTGAATTCAAATTTTCTCCCTTGCAAGTGCTTACTTTGTGTCTTTAGAAGCAAATTACTTCCCCTTTTGTTTCATGAACGTGTAGCCATTGCATACAGGCCGGTGGCCTTACAATTAAATGTTCAGAGTTCAGAGTTCCTCTTATCTTTCTGTCTATCAACCGCACGTGCATGTATGCTCACACACACACATACACATACACATACAGAGAGAGAGAGAGAGAGAGAGAGAGAGAGAGAGAGAGAGAGAGAGAGAGAGAGAGAGAGAGAGAGAGAGAGAGAGAATTAGGAAAAGAACAAAAATAGAAAATGAGAGACAGACAGACAGAGAGAGAGAGAGACATTGAGACAGAGGGACCCACCTCATCCCCACCCCCCTTCACGCACACATTCTTTGGTGGGATCATAGCGAAGGGTGTAAAAGTAAGTAATAATAAAAATAAAATATGGGGGAGGTGGGGGGGGGGGGGGTGTCACAAAGGGGGATGGGAGATGGGGGGGGGGCTTTAGGGTGTGGGGGGTGGGGGGGGGGGAGAGATGAGGTGCAGACAAACGCAAACAATGCGTAGCAGTCTAAACAAAGGTTCGCAGGCAGCTGCCGAAAAATCAAATTAGGTGCCAAAAAATATGTTTATGGAACTACAGTAATATAAATAGAACACAGAGAGAGAGAGAGAGAGAGAGAGAGAGAGAGAGAGAGAGAGAGAGAGACGCTTCAGACTAATATTTATTGACCTTGACAAGTACAGTCCTAATGTCAAGTGGGATTATCATAATTGCAGCGTTAGGAATTTATGAGAGAGTCTGAGAGAGAGAGAGAGAGAGAGAGAGAGAGAGAGAGAGAGAGAGAGAGAGAGAGAGAGAGAGAGAGAGAGAGAGAGAGAGAGAGAGACGCTTCAGACGCTTCAGAATAATATTTATTGACCTTGACAAGTACAGTCCTATTGTCAAGTGGGATTATCAACATTGCAGCGTTAGGAATTTATGAGAGTCTGAGAGAGAGAGAGAGAGAGAGAGAGAGAGAGAGAGAGAGAGAGAGAGAGAGAGAGAGAGAGAGAGAGAGAGAGAGAACACTGAACAACTGAACACTGAACACTGAACGATGTTAATGAATAGGCCATTGGCCCATGTCACGAGGGATGGTTACAAAAGAAAGTGGGCTAATTATCATTGATTTCAAAGTACATGCACATTCATAATTATAATATACAAACAATTAATCAAACATTCTCGCGCATTCGATACGTATGGATACAGGATTCACTCAAGCATATTCAAATAAAGTACCTTGAATGCCTTATCTAAATACACAGCAGAGAGAGAGAGAGAGAGAGAGAGAGAGAGAGAGAGAGAGAGAGAGAGAGAGAGAGAGAGAGAGAGAGAGAGACAGACAGACAGACAGACAGACAGACAGACAGAGAGACAGACAGACAGACAGAGACAGAGAGAGAGATTCAAATGAGAGAGCATCTATAACAGACACAGGATAACAGTATGGGGTTTGATTTCCAGTGCAAACATGTGGTTTAGTTTTATAGAACTGAACGTCACAATAGCAACAACAAATAGGAGAGAGATTCAAAGCTGCACAACTCGAATGAAAAAATCAGGATGGCAGAGCTGTGTCAACTCAACTGTACTCCCAGTTTTTGATGAAACGCAAGGGAGATAATGTTTTGCTCTTGGATTATTGTGTGATATTTTTGGTGCTAAAACATTGCCTGTGTTGGTACGGCAATACCAGGTAGTTTATTATTTTACAACAAAACTCCTTTATTAACATGTTTCCCATTGTAGCAGCTTTAGTTTAAAAGCCGTGCATTATCTTCGAAATAATCATTGGCTTAGTAGTATTCATTCAAATCTGATTTACAGGGATTTATGTTTGCCCTTCCCTTACCCGTGTTAAAAATATAAAAAAATATAAAAAATTTAGTAAATAACTGTGGCAGTACCATAGCCGATGAGGTTTCACTGAGGCATGGTTACCGCTACACCTATCTATAATGTTAAAAACTCGGGACTTTACTGGTGTTGCACTGCCTCCGGGCATTGCAGCCAGTATTGTTCCCAACATCTTTGTATTTACAAATGTCCCATATGTGTCTATGACCGAGAGGACGTAAAACATCATTTTCACCACACCCGTGTTAAATGCCATATGGTCTTTTTAAGAGCGGGAGAACGTAAAGCTTTAATTTTCCTACCCCATGGGTGCATATGTCCCATATGTGCCTTTCCAGGTCGAGAGGACGTAAAGCACTATATTTCGTTCGTTCGCACCCCATGGGTGCATTTGTACCCATGCTTTTACTGTTGTTAGCAATTACACATCTGTATTGTTAAAGACCCACCAGGTGAGTGAAAATCACAGGTTTTACGTGTTTCCCTCTCTCGCTGGTAAGATTTCTTATTTTGACCAAGTGTGGCTCCCATACACATTTCCTGATGCACGAAAACGAGACATCACTTTATTAAAGAGCAGCATCGATCGTATATTTCAAGAAATGTCCCATAAAATTATGGTCTTTTTAAGAGCGGGAGGACGTAAAACACAATGTTCGTATATGAGGGAAGTCTGTATGTGGGCCAAACCGACCCAGAAAAAAACAAGGGACTTAATCGTGCTGGGTCAGTGCGTATCTAAAAGTTCGGGACTTTCCTGGTGTTGCACTGCCTCCAGGATCGTTCCCGCCATCTTTATATCTACTAATGTCCCATATGTGTCTTTTTCCAGACCGGAGGACGTTAAGCAGAATTTCATTCATTCACCCAATACTTTTACTTTTTTTTTCCTTCTCATATTATTTCCGAAACCGTTCAAACGATCTTGCTGGAATTGTATTACTGTTTCAATAAAGCATATGCGCACGTGCAGAACAAAAATCGCGCATTTTTGTGTGTTGGAAAACAAGAAAATAAATAAACAACAAAATCGTCGTTTAATATAACTTGGCATTTTGATAACTCTCACGCTGCAAGCTGTATCTAGTTACTATATCTTTATATTTAAAAAACAAATCGGGACTTTCCTGGTATTGCAGTACCTCCAGGATCATCCCACCATCTTTATTTATAATAAGGTCCCACACGGGCCTCTTCCAGGCAGGAGGACGTTAATCGGACTTTCATTCAAGCTTTCATCTACACTCTATAGAATGCCCAAGCAACCAACCATGTTGCCAAGTTTCGTTCAGATTGGTTAAGTAGTTTAGGCGCTGTGAAGAACGTTTTTGTCACACACACACACACACACACACACACGCGCGCGCGCGCACACGCACGCACGCGCGTGCACGTACGCGCACGCACGCGCACACGCACACGCACACGCACACGCACACGCACACACACACACACACACACACAGAGGGCAGGATGAAAACAAGCCTTGTGCTTAAATAAATAAAGATGATTTTGACTTGACTTGACAGAGAGAGAGAGAGAGAGAGAGAGAGAGAGAGAGAGAGAGAGACGGACTCACATCCCTCGTTCCTATACCAGTGTACTCCTGTTCTTACAGAATTGGGACTACAAAAACACAACTACTTTTATGTACAAAAAAAGGCTCTGAAAAAAATATTCTCTGAGTTGTTTTAACTGAGAGAGAGAGAGAGAGAGAGAGAGAGAGAGAGAGAGAGAGAGAGAGAGAGAGAGAGAGAGAGAGAGAGAGAGAGAGAGAGAGAGAGAGAGATTGATTTCCGAGGATATAGATTTTAGGCAACGCCTATTCTTCCAATCTGTCTTTGATACATACGAACACAGAACACAAACGCGGCAAGGGATAGTATTGCACATCAAATCAAATCAAATCAAATCAAATCATCTTTATTATCTCATAACTGAGAAATTGCAGCCAGGTGC
>CM065692.1:49803112-49805612 GCA_017654935.2 Phymorhynchus buccinoides | reverse complement strand
CGAAATTTCCTTCTTTGCGCTATATGTTTCTTCTTCAAGCTGTATCTCGTGAACTAGAAGACAGAATCCCTTCCAATTTTATGTCAGGATGTGACACTCTACGGGGTGTCGCAAGTGCGTGGCATTGCTGGTGACGGACATGTCTGCCGCTCGGCGACGCCCTTGTTGTTGTTGTTGTCACATACAAACGGATAGTTATGACAGGGACACGATGCTAAGGATTCGTTTTAAGTGCGATGTTAAGGGGTGGGGATGGATGGGGATGGTGGGAGGGGAAGGCGGTATTTGTGCAGGTCCCTTGGTCATTATGGTTGTTTGTCACTACTACGTGACACTGCGTTGATTGACGATTCGAGGACAAATACACAGAGGGGCTTGAACGTGTGTGTGTGTGTGTGTGTGTGTGTGTGTGTGTGTGTGTGTGTGTGTGTGTGTGTGAGTGTGTGTGTGAGAGAGAGAGAGAGAGAGAGAGAGAGTGCGAAAGGGAGAGAGAGAGAGAGAGAGAGAGAGAGAGAGAGAGAGAGCGTGCGCACGCGTGTGCGTGAATGGTTTCACTTCCCTTTCCTACTCACATAGGGGAAGGCGGGGTAAAAAAGCGCATGGGCGGGTAAGAAGCCCACCCCAATTATCTCATGAAATAAATAACATTTCAGTCAAATTTGCCCATGAGACGAATGCTAAACATTAACGCTCGTCTCATGGGCAAAATGAGACTGAAATTTGCTTCATTTCATGAGATAATTGGGGTGGGCTTCTTACCCGCCCATGCGCTTTTTACCCCGTCTTCCCCTACTCACGCTCGCACGCACGCACACACTCTCACACACACACACACACACACACACACACACACACACACACACACACACACACACACACACACACACTTTGGAATGCACGCGAACACTCTTACACACAAACACGTTCTCAAAACCCACACTTGCACTGCGGCATAAAGTCTTTGTGTTGGTCTTTGTGTGTCTCTGTGTGTCTTTATATCTATCTCTGTCTCGGTCTCTCTCTCCCCTCTGTCTCGGTCTCTTATCTCAGTTTTTCACTCATTCACACACACTCACTCTCTCTCTCTCTCTCTCTCTCTCTCTCTCTCTCTCTCTCTCTCTCTCTCTCTCTCTCTCTCTCTCTCTCTCTCTCTCTCTCTCTCTCTCTCTCTTCACTCATCTCTCTCTCTCACCTGTCTTTCTCTCTCTCATCTCTCTCTCTCTATCTCTATCTCTTCTCTCTCTCTCTCATCTCTCTCTCTCTCTCTCTCTCTCTCTCTCTCTCCCTCCCCCTCTCTCTCTCCCTCCCCCTCTCTCTCTTCTCTCTCTCTCTCTCTCTCTCTCTCTCTCTCTCTCTCTCTCTCTCTCTCTCTCTCTCTCTCTCTCTTTCTCTCTATGTCCCCAGCTTCATTTCACACAGTCTTACATTACTACAACACTACAAGACTTATCTCTTACCAAATTACTCAAGTCTATCTTGGATTGACAAACCCCCCCCCCCCCCCCCCCCCCCCCTCTCTACTCTCAGACTCTTACTTAAGCAATGCCACACTGCACGAGGCAGGCGTTTAACTTCTCCCCCGTGTGGATACCGGGGGGGGGGGGGGGGGGGGCGGGGGGGGGGGGGGTGGTGGGGGGGGGGGGTGGGGGGGGGGGGGGGGCTTTTTGTATAAATAGTCCCCACCACCTTCTGGAAGTTCTGTGCTTATAACTTCCTCTGATCTGTGACTCTCTTTGACTCTACTACCTTTTCCCTTTGCTTACTGTCTTCTACTATCTTTCTGCCTTACCGGTCCATTCTCCTGCCTTTTTTTTCAAGAAACATTTTCAAAACGATTTCCTCCAGCCGAAGTCGGACATGCTGGGTCTAATTATTTCTTAGTTAGGCGCATAACGGCAGCATGACGCATCTGCGCTCATAATTAATAATGGACAGGAAACTGAGCGATCGAAGAAGAAGAAGAAGAAGTTTAACTTCTCACACGTTTACTCGCTTTTTGGACACTCGCCCCAGTTGGTGAAAAAGTTTTAGCTTGTTCTTCTTTTTCTGCGTTCCAAGGCCATATGGCCATAATGGGTATGGTACATATGTGTTCGGTTTTCAGTTTTCACTACAGCCGACACATTCGGATTTCGGAGGAGCTCAGGAGAAAATTATTTGGAAGATTTTTTTTAAAAAGGCAAGAGAATGGACCAATAAGTCAGAAAGATAGTAGATGATAGAAAGCAAAGGGAAAAGGCAGAGTCAAAGAGAGTGGCAGATTAGAGGAAGTTACAAGCACAGAACTTCCAGAAGGTGGGGGAACTATTTTTACGAAAGACCCCCCCCCCCTGGTATCCCCACGGGGAGTTAGCTTGTTTATCTGTCCTTCCTTTCCCTTAACCTCCGTGGTCGTTTGGGGGAGGGACTGATGGTCAGCAGCAGCTGACAGGGCCCTCCATTTCTCTCTGTGCTGTGCAAGAGGTGTCATCAGGTTGTTCATGGTCAAGTCTGTCCATTC
>CM065692.1:49795612-49798112 GCA_017654935.2 Phymorhynchus buccinoides | reverse complement strand
TTGGAGATGACCAAGTGCAGTCTTGAACGCATAGTGATCTTTGTATCCGCCAGTTCCGGTATAAATAGAAACAGGCATTAAAATATACACAGTGGGGTACTCTTTGTAATAACGAGTTTTTGTAAACTTACATCGTGGCGCCTAATTAAACTTAATGACTAAGATCAAAGCACCCTCACGTATAATGAAGACATAATTATAAACAAAACACCCCAACGCCCGCATCTACGACCATACAATCTACGACCCTATAATGAAAACATGACTGACATACACTTTGGCGATAACTGTCGACAAGGGTTTTAATCTTTCCCTTCGTGTTATTTAGTGATTTAATGCTTTTTGTTCGGTATTATACCCTTCGTCAATAGCTGGTTCATAGATATGCACAGTAAAGAGTAATAGTGACAATTCGCGGCCCTGCCAGACACCTTTGAACGTTTTAAGCTAGTAAGTAACTTTTAATTTAGCCATAGTCTGTCTCACACAACGTCTAGAATATTCGTACTTGTCCTCTTATAATGCTTTGTTTTCGGAATGCTATAGGCGTTTACGTCTGTTCAAAGCGATGGTCTATGAATTCTATCAAACGCCTTGGCGAAATCAATCGATCTGAAGGACAAAGCACACGCTTATTCAAATCCACAGCATAGCTCCACATCGTACCGTTCCCTTGCAACCAACCAACACATGCACTTCACCTGACAATGTGTTGATATAATATTTATCATTTGTTAATATAGATAGCAGTTGCATGCAGTAATAATTATGTAAGCACCTATTTCAGGCAGGTATTATGTTCAAATTCTTCTACTATTGGTGTAAGAGAGAGAGAGAGAGAGAGAGAGAGAGAGAGGAGAGAGAGAGAGAGAGAGAGAGAGAGAGAGAGAGAGGAAGAGAGAGAGAGAAGAGAGAGAGAGAGAGAGAGAGAGAGAGAGATAACTCAAACTCAAAAATGTTTTAATTTAATGTCAGACCTCCGGCCTATAACATCGAGGGTGCGCATATACACACATAATGTAATAAATGAAAACAGGACAAAGGTGAATATTCTTTCACTTAGCAGTGAGAGAGAGAGAGAGAGAGAGAGAGAGAGAGAGAGAGAGAGAGAGAGAGAGAGAGAGAGAGAGAGAGAGAGAGGAGGGGGGGGAGGAGAGAGAGAGAGAGAGAGAGAGAGAGAGAGAGAGAGAGAGAGAGAGACAGAGAGACAGAGAGAGACAGACAGACAGACAGACAGACAAACAAACTGACACAGACAGACGGAGAGAGAGAGAGAGAGAGAGAGAGAGAGAGAGAGAGAGAGAGAGAGACAGACAGACAGACAGACAGACAGACAGACAGACAAGACAAGACAGACAGACAGAGTTTAGTTGGTTTGCAAAAACAGGATACAATTATGAAGATAATAATATTCATAACAGATTATGCGCTACTACGACTTTCTGAACTGGTCAAAATAATTAGGGGCCTTTTATTAACTTTTCTCTCTTTTTTTTTTAGCCTTCTCCCTGTTTGTTGTTAGTCCCCGAGCCGAAGGTTCGGGGAGCTATTGTTTTTGTCTGATCCGTCCGTCCGGTGTCCGTCCGTCCGGCGTGTCCCGTCCGTATTCGTCCGTTTTTTTCTCAAAACCTATTCAGTCTATCATCATCACATTTGGTATACTAGTTTGCCAAGGATGCAAGCTATCCACTGATGTATTTAGTTTTACATTAAGGTCAAGGTCGCGCCAGTTACGGGGTTCAAACCCCGAAACACATAATCGCTAACATCTCGCGAAGTTTTGCATGTATTTTAATGCAGTTTTTTTTTACAACATTTCTTGATGAATGGTCTATAACACAGGTGTCATGAATGTTTCTGTGCTCGCGTGTGCGCATGATCGCGCGCGCTCAAATCACGGGTCCGAACCCCAATGCTATATATATAAAAAAAATATTCAGTTACGTGCTGTTTTGATGCGTTTTTATGTAGTTACGTGCTGTTTTGATGCGTTTTTATGTATGTGCACAGCCGACACATTCCGATTTCCGAGTAGCTCGCGATGCTGCGAGGGGACTTTGCTACCGCTCGTCGTTGCACTTTTTTTTTGGTTCTCACCTCCCCAACTTTTTTGCTTCTTCTTACCTATCTGTTCAAACGTGCCACCTCCTAATTTCACACACACATTTAAACAAAGCGTTTGATAAGAAGAGGGAGGGAGAAGAGACGGTGCGGGGGAGAGGTATGGGGGAGATGGTAGGGGGGGGGGGGGGGGAGGGGGGGGGGGAGATGCAGGTGCAAGGTAGCTTGCTGTGTGTCGAATGTTCTGCTTGGCAAAAACGCAGACTGTACAAGGAAGCAAACGATGACATCAAATGTAACGTTACGTCCTCTAACAACAGACACATTGCAAGGTGAGTGAGTGTTCAGTTTTGTGGTATTGTGTTTCAACGGTCAAGTCAGAAAAGAAAGCAACACTTGTAGTTCCATTCTATTATAATTTGTTTTGTATTTGTATCTT
>CM065692.1:49785612-49790612 GCA_017654935.2 Phymorhynchus buccinoides | reverse complement strand
CCACCGCGAGGCAGAGTTTTTCTGGCGAAAAAAACCGATCCCTGGGATCGGTTGCTTTGCCTTGAACTGGTTTTGATTTTTAATGTTCGCTTCCAAAGACATAGGGACAAAAAAAAGTTATAAACAATTCTATTATCATTCCATTTCAAATGCTCTAACTTTTGAGTCATGTAGGCTGGAGGAACGGTGCCGGCAGTAAACTGATATTTTTTCACATCTCTCGCCATATATATATATATATAAATATATATGTCTCCCTCCATCCCTTCCTCTCCCCCCCCCCCCCCCCACCCCCTCTATCTCTCTCTTTCTCTCTCTACACGTCTCTAATTATCTTCAGTTCTATACAAAACTTACTTGTTTATGATGCACTAAGTTTGCACGAAAGAAAATCTGAAAGAAGATAATTGAATGTAATAGAGAGAGACAGAGAGAGAGAGAGAGAGAGAGAGAGAGAGAGAGAGAGAGAGAGAGAGAGAGAGAGAGAGAGAGAGAGAGAGAGAGAGAGGTGGGGGGGAAGGTGGGTCGTGAGTTAATCTACCACTTGGTGCGTTCATTATTTTGGCATTTTTAAACTCTCTCTCTCTCTCTCTCTCTCTCTCTCTCTCTCTCTCTCTCTCTCTCTCTCTCTCTCTCTCTCTCTCTCATATTCTCAGTCTCGCGCCCACGTGTCTCTAATTTACACCAGTGCCATTAAAACGCGACTGTTAACGATGCACCGATTCGGCACCCCATAAAACCTCTTTAAAAAATAATGCCCCCCCCCCCCCCCCCCCCCCCCGAGTAAAGATAATAAGGATGTGATGAAAAGCAAGAGAGAGATCTAATTAGGGTAATGGAGGTAGAGAGGTAGAGCCCCCCCCCCCCCCTCCGCCCCCCCCCCCCCCCCCCCCCAAGTGGGCATACTGATGGATCTTCCGTACAAAAATAGTTCCCCCACCTTCAGGAAGTTATGTGCTTGTAACTTCCACTAATCTGTCTCTCTCTTTGACTCTTTTGTTTTTTTCCTTTGCTTTGTGTCATCTACTATTTTTCTGACTTTTTGGCCCATTCTCCTGCCTCCCCCCCCCCCCCCCCCCCCCCCCCCCCCCCCCCCCCCCCCCCCCCCCCTCCCCCCCCCCCCCCAAAAAAATTAATAAAAAAACCTAAAAACTCTTACATAATGTAAGAATGAAATAGTGAGACCAAGAGAGGAGATAACGAAATTGAACAAAGGGTGAATACTCTCTTTCTAATTAACTCCCCTCCACCAAAGTTGATTACGATACCAATCATCTAGCAATACGTGGATCACTTTGGTTCTGATCCACGTATTGCTAGATGATTGGTATCGTAATCAACTTTGGTGTGGAGGGGTGGGGGGGGGGGGGGAGTTAATTAGAAAGAGAGTATTCACCCTTTGTTCAATTTCCTTACATAATATAGTTTTCTCCTTTGAGCTCCTCCGAAATCGGGATGTGTCGGCTGGATGCGGCGAGGACACCAGTGAAAACTGGAGAAAACGGAGACATACGTACCCATTGTGGCCTTATGGCCTGGGAATGAAGAAGAAGAAGAAGAAGAAGAAGAGGTAGAGAAGATGATGTAGAGAAGATGAGGTTGAATCGTAGGACAGTTAATTAACTCTTCTAACGTCATGTATTTTTTGATGTTCTTGGTGGTCCGTTGCATCTCAACCGACAAGAGGGAAGTAACTAAAAGCTTGTCGAGTGCGCATGCGTCGCTTTAACAGAAAGCGTCACTGACATGCGCTCTGAAGGTAGACAACTAACAGTGAATGTCTTTGCATTTTGGTGAGAGTGTGGTGTGATGTACTGGGCGAATGTAGTCAGTGCCCATGGTGGGAAGCGATGGAAGGGCGTATGTTTAGGGGAAGACGGGGTAAAAAGCGCATGGGCGGGTAAGAAGCCCACCCCAATTATTTCATGAAATAAAGAAATTTTCAGTCAAATGTGCCCATGAGACGAATGCTAGACATTAACGCTCGTCTCATGGGCAAAATGAGACTTAAATTTGCTTCATTTCATGAGATAATTGGGGTGGGCTTCTTACCCGCCCATGCGCTTTTTACCCCGTCTTCCCCTAACAACTACGGGCCTGCCTGCCTAATGTGAAATAAATTAGTTATGTACTTTTTTTTATATACCTGATTATGTCTCTGATTCTTACTCTCTCTCCTCCTCTCCCTCTCCCTCTCTCTATCCCACTCTCTCTCTCTCTCTGTGTCTCTCTCTCTTATAAATTCACACACAGATGCACAAACACAGACAGACTGACAGATACACACACATACGCACACGCACACACACACACACACACACACACACACACACACACACACACACACACACACACACACACACCACACACACACACACACACACACACACACACACACACACACACACACACACACACACACACACACACACACACACACACATGCGCGCGAGCGAACTTTCAACAATACACACTGAACTCAACTTAATTTGAACGCTAATAATGGAGGAAGAAGAAGAAGAAGAGGAAGACAGAGAGGAATGAGCAAATATCTGAACAGACAGGGACAGACGGGGATTCACAACGACTGATTGGACGTAAAACCAACCATCGACCAGACATGGACACAGAGACCAACGTGGTTTTTTTTTTCCATTAGTGACACTGTCAACTTCAATGTTGCATCCGAACATCAAAAATGCCAACTTTGCAAACATCAATGTAAGGTCAGAGAGAGAGAGAGAGAGAGAGAGAGAGAGAGAGAGAGAGAGAGAGAGAGAGAGAGAGAGAGAGAGAGAGAGAGAGAGAGAGTTGTTAAATGTTCATTCTCTGCTCTCTAACTTCCTTTTCATTTTGCACGATTCTTTTTGCTTTGCTTTAAAGTGCCTTGTTAAAGGTTGTTTTTTTGTTTGTTTGTTTTTGGTGTGGTTTGGACACAAATGTAAAATCGCCTTCAATGTGCCTATTTCTTATCCCCAATCAACCAGTCAGTCAATCTTCTCTCTCATGGCCTTGCCCAGGGAACATCCCCACTCCCTCGGCCAACAGGATTTGATAAACGCTAGTAATAGGAGGAAGGTAGGTAGGTCCCCCAATGTCCTCAAGTTGTCCCTTTGTTGGCTGCAGCACTATACCAAAGACACTGAAAAGAAAGACTAACATCCGGTCCCTTTTCCCTATGTGAGTAGTGAGGACAGAAACACTGGTTATGTCCCTTTTAAGCGTGACGCATTAATTTTAGGTTACATGAACTCTTTTTTTTCAAACCTGAGAGAGTTATCTTTTCATGAGTCAGTTATACTTTGGATAACTACCCCACTAACGATAACTCATATCAGCCCGGCTCGCCGTAACTCTTAAGTAGTCCATCTTACCCTTTTAGAGTCTTTGACTAGGGTAAGACGGGGTAAAAAGCCCATGGGCGGGTAAGAAGCCCATGCCAATTATCTCATGAAATGAAGCAAATTTCAGTCAAATTTCGCCCATGAGACGAGTGTTAATGTTTAGCGTTCGTCTCATTGGCAAAATTTGACTGAAATTTGCTTCATTTCATGAGATAATTGGCATGGGCTTCTTACCCGCTCATGGGCTTTTTACCCCGTCTTCCCCTATACCTATTGAGAGCCAGTGCAAACATCAACGCCTCTTCGTTTGAGAGTCATAGTATAGATCTACTCCTCCACGAAAGATACCCTCATTTACCAATAGACGATTTTCCGGAGAAGAACCAACAATTAGGGGAGAGCACTTCGTGAAAAATAGAGTTGTTTACCTCCATTACTCGGTCAAATAGGCCTACCATAGCGACAATGCAGGATGCGAGTCAGCGACTTGCAAACATTTTTTGTAGAAAAATAAGGGGTGGCCAGTTGCTACAAAGTTATAGAACTTGCCAACTGTGACGTAAAAATATAAATTACGTCAATTTTAGAAAATGACGCACTGCGTTCTACATGCTGCGTGTCTCCTCAAACACACGAAGCGAGGGCCGGGGATTTACCTGATGGTAGAGTAACTTCCCCTGTTTGACCGATTGAATTAGGCAAGATAACTCCTACGCGCCATGAAATTACTCCCCTTAATCATTTCCGAACAATTCCTATTACTGTAGAAAATCAACTATTGTACAGCCCTCACCATGCTGTTGGCCCCATGCTACAGGCTAATGTCAACCAGTGATAAGAAATGCAACGACAGGCATCATTGTCACTAAACGCAATCGCTAAAAAGGTTTCACGGGTAAATTAGTGGGGCAGTTCCCTAGGCAGAAGCAGTAAAAAAAACGCCTTGCATCACAATTGGGTGGCGCGCCTCTGGCTGCGACGCTCTCTCCAGGTGGGAGCAACCCGAATTTCCAAGAGACGCCTCTGTGACTATAAAGTACCTAATAGTATTTGAAAAACAACAACCAGCCATTGTGTGTGACATTGAGGTATTTATTGAACCTTGTCTTTTGCAGATTTTTTCTTTAAAATAACATATAAAAAAAATTTAAAATGATAACCTGTCATAGAATTAGTGGACTAACATTTTGCAACGTCCAGCTCGTGGTGTTGAAAGTTTGATTATTGAATGTACCTATTTATTTATTTAACCTAAAAAATGTAGTATATGTGTGTATATGTGTCTGTATGAGCGCGTGTGCGCGCTCACGTGTGTGTGTGTGTGTGTGTGTGTGTGTGTGTGTGTGTGAATATGTGCAGGCGTATGTGTTTGTATGTGTATGTGTTGTGTTATTTTTGTCATATGGTTTGTATTATTTTGCCTAGCTATGTTTATGTTCTGTATATGAAAATGTAAAAAAAAGGTTCAATAAAATTTAAAAAAGTTTAAAAAAAATAAATAAAAAAAAGTACCTAATACCTAATAAAAAGGTGGGGACAATGTGGCGGTACCATAGCCGATGAGGTTTAACCGAGGCGTGGTTACCGCTACACCTATCTATATTGTTAAACAAAATCGGGACTTTACTAGTGTTGCACTGCCTCCGGGCATTGCAG
>CM065692.1:49723112-49770612 GCA_017654935.2 Phymorhynchus buccinoides | reverse complement strand
TGAATGTGTGTGTATGTGCGCGCGTGTGTGCGTGTGTGTGCATGCGTGTGCGTGCGTGTGCGTGTGTGCGTGCGTGCGTGTGCGTGCGCGTGCGTGCGCACGTACGTGTGCGTGTGCGTGTGAAGAGGATTAATTCTAATGGCGGTGACCTTTAGAGTGGAGAGGAATTGCTGTTTTGGCTAGGGACCGTCCCAGTGGTGAGATCAGCTTGTTGGAGGGTCATTACGGTGGTTGTGGGATAGACAGAGGAGAAAGGGAGGAGGAAGAGAGCAAAGAAGAACAACTGCAAGAAAAGTGGAAGTCAAAGACGAAGAAGAGAAGCTGAAGAAGAAGAAGAAAAGAAGAAGAAGAAGAAGAAGAAGAAGAAGAAGAAGAAGAAGAAGAAGAAGAAGAAGAAGAAGAAATAGAAGAAGAAAAGTGGAAGTCAAAGACGAAGAAGAGAAGCTGAAGAAGAAAAGAAGAAGATGAAGAAGAAGAAGAAGAAAATAAGAAGATGAAGAAAGAAAGAAAAAAAAGAAGAAGAAGAAGAAAAAAGAAAAAAAAGAATTAGAAGAAGAAGAAGAAAAGAAAGAAAAAAGAATTAGAAGAAGAAGAAGAAGAAAAAGAAAAAAAAGAAGAATTAGAAGAAGAAGAAGAAGAAGAAGAAGAAGAAGAAGAAGAGAAGAAGAAGAAGAAGAAGAGAAAAGAAGAAGAAGAAGAAGAAGAAGAAGAAAGAAGAAAGAAGAAAAAGAGAAGAAAAAGAATAAGAAGAAGAAGAAGAAGAAGAAGAAGAAGAAGAAGAAGAAGAAGAAGAAGAAGAAGAAGAAGAAGAAGAAGAAGAAGAAGATGATGATGATGATGATGATGATGATGATGACGACGATGATGATGATGATGATGATGATGATGATGATGATGAAGAAGAAGAAGATGATGATGATGATGATGATGATGATGATGATGATGATGATGAAGAAGAAAAAGAAGAAGAAGAAGGATATGGTGTGTGTGTGGTGGTGGTGGTGGTGGGGAGGGGGGGGGGGTAAACGCTGACAGTGTGAAGATGATGTAAATATTATCATAATGATGCCAATAGGAATGCTAGAATAGTACATCTAATCTCTCTCTCTCTCTCTCTCTCTCTCTCTCTCTCTCTCTCTCTCTCTCTCTCTCTCTCTCTCTCCCCCTCCCCCTCTCTCTGTGTCTCTCTGGATTGGAAGACTAGACTCTGCCTAAAATCTTTATCCTTGCAAAATAAAGGGGTTTTTTTCAGTTTCAGTTTCAATTTCTCTCTCTCTGTCACAGTCTCTTTCTGTCTCTCTGTCCCCATCATTGTCTCTGTCTCTCTCTGTCTTTGTCTGTTTCTGTCTGTCTCTCTCTCCTTCTCTCTCTCTCTCTCTCTCTCTCTCTCTCCCCCCTCTCTCTCTCTGTCTCTCTCTCACTCTTTCTCTATGTCTTTCTGTCTGTTCGTCTCTGTCTGTCTGAATGTCTGAATGTCTGTCTGTCTGTCTGTCTGTCTGCCTCCCCTCCCCCCCCCCCCCCCCCCGGGCTGCCTCCCCTCCCCCTCCCCCCCCCTCTCTCTCTCTGTATGTCTGTCTGTCAATTGGGCTGCCCCCCCCCCCCTCTCTCTCTCTCTCTCCCCCCCCCCCCCCCCACTCTCTCTCTCTCTCTCTCTCTCTCTCTCTCTCTCTCTCTCTCTCTCTCTCTCTCTCTCTCTCTCTCTTGGGTATCAATGACATTTAGAAAGACACTGTTTCAGTTAAGACTGTTCGACTTGTCAACAACAAAACCATCTTATGTCACCGTTAACGAGGATAATTGTGTGTGCGTTTGTGTAGGCCGTATGTACGTGGGTGCGCGCGCGCGCATGTGTGTGTGTATGTGTGTGCGTGTGTGTGTATGTATGTGTGTGCGCGCACGTGCGTGCGTGTGCGTATTCGCGTGAGTAAATGTGTGTGCTTGTTCGCGTGCGTGAATAGGCCTACATGTGTGTGCGTGCGTGTGTCGCAAGCGCATGCATGTAAGCATAATGTGTGTATACGCGAGTGCGCGTTTGGGTAGGCTACGTGTCTATGTGTGCACGCTAAGCTTACTTGATTAAAACATGGAAGTAATAATTATTGTTATTACTATATGATTCGGTACTAATTGCTGATAAAGTTTTACTTTCAGGCTATCGGGGATATTATTATTTCCTTTGCTGATTAAATAGTGGCAGGAAAATATGAAACCGAACACTCACTGCATAGGCTGGCTACAAGCAATAGGAATTGTTTGGAAATAATTAAGGGAAGTAATGTTATGGTGTGTGAGAGTGATCTTGTCTAATTCAATCGGTCAAACAAGGGAAGCTACTCTACCATCAGGTAGATCCCCAGCTCTCGCCTCGTGTGTTTGAGTAGACTTACATCACTTAGAACACCGTGGGTCATTCTAAATTTGATGTAATTTCTATTTTTACGTCACATTTTACAAGTTATATCGGTTTGCGGATACTGGCCACCCCTCATGTTTTCTTAAAACAATGTTTGCAAATCGCTGACTCGCATCCTGCGGGTTCATGCTTCGACGCCATGCTGCCATTGTTGCTATGGTTTTGACCGAGTAAGTCGAGGTAATTAACTCATTTTCACGAAGTGCTCTCCCCTTGTTTTTTTCATAAAATCGTCTATTTTAAACTATTTTACAAGGATTTAAGATTTTAGGCGGAGGGAGAGAGAGAGAGAGAGAGAGAGAGAGAGAGAGAGAGAGAGAGAGAGAGACAGCAAAGAAGCATTGAGGGAGCTAGAACATTATAAAACGACAACTGCGACATGTAAAGGCAAGATGTTACAGTTTACTCTACTTATAACTGTGGCGGTACCATAGCCGATGAGGTTTAACCGAGGCGTGGTTACTGCTACACCTATCTGTATTGTTAAAAACTCGGGACTTTACTGGTGTTGCACTGCCTCCGGGCATTGCCTCCAGTATTGTTCCCATCCCACCATCTTTGTATTTACAAATGTCCCATATGTGTCTGTTTCAGACCGAGAGGACGTAAAACACCATTTTTCGTTCGTTCCTAAAGGCAAGATCTATCATCAGCGGAAATGATCAATTTGCCCTTGGGTGTCTTTTTACACCAATCTAACAGAACGTGCAATCAATTAGTATCAGATTGAGCCGCGATGGAATTTCAAACGGGTTCGGAAATGACAAGGCCCCAATATGAATGATTACTGATTAATCACAGAGGCAGAATCATATATCGTTTTTCAATTACCCCTGATTAATTACTGAGGAGAATCGATATGTTTTCGATTAAATTTGATCAGAACGGTGAAGGATAGGGGAAGACGGGGTAAAAAGCGCATGGGCGGGTAAGAAGCCCACCCAATTATCTCATGAAATAAAGCAAATTTCAGTCTCATTTTGCCCATGAGACGAGCGTTAATGTCTAGCATTCGTCTCATGGGCAAATTTGACTGAAATTTTCTTTATTTCATGAGATAATTGGGGTGGGCTTCTTACCCGCCCATGCGCTTTTTACCCCGTCTTCCCCATCGATAAGATTAATTTAGATATGAAAGGACATATTTATTTACATTAATTTAGACGTGAAAGGAAATAAAGTATCGACATATGACTCAAGGAACGAGCAAATAGATTGGGGGAATATAAAATTGAAATAACTGACTCACTGCAAAACTCTATTACGGGAGGGTATTCATGGTATTTCAACAATGATGCTGTGAAGTTGGGTGTTCTTTTTAACCCTTTCACCGCCAGCCATATTTCAGCCAAATATGTCCATTAAATTGACCTGGGTAGAGAACAAAATCCATCTGCAGTATTGGGGATTCTTCTGTGACACATATAAAATAAGGTCTATCCTTACTTCCCAAAACTAAGACAAAAGGGTCTTTCGATAAGAGACCCCAATTCGATATGCTTTTAGTGACATAGAAGTTAAATCATTGTGGTGCTAAAATGCGTCTTTGGCGGTGAAAGGGTTAAGGATCGTTTTAATGTAGAGGGCTACAGAAAAACTTATAAACGCACACATGGACGTACACGCAATGAATACACACGTTGACAGACTCGCACAAAACGAACATCAACATGTAAGCTTTGATATCTACTCACGGTCAAATCGCGCATGCACTTCTGCGTATAAACACACACTATTCGCGTGCATGCATAATCATAATCAGCATCATCATCTGCATCATCATCATCGTCATCATCATCATCATCATCATCATTCCTCCCAAGTCGGAGTGTGGCTGCTACACGTAGCGGGGTATTCAAAAACGGTCACACACGTAAATAATGTTGTCATCCCTAGCTGGTGCATGTGTACCATAGTGTTCAAGTGCTTCGGCTGTTGGGTTGATCCCTGGAGTCTTTAAGCCAGGGTAAGACAACAACAACAACATCATCATCTTCTTCTTTTTCTTCTTCTTCATCCTCATCATTATCATCACCACCACCACTACCACTACCACCACCATCATCGTCATCATTATCATCATCATCACCATGACATGTGTCTACCCGTAAATGTTATTTTTCCTCTCTGTTTCAGAGGCGTAGATGAAAGACACCATCAAAACACGCTGTTTCGTCGGATGCTTGTTTTGGAGTCCAGCTCCCGAGCGACCACGGGCAACTGTATTAACAAGACAATCAAACGATAAGACATTAACAGCAACAGAGCAAATCCTTCACAAAAATTTGATGTTTTTTCTCCAAATTAAAAAACAAAACCCGCTTTTTTCAAAGACAGACACAACGGACTGCGTCCTTCACCTTTAACCTCCCACCCCCCAAAAAATGCCCATCACCATGACAACGGCAGCAGGAAGCGACGGTCTCCTAGGCAACAGCGTGTCGAGCACGTGCAAGGAGCAGGGCAGACGATGGCTGAGTTTGAACAACCTACTGCACGTGTGCTGCCTGCTGCTGTACACAGTGGTGTTTTGGGTGGTCACGCACATCTTCGGAGTCTTCTCCGGACTGGGTCTGGATGAACCCGAGCCCTGGCCTTTCCACGTCTACGGACACGTGCTGACCGTGGTGCTGTACTTTCTGAGATACCTGGTCGTCACCCCCCTCCTCTTCAGCGTCTTCAACTTCTTAGGCATCGTCTGCTTCAGCGTCTTCCCGCCCAAACCTCGCCTGCAGAGGTCCCCGCTGTTGGGGCCTTTCCTGTGTTTCCGGGTGGTGACTCGCGGGCTGTTCCCTCAGCTGGTCCGAGAGAACATCGAGCACAACCTGGCTGTGTGCAACAATGTCGATCTGCAGAACTTCCTCTTCGAGGTGGTGACTGATTCCCCGCTCCACCTTCCCAAGACCAGTCGCGTCAGAGAAGTGGTGGTGCCTTCTGAGTACCGCACCAGGAGGGGGACCCTGTTCAAAGCGCGCGCGTTGCAGTACAGCCTGGAACCCGAGGTGGACATTCTCTCCGACGATGACTGGATCATCCACTTGGACGAAGAGACCCTCCTCACGGAAGACGCAGTCGTTGGCGTCATCAACTTCGTGGCTGAGGGACGTCACCATTTCGGACAAGGCGTCATCACGTACAGCAAAGGGCACGTGGTCAACTGGCTGACCACTCTGGCTGACAGCGTTCGTGTAGGGGTGGACTACGGGTCTTTACGCTTCACGCTGAAGGCGCTCCACAAACCCTTCTTCAGCTGGAAGGGATCGTTCATCGTGGCCAACGCCGCTGCGGAAAAGTCTGTGTCCTTCGACCACGGGCCGGACGCGTCCATCGCCGAGGACTGTTTCTTCGCCGTGGTGGCCTTCCAGCAAGGCTTCAGCTTCGGCTTCGTGGAGGGCGAGATGCACGAGAAGAGCACGTTCACCCTCAAGGACTTCGTCCAGCAGAGGAGGCGTTGGATGCGGGGGATTTATCTCACAGCGCGGAGCGATCGCTTACCGCTACGTTACAAGCTAGGCCCCGTGTTGATGACCGTCAGCGCTTTCTTCCTCCCCTTCACCGCCCTCAACATTCCGTTAAGCTTCCTTCTGCCCATCCCCCTCTCCCTCCCCCTCAATGTGGTCTGTGCCTTCATCACCAGCACGTTCGGTTTCCTGTTCATTCTGGGAGCCCTGAAGTCGTTCAGCAGGAGGAGGTACGGGGTGGTGGGCTGCGCGGTGTTGGCCGGGGCTTCCCTGTTCAGTTCCTTCGTGATTTTGGTGTTCGAGGTCACCGCTTCCGTGCTGGCGTTTTGGTGCTCGTCCATAGCCGAGTTCTATATCGTGAAGAAGGAGATCAACTCCCACCACCACCACCATCATCATAATCATCATCTGCCCCCAACGCTTGTCTAACCCACGTGCAACTTAGGAAGCTTAGGATATTTCATTGGGTGAAAGTCAGAAGGTACTACCATCAGAAAGCCTCTTTGCTACCATAAAGGACATTAACAAAGGGGCTGGTGGTACATTCTGGCTTTTTCCAATGATTTGTTTTCTTATCTTTTTTTGTGTGGACATGTGGTGTTGTGCAAGTCTGCTGATTTGAAGGAAGGTTTTGTTTCTGCTCTTTTTTTTATATATCCTAAGCAAGTCAATGCATATATATATACATACCAAGTTTGAAGTATGTAAGTCGGACGGCGTAAAAGATATGGCCCCTAAGCGAAACTTAGGTTTTCAAGGTCATACGTCAAGGTCAAGGTCAGCACGGCAACAATGGGTTTTTTACGGGACCATCTGTGTACCATGATGCACCACCACACAAAATGTGAAGCGATTCTATTTACTGGTTCATGAGTTACAGGCCGAACACACACACACACACACACACACACACACACACACACGCACGCACACGCACACGCACACACACACACACGCACACACACTGAATTTTATTATATAGGAGTAGATGATTATTATTTTTTTCTTAGGTATCTTTTGGCGTGGGCATGTATGGGCTTGAGCAATTTTGTGTAAGCTTACATCTTACGAGTCAAGGGATTTGAAGAATTTAAAAAAAAAAAGTAAATCTGAAGGAATATGTGTGTGTGTGTTTTATTAGCACTAGCGCAACGCCTAGTACTGGAAATACCAAGTACCGGTAATGCCTAGTACCGGTAATGCCAAGTAGCTGCTCTGAGAGTGACTCGCTCTCCTGATTGTCTTCAAATTTTCTGCCAGGCTTAGCGAATCGGCTAAGAAACGATGGAGTTATTTGTGAAAAGGTGAAGCGGCGTATATCGCGCGCGTGTATGAATCGATTCGCTTCCGGTTTGGCACATCGATCGTCACCATCCCCGGTCATGTACCTGCCAAATGTGAAGGCAATCGGTCCAGAAATACTGGAGATACGGGCGCTGAGAGGCCGGCGGATACGCGTTTCGCGCATTTGCCAAACCGCGCAAATGACACGGCCGCCTCGGTTGCCGTTGCCATTGCCCCGTTAGGGCTCATAGCAAATTTGAAGCGATTCGGTCGAAAAACGGCGGAGTTATAAGGCCCGTTTTGTGTTTCAGACACACACACAGACACACACACACACACGGACACTTGGCTTTTTATTATATGATGATAATTATCAGTATGAATTGCTTTGTATGAGTATACTTGTTTATAAACACTAGCAGGTCTAGAAATTAGTTGAACTAGAGTTGTTTTGTGTTTTTAAACACAAAAAGTTTGAAACTTTATATGCTTGTTCAGGGATCAATTTGTTAGCCAGTATCATGACTATAATTTAGGAACTCAAGTGTGGTCCTTCTTTTTTCAATGTTGAATAATTAATTTATGTTTCCATTACCTTAATGGTAAATACAATTTACAATGTTGAAGTTCTCATGATTTTGAATGGAAATCATGATTGATGTAGTGTTTTACAGTAGGGACGTTTTAACTTGTCAAAAAACATTTTCATGAGTCTTCATGCATTACCTTCTTTTGTTGATTTAATTAATACTTCATTTTCTTTTGATGTCAGATAGCTTTACAATGGGAGTGGAGGAGGGGGGGGGGGGTGTCCTTTTAGCTTTCCTTTTATCCCTTTGCTTATGTGGTTTTTTTTATGATTTAGTTTTGTCTAGGTAAAACAACTTTTTTTTTTAAAGCAAAAAAAAAAAAAAAAAAAAAACGTTTAGCCTTTTAACTTTGCTTTTTGTTTCTCCTTCTCAGTCTGCCTTCTTTTGCGACAAATCTTTGATAAAAAAAAATGTTGGCATCTAGTCTTGTGGCTCTATCTAGTCTTGTTGCTCTTTCTTGTTGTTGACTTTTTAAAAGGTATTATATTTATTATGCGATTTGATGGTGATGGTGTTGAAAATTATGTCACGTTTTTTATTTTTAAATTTGGAGAACTTCTTTTGTAAATGTCCAGAAACACTGGAAATTTATCGGGGTTTTTTGTGTGTTTTTCTTTTTCCACTTTTCCGGATTTTTAAAAATGCCTTTAGGATTTTTTTAAACCTCTTCTTTTTTTATGAAACGTTGCCTAGTCAAAAAGATCCAATCGTCTTTGCACTCGTGGGAGGTTTTGTATGTATCCAGGTTTAAATTAATTATTTCATATAAAAATTTTTTTTAATAAATATATAATTATAATTTATTTTGTTTTTTACTTGACAGTTTGTTGTTGGAGAACTGTTTTTTTTTTAAAATACTCTTGCTTTATTTGTAATTTACTGGGGGGTTTTTGGGGGGGGGGTTTGTTTGTTTTTTACTCATGGCTTAATTTTCATTTTTGCTGCTTCCTCTTAGTCATTTGAAAGCAGAAGGATGGTGGAATCATGAACAAAATCTTAATATATTTGCATTGTTTTGAGGTGTAACTGTTAATATGCTTAGCATATTTTAGCATATTTTTAGCATATATATGAGTATCATCACAATAAATAAGGATACTTTCAATTACAGTAGCAGATTTGTTGTGATATTTTTAGCTGTTGAATTGATTTTGTAGGTGATTCTGTTGACCATAATTATGTAAGTATGGTTTATGAACATGTGAAGATGGCTCCTACTCCCAGCTTACACACTCACACACACGCGCATGCACGCGCACGCACGCACACGCACACGCACACGCACGCACGCGCACACACACACACACACACACACACACACACACACACACACACACACACACACACACACACACACACACACAGGGCAGGATGAACAAAAGCCTTGTTAGCTTATTCTTTAACCCTCAATAAAGATTATTTTGACTTGACTTGACTTGACTTGACACAGACACACACACGTACACGCACGCACACACACGCACGCACGCATACATGCACACGCACGCTTACATGTGCGCAGTCACATACACACACACACACACACACACACACACACACACACACACACACACACACACACACACACACACACACACAGGGCAGGATGAAAAAAAGCCTTGTTAGCTTATTCTTTAACCCTCAATAAAGATCATTTTGACTTGACTTGACTTGACTTGACTTGACTTGACTTGACTTGACACAGACACAAACACGTACACGCACGCACACGCACACACGCATACATGCACACGCACGCTTACATGTGCGCAGTCACATCACACACACACACACACACACACACACACACACACACACACACACACACACACACACACACACACACACACACACACACACACACACACACACACAATACCTCCCTTTACAGTGCAACTGAATCAGTCAGTTTTTTTAGTTTTTGTCCAAGAGACAAAATATTGACAATCTCGAATACATTTATTTTTTTACTTCATGTCATTGTAACAATACTGTTAGTAATAGTAAGACTGGTATTGTTATTGTTAACCCTTTCACCACCAAAGTCGCATTTTAGCACCACATTGATTTAGCACCTATGTCACTAAAAGGCATCAAATTGGGGTCTATTACCCAAAGACCCTATTGTCCTAGTTTTGGGAAGTAAGGATAGACCTTAATCACCAATACTGCATATAGATTTTGTTCTCTACCCAGGTAAATTTAATGGACATTTTTGGCTGAAATATGGCTGGCGGTGAAAGGGTTAATGATACCGTTTGTAATAGTAAGAATTGTATTGTTATTGTTAATGATATTGTTGGTAATAGTAAGAATGGATATCGATGAAATACTTTTACAATGTGTTTGCTTTGTGCGTTGATGTGAAATTTTGGGACAATTTTTATCATATCTATAGCAATATTTAAATTAATTTAAAAAATCATAGCAAAGCCATAATGATCATTTCTAACAACAGTCGCAACCCCGGTCTTCATGGAAAATAAGTATATTAGGAAGATAAATCACCATTTATTGTTACAAAATATTAAATGCTGCAAATACATTTTTTATCAAAAGGATGAAACACACACACACACACACACACACACACACACACACAAGTGCGCATGTTTGCATAATAATTTGATAATTGGAATCAGTTGCCATGAGAACATATCAAAGTGTTTAGCCTTCAGACATATCCTCCATATTACTGCATTGCAAAGTAACAAAATAATGGCGGATTCAATGATTCAAATCGACTTGATTGGAATTTTACAGATAAGACGGGTATTTACATAATATTTGTTTATTTATTAAAATATTAGATCACGTTTTATAGGTGATAAACACGATAACATATAACGCGGTGTGTATGTTTAATTCTCTTTGTTATGTGTGTGCGTGTGTACTTGCGTGCTTGCGCCTGTGTGTGTAAGATCTGTATGTCTCTCTGTCTGTGTCTGTGTTGCTCTGTGAAAGAATCTCTCTCTCTCTCTCTCTCTCTCTCTCTCTCTCTCTCTCTCTCTCTCTCTCTCTCTCTCTCTCTCTCTCTCTCTCTCTCTCTCTCTCTCTCTCTCTCTCTCTCTCTCTCTCTCTCTCTCTCTATCAGTCTATCTGTGTGTGCATGCACGTGTGTGTGTGTGTGTGTGTGTTTAAAGGATGGGTTTGATCATATTGAGCAAATGTTATTGGTTAAAAAATAATGAAATAGTCTCTGAGCTGTCGATCCATACCTGCGTGTGTGTGTGTGCGTGCGCGCGCGTGCGCGAGCGTGTAGGCCTATGTGTGCGTGTGCGCATGCTTGTATGTTGTGTGTCTGTGTGTGTATGTGTAGTGTGTGTGTCTGTCTCTGTGTGTGCGCACGGATGTACGTGAGCGCATACGCACAGTTTTGTTCATTTTTCAAACACAGCTTTTAAGATTTGAAAGACCTACTGAAAAGGGGATAGGCCTAATATTCTTTCAAGCTCGTCTCATGGGCAAAATGAGACTGAAATTTGCTTCATTTTATGAGATAATTGGGGTGGGCTTCTTACCCGCCCATGCGCTTTTTACCCCGTCTTCCCCTACTACTCATTTTCAGTGAACATTGTTTGATGGTTTAATGAATAAAACTACACATTTGGCACCAAAACTCATTTCAGCTATCCAGGATACTCAAGACTTGTGTAAGGGGTAAACAGGTCTGTCTTGTGTTGTGTGTGTGTGTGTGTATGTGTGTGCGCGTGCGTGTGTGTGTGTGTGTGTGTGTGTGTGTGTGTGTGTGTGTGTGTGTGTGTGTGTGTGTGTGTGTGTGTGTGTGTGTGTGTGTGTGTGTGTGTGTGTGTGTGTGTTTCGAATTAGTAGTTGTCTCCTCAGTTATCTGTAGGGCAAATATGACACGATTCACGCACACACACATAATTATACAACGCGCGCGCGCGCGCGCGCACACGTACACACACACACACACAGAGTATATTAAGGGAAATAACTGCTATGCGTATTGCTTGATTGAAAGAATTGTCTCATACTACTACTGTGAAATTTGGACCAAACGACAGTTTTCGATATGATTAAAAGACAATGAATCATATTAAATTTTAGTTTGTACACTGTTATAAATAGGCCTACCATATTGCTTGTTATTATGTTAGGGAATAAAAGCGTGAAATAACTATACGAAACAACATTACATTACAATGATACGAGTTATATTTTACCCAAAAGCAGATGTGGCGGTACCATAGGCGATGAGGTTTAAACGAGCTAGGCGTTGTTACCGCTATACCTATCTGTATTGTTAAAAAAATCGGGACTTTACTGGAGTTGCACTGCCTCCGGGCATTGCCTCCAGTATTGTTTCCACCATCTTTGTATCTACAAATGTCCCATATGTGTCTGTTCCAGACCGAGAGGACGTAAAACACCATTTTTCGTTTGTTCGTAGTTATATTATAGCAATGCTGTACTGTTTTGTTGTTACGGTTCAATAATACTCTGCTGCTATTAAGTCATGTTTATTAAGTGTAATAATGCAAATTTAACGGTTAGTCTGTTAGTGTATTAAAACAATGCTGTTCATGCGTTGAAACAACAGTCTCTTGACATGTCACACACGATAATCGATTGAAGGTCTATTTCACAGCGGAACCTCCCTTTTAAGACCATGAAAAATCACCCAAAATAAGGTGTTAAAGACCCCACACGTCACGTGTCACATTCCCTCTTATGCTAGGAAGATTTCTTAAGATTTATTACCAGCTATAAGATGGAAAACACGTGAAAACCGTGATTTTGATGCGTGACGTGGTGGGTCTTTAAATGGGAGGGAGTTGTATAAGGGATGTAATTTTAATACTCACAAAGAAGGGCATAGTCTCAGAGAACTAGGTCTTAAGTGGGAGGGAGCTTTATAATTGGGGGTGGGGGATGTCTTATAAGGGAGGTTCCACTGTAAACTATTGGCCTTTTTTTTTTTTTTAATCTGCTAATGCTTATATTGACCCCAAAGCGTGTTCATGATAAGTATTGATGCAACAGTTAAACATGTTTCTGCAAGCGGCTTTAATCTAGAGAGAGACTATCTTTGTTGGTATATATCAGTATTTTGGCATGTTGATTTATCTATTGGTGTAACAAATGATCAAAACAAAATTATGTTTGGCTGATAACTTGCTGATATATTGATTTGATACTCTATTTTACATGTTGTTTGATACTCTCTTTTACATGTTGATCAATACAATCGATTAATAATGACCCGGCCAGACAGAATCTGCGACTGTTATTGGTTTTTATCTATCTCATCTGTCTGTCATGTTTGTCTGTGTATCGATTTTCTCAAAAACTACTGCACGGGTTTTAATAACAATTTAAGTAGCAGTAGGCATCTTAAAAACGAAGGTTATTTTCCATAATAATGACCTTACTGATTGTTTTTTTGGTGGATATCTTGGTCCAATAATGACCTTGCTGATTGGGGTTTTGGGGTGGATTTTTCTTGGTCCAAGCACTCAACATTCAAATGGTGTCCATGGCCAAAGGGAACTAACTAACTCTAGGTATTGGGCAAGGAGTAAAGCAAGCGTATTGTCCTTTTAACAATATGATCTATCCGACTGGTCTGGCCGGGTTCGCTTCTTGTTCACTTTTATTTTCATAATTTGTTTTTTGGTTATTAGTAGCTGGTCATTAGCTATCACTGTATCAGTGGGGGTATCCTTTCAATCGTTGCTAACTACTGGCTTTCTAATCGCTGTTTTGTCCCTTTGTTCTCTGTTAACTGTTTTGCCGTTTCAACATTCAAATGGTGTCAAATGGCCAAAGGGAACTAACTAACTCTAGGTATTGGGCAAGGAGTAAAGCAAGCGTATTGTCCTTTTAACAATATGATCTATCCGACTGGTCTGGCCGGGTTCGCTTCTTGTTCACTTTTATTTTCATAATTTGTTTTTTGGTTATTAGTAGCTGGTCATTAGCTATCACTGTATCAGTGGGGGTATCCTTTCAATCGTTGCTAACTACTGGCTTTCTAATCGCTGTTTTGTCCCTTTGTTCTCTGTTAACTGTTTTGCCGTTTCAACATTCAAATGGTGTCAAGTGGCCAAAGGGAACTAACTAACTCTAGGTATTGGGCAAGGAGTGAAGCAAGAGTATTGTCCTTTTGACAATAATGATCTATCTGACTGGTCTGGCCGGGTTTGCTTCTTGTTCACTTTTATTTTCATTTGGCCTTTCATTGATGTGGATGGATAGCCGATATAAATGAAAAATGACTGATGACGGCGTCGTTGTTTACTTTGTATTGGATAGAATTTTTTTTTAACGGTCTTTGAAAATGCTGTGAGTAACACCAGAATGCGTGGATGAATAGAAATTTATTTTTTTTAAATTAAAAAGTTAATGGTCATTGACTTAATGCTGGTACTAGTTTATTTGGTATTTGGTTGTTGTTTTATAGTCAGACTTATCTCTGTGAAATTCGGGCTGCTCTCACCTGGAGAGCGTGTTGCCGCAAGCACAGCGCCACCGCTTTTTTTTCTTCTTCTTTTTTTCGGGGGGGGGGGGGGGGAGGGCTGATGAGTGGGAAGCGGACCAGGGTAAACTAGCTATCAGTTTGGTCATACCAGGCAGCGGGATTCTTCCTGCTCTTCTCGACTTTTCACTGCCTTGGGATTTTTACGTGGCGTAAAGCGCACGGGTCAGACTAGCCGTAAGTCCCCAATCCGAAAGGACTCGACGGTCAGTTCGATTTTCCCGTCGAACTGGAAGGAAAGGGGCGAGGTCATGATTCGAACCCGAGGCGAGTTACTCAGGCACTGAATTAGCAGGCGAACGTCGTAACCACTCTGCCACCTTCCTTCCTCGATGATCGATAGAATTGACGTGGGACGATAGAAATCAATGATGATAAAACTGACCAATTGTAGTTGTTATTTGTTTATTGTCATTTTTCCTTCAATTAAGTTGAAATAGACGAACAACAATCAAGATGGTGGGTTGGTGGCGTACCCTGGCTAAAAGACTCCAAGGGATCATCCCAACAGCCGAAGCACTTGAACGCTAAGGTACAAGTGCATTAGCTAGGGGTGAGAATTACATTACGTGTGTGACCGTTTTTTGATTACCCCGCCAATCAAGATGATTGTTGGCTTTGCCGTCTTCAACATCAGAGTGGATGGATAGAATTTTGAAATAATCAATGGACGTTTTTGAAGTGGGTGGATGGAACACTCAAGAGACCAATCATTACTCTTTCAACAATATTGGATGGAAGGATGAAAATGAAATCGATTGTTGAAGTGTTGTATGGATTATATTGAAATTAAGTTTTTTTCAGGCTGTCTTTACTTTTAGTTTTGTTGTTGGTTGTGTGTGTGTGCGTGTGTGTGTGCGTGCGTATGTGTGTGCGTGTGCGTGCGTGTATGTGTGCGTGCGTGTGTGTGTATGTGTGTGTGCAGACATGCGTGCGTGCGTGTGTGTGTGCATGCGTGATCTCTCTCTCTCTCTCTCTCTCTCTCTCTCTCTCTCTCTCTCCCAAGGACAGAATTGAAGACTAGGCCCAGCCTAAATTATTTTCCTTGTAAAATAAAGTTTCTGAGTCTGAGTCTGTCTCTCTCTCTCTCTCTCTCTCTCTCTCTCTCTCTCTCTCACACACTGGATAGCGAACGAAGAAAAGTTAACTAGCACATTATCAATCATCTTTTGAGCGAAGTAGACTGCAAATAGCGTGTATGTGTGTGTGTGTGCGTGTGACACAGGATTGATTTGATTGTGACACAAGATGCGGGTGTGCTCGCACACATTAACACACACACACACGTGCACACAAACACTAAATGTCACATACCCGTACACACTCAGCCCCAATGACGGGGGGGAAGGTGGGTTTTGAGCTTTGATTTTAAAGCAGAGAGGGTCGGTCACTGTCGGAGGGAGAGAGGAAGTTTGTTCCAGGAGGTTGGTCCCGAAAGAGCAAAAGACCAACAGTTGAAAGCTTTTTACCTATGGATCTGGAGAGATAGAGGGTCAGAAACTGAACGTAATCAATGTCCAATATGGAGTATGAATGAAAATATTGTCGCAGAGTTAAGATGGAGCAGCTTGATGGATAGATTTATAGCAAAGGGTGTTTAGTTTACACACACACACACATCAGTAGGGGAAGACGGGGTAAAAAGCGCATGGGCAGGTAAGAAGCCCACCCCAATTATCTCATGAAATGAAGCAAATTTCAGTCTCATTTTGCCCATGAGACGAGCGTTAATGTCTAGCATTCGTCTCATGGGCAAATTTGACTGAAATTTTCTTTATTTCATGAGATAATTGGGGTGGGCTTCTTACCCGCCCATGTGCTTTTTACCCCGTCTTCCCCTACATGCACGCAAGCATTGGAAAACATGCGCACACGCACACACACACAGTTGAGTGAGAAAGAAAACTAGAGAAAAAAGAACGAGAGAGAGTGAGGGAGAGAATCAAAAAGAAGAGTGAGAGAAAGAGACAGAGAGACACACACACAGATATATATGGACAAGGGGGAAAGATAGAGAGAACTGAACACTGAAAGGTTCCAGTTTTCCATTACATTTTATTACTGCTGGATCATAAAAGTGTCATTTAGAAAAAAGGCTGCAACAGAAAAATAACCTTCAAAGCATGTGGTTCATTCAAACCAGGGTCATTCATTATTAAGCAGAAAAACATAGGCCTATAATATTAAAACGAACTTTGGGTCCATTAAAAAATCATGTTACTCTTAAAAAAATTAATAAAACCTCCCAATTATGAACTGACAGATACTAAAAGGGGTCCACAATTCTCTTTCAGAAAGAACGTACCCATTTGCTGATGTGGTTTCTGTTGGGTTTTCCCGCATGGATATATAAATAAATAACAACATCAGTTAGCTGAAATTGCTTTCTGGATCTGGATCTGGATCATGTACGTTGTAGGAGCCTATGAAGGATACATACACAACGGATTTTGGAGAGCGCATTGAGAGTTAAAATTGATGCCTTGATGGTAATGACACAAAGGATTTGAAATTTGTCTTGATGTTAACAACATTAACTTGATTAAAACCATTTCACCGCCAATGTTGCATTTATGCACCACAATGGTTTACCACCCATGTCACTAAAAGGCATCAAATCAGGGCCTGTTATCCGAAGACCCTATTTCCTTAATTTTGGGAGGTAGGGATAGGCCTAATCTTATGCATGTCACAGAGGAATTCCCAATATTGCAGATTATACTTTTTTTTCTCTTCCCAGTTTAAGCTTAATGGAAATTTGTGGCTGAAAATGGCTGGCGGTGAAAGGGTTAAGGCTTTAACATTTTTTTGTCTTTATGGTAATGACACAAGGAAATTAAAATTTCTGCCTTGATGGTACTGACACAGAAAGAGTTAAAGTTGATGCCTTGATGGTACTGACACAGAAAGAGTTAAAGTTGCTGCCTTGATGGTACTGACACAGAAAGAGTTAAAGTTGCTGTCTTGATGGTACTGACACAGAAAGAGTTAAAGTTGATGCCTTGATGGTACTGACACAGAAAGAGTTAAAGTTGCTGCCTTGATGGTACTGACACAGAAAGAGTTAAAGTTGCTGCCTTGATGGTAGTGACAGCCTGTCTTTTTATTGGCCATAGTCCTTTCTTTCATAGTATCCGGGCAAGACCAATTCAGCTACCGTAGTGGTCACCGGGGACAAACCCCGACCGGCAGAGCTCCCCATGAAGGGATGATAAGAAACTACTTTTTATTTAAATCCTAAAAAAATAGAACAATGAAAGAAAATTTTTATAAATGTTTTTTGTTGTGTGGTAATTTTGAAGTCAGAAGATTTTCATAAGTTTACTTATTGCATTTTCTATGATGATTTTTTTTTTAAACCTGCCATAAAAATAGCTACATCTTAACCAAACCTTAAGCATTAGAGTCTAAGTATAAAGCAAATACATAACAACAAAAAATACACACCCGTCTCACACCCACATGACATAATCACACAAGCATAGTCACACTATAGGGTTTTTTTTAAAAGAGTATGCCCATGCCCATCTAAAAAATAATTCTAGCCAAAACTATTAGCAAGACTAGGTAATATGGAATGTGATAAGTCAGATATTCGTGTCCAAATATGCTGGGGGTGGGGTGGGTGAGGGAGGGGTGAATGGGAGACAAGGGTGAGGGGGTGGAGTACTCGCGAATGTGTTGTAAAGTAAAGCATAAATGGCACACACACAAAAAGAGAGAGAGAGAGAGAGAGATTCTGTTCACACAATAAGCATCTATGTTTACACCAGCAGCTGCTAAGAGATGAAAATACAATTCAAATAGCGAATGAATGAAAAATGGTGTTTTACATCCTCTCGGTCTGGAACAGACACATATGGGACATTTGTAGATACAAAGATGGTGGGAACAATACTGGAGGCAATGCCCGGAGGCAGTGCAACTCCAGTAATGTCCCGATTTTGTAAAACAATACAGATAGGTGTAGCGGTAACCACGCCTCGGTTAAACCTCATCGGCTATGGTACCGCCACAATGACTGGATCAAATTAATGTACAATTCAAATAGCAATACACAATGAGGCTTTATACTACTTGCCGACACGAAAGGGTGATAAATGTAGGCCTGAAGTGCCGATGCCCCCTGGTGACGAGTCAGGAGAAAATACTTTTATGTGGCTATAATATACTACTAGTTCCTGACAGGCAAGGACGATAATCTTAAGTAGGTGGCGTTCGCGTCTCAGGGCACGAGACAGGGGCAGATAATTTTCTGTGGCTATCTATATACTACTAGTTCCTGACAGGCAAGGGCGATAATCTTAAGCAGGTGGCGTTCGCGTCTCAGGGCACGAGACAGGGGCAGATCATTTTCTGTGGCTATCTATATACTACTAGTTCCTGACAGGCAAGGGCGATAATCTTAAGCAGGTGGCGTTCGCGTCTCAGGGCACGAAACAGGGGCAGAGAATTTTCGGCATAAAGCCTCATTGGAAACACACACACACACACACACACACACACAATCACATAATCACAGTATGTAGCACGTCAGCCAAACCAAAGCGTTCTGCATACGTTTTAATTATGTGAGCAACCATGAGCAAGCGGGTAGGCCTAACTAGTTTGAGGAGCTGTAAACTTAGTCAAAAAAACTGATCATTCATGTGCTTTGGTTCCATATCCAAGCTGTCCTTTTCCTTTTCGAAGAAGCATAATTATGATAATATGAAACACGTCGGAACAACAGTTGACATAGGACAATATGAAATACATCGCGTATCGTAACAATACAATTATTGACTAAACAACTCATTCCAAAGTCACAAACTAAACTTTACATACACACTCACAAACACAGAATTTTTTTTAATCCCACCTTTGTCTTCAATAACAATGGACAAAAACATTCTGCATAGTTGGACTTTTTTTTATAATTTATCTCTTAACTGCTTTACTTTCTACCCCATTGATAACTATTAATGTTGTTTGTGCAATATCACAGCATTTTTTGTAAAGGCGTTAAATAAAGAATCATTCCTTTACAGACTTCCGTTTTTGTTTTAAAGCAGCTTAGTGCATGGGAATATATTATTCTACAAGACTGTAGCACCTTGAACAATGTCTCAAAAACCGCTTCTATCTTATTGCTATAGCAAATATCTATATCTGTGACAAATTCGGGACTTTCCTGGTTAGTACTGCAGTACCTCCAGGATCATCCCACCATCTTCACATTTAAAAATGTCCCACATGTGCCTGTTCCAGGTCGGAGGACGTTAAACGGACTTTCACGCTTCCACTCCCTCGTTTCAGCTTACAAAATGACAAGCCCTGTCCCCTACTGGCACACAAAACACACAGGGCTGGGTGTAAAAAAGTATGTATACTTATCTCATTACCCTGTATAAATAAAATTTCGTTCGTTTCGTTTCGTTCGTTCGAACATACACACATGAACACAGTGGCACCACAATGCAAAGGCGTGGGTGCCTCTACAAAACCCTGGAAAACCTGAAACGCAGTGGTCCAGGGGCTGCCTAGTCTGTGGCGGGGTACAAGAAAAAGAAAAGAAAAGAACGGGGAAAAAAGCAGAAGTACTGAAGACAAGACCCAAGTAGCCTAAACAAAAAAAAGGAAAGGAAGAAAATCGCTTTAGGAATAGAAGCTCGCCCGTATAGGGAAAGAAGATAACAGAGGGAGAGATGGAGGGGTGGGTTGGGGGGGGGCATGAAAAATCCGGAAAGGAGGAGAGTGAGCATGGAAAGGGGAACATTACAATACAAAGAGGTTCTTTTCACCATGCCTGTCTTTCAGCATGCAACGGGGAATTAGAAAATATCACGAAGTCAACAAAAGAAAACAAACAAACGAAAAGGATGTGAAGCAAAGTACACAGCTGACATGTTCTATTCCACCTGATCATGTCCTTTTTTTACGTGATGTAGTATGCCATAATCGGGCCTGTGTGAGATGTACGGGTACGTTGTCGCAGTGGACAGTTGCGTTATCATATTGCGCGTTACTATAAAGTTCTATCTGTTTGCTTTATTTAATTCAAAATGTTCTTAAATGTAAGTGCTTTATGCCGTGCCACAAAATAATTTCTCGTGAATGAAATAATAAAGTTGTCTCGAGTCTCGAGTCTTGAAGGCATAACATGGACAATGACAAGTGCTGATAGGGACAACATATGTGACCCAGCACCATGAAAGTGGACAGTTGCGTTATCATATTGCGTGTTACTATAAAGTTCTATCTGTTTGCTTTATTTAATTCAAAATGTTCTTAAATGTCAGTGCTTTATGCCGTGCCACAAAATAATTTCTCGTGTATGAAATAATAAAGTTGTCTCGAGTCTACAGTCTCGAGTCTTGAAGACATAACATGGACAATGGCAAGTGCTGATAGGGACAACATATGTGACCCAGCACCACGAAAGGGACATTAAGTGTACGTGTCCAACTGACCATTCTGAGAAAATTATACGTTTGAAAACTTCTGACAATTCTCTTTCTAGTTATCTTTTTTCGTTCCAGAGTTATGAGCATTTAAAGTTAGTAGGGTGAGCGTCAGCCATTTTGAGAAAACGCACTCTAAAATCTAGCCTAGCTGAAGAAAATGCATTGACCTACTCGTTTCAAAGCACTTATAAGACCATTTAGAGACCATATTAAAGCCTTTCCTTCATAAATATGAAAGATAAGATGTTAGAGAACACAAAAATACCCATAACTCACAATTAACAAAAATTAGATTTGTGACTTTCCAAGCCTGTTGTACAAATTTTCGCCTAGCGACTTAAGTTAATGTCCCTTTTGTGGTGCTGAGTCATAATATGGGAAGATGAGAAAGGGAGGTGTAAATAGTAGAGAAAGTGATGTGTTGCATTGTCTGTTTATAAATAGTAAAGAGTAGAGAAAGTGGAAAAAAAACGAAAAAAAGTTTAGTTGTCATCATTTTTACTTAAGTGATGTCACTGTCCATCGTCAATTTTATCATTGCATCACAAGTTGTTTACATCTTTACGTCATTCACAAGTTGTTTACGTTATGTATGTCACTATGTCATATCTATTTTTAGCACTGGACAACGGGTTGAACCCGAAACGTCGTGATTTGTTTTGCTCTGTTTTTTTGGTGTTATTAAACCTTTTCTTTTGGGTTTCCAAAAAAAAAAAAAAAAAAAAAATGGAGGTTGTTCCTCAATTTCTTTTTAAAAAAACCTAAACTTCAGACACAGGGGGAAAAATCATGCATGCAGACTGAAAAGAAGCACCCACATCAAAAGGAAATAGGTACATAAATAATCATGGAGCGTTAGAGGAAGTCAAAGCGCCGTGCTCGGAGCCGTAGTAGAGCCAGTTCTTCATGATGTTCTTCTCCAGCTCGCGAGCGGCTCGCACGTCTGGGGGGTCCCTGGGGTTGGCGGCCCTCAGGTCGAGGTGGTGGGCCCCGCTGGGGATGAGGATGGAGGGGAGGGAGGGGGAGAGGGACCGCAGGACACCGCTGCCCGACCACGGGTCCAACTGACCATTGCTGGGGAGACAGAGAGAGAGAGAGAGAGAGAGAGAGAACAGAACAAAAGAAATAAATCAATGACAACAGGTGGCAATAACGATGATTCTTCTTCTTATTATTATTATTATGGGATTGGCGTGCGATTTCTCCAGAGTTACTGTTCTTTGCCTGTCCCCAGAGTTTTAATCGGGGGACAGGCAAAGAAAGAGTGAGAGAGAGAGACAGAGAGAGAAAGAGGGAGAGACAGAGAACAGAGAGAGAGACTAGACAGAATAGAGAGAGAGAGAGAGAGAGAGAGAAGAGAGAGAGAGAGAGAGCAGAGAGAGAGAGAGAAAGAGGGAGAGACAGAAAAATCATGCAATGCAGAAAGCGTCAGCCAGAGAGACAGAGAGATCAGAGAGAGAGAGAGAGAGATTTTTTAAGAGAGAGAGAGAGAGAGAGAGACAGAGAGAGAGAGAGAGAGAGAAGAGAGAGAGAGAGAGAGAGAGAGAGAGAGAGAGAGAGAGAGAGATCAAATCAAATCAAATATGTTTTATTGCCATTAGCAAACAAACGCCCTTATGGCAAGGGGGGAAACAACCATTTAACATTCAAGGTAGAAAACACTGGAATAAATGAAAAATATAAATTAATAATCCTATTCTTACAACTTGGGGGGAGAGAGAGAGAGAGAGAGAGAGAGAGAGAGAGAGAGAGAGAGAGAGAGAGAGAGAGAGAGAGAGAGAGAGAGAGAGAGAGAGAGAGAGAGAGAGAGAGAGAACAAAGGGGAGAAAGAGAGAGACAGACAAGAGACAGACAGACAGAGATAGACAGCAAGACTGAGAGAAAGCAAGGTGGGAGAGACAGAGATGGAGACAGAGACAGGCAAACAGAGAGAGAGAGACAGAGAAATAGACAGAGACAGAGAAAGTAGTAACCGTAGTTCTCACAGCTATTTTGTACTTTATACACACACCCCTCAAATACACACACCCCTCAAACTTTCGCATTGAAAATTTTCACTGAGAAGCAAACTTCTCCCATCCTCAAGAAAGGGATAGGGTTAGGATCAGCCTAGGGTTATTTTCATAAATCTAACAGAAGCAGATGCTGAGACTGAGGACCATAAGCATGAATGGGGGGTTGACTTAAAGTACAAGATTGTCAATCTCACCTGAAGATGATGTTGGAAGCGGAGCTGATGTTGCGACCCCAGAAGGTCAAGGCCATCCAGTCGGGGCGGGGCGTGACCCCCCATGAGGCCTTGCAGTCAGCGGCGAAGGCGGGGTAGTCCCAGGTCATGGGGAAAAACATGGAGGATGAGGTGTTGTTGCCACAGCACATCGGCATAACCATCTCTGTGCAGGCCTGGAGATTGACAGATTGACGAGGAGAAAATGTTGTAAATAAGTATTGGATAAATGTATTACTTTTACATACAACAAACAAACAACTACACGACAAGTGTAAAGTGACGTTATTTTATTCACAAGAGACAAAACAAAACTACTGGATATTTCGGCGAATGCGCCTTTATCAACATAGACAAACAAGAAAAGAGCAAACAGCAAATATAGCAAAAGAACCAAGAAGCGACGAAATCATTAGTTATTGCTGGATATGATAAAAACATGCACATTGATAATATTTTTTATTCCATAATGCTACATGCCAAACAATATATATATAAATGTAGACTGAACAGTCAGCCTCCTGTATTAAATGTTTTTGTCTGCAGGTTAAAATATCGTTTCAAAATCGAGGAATATATTGCATGCAGAAATATGGCATATGAAGACTTTACTTCCAAATGGTCACTGTACAAACCCCTTATTTCTTGAGGTACAAGGTAAATAACTGTAACGGATGCTTACTCTGATGTGTAAAACAGAGGCCTTATGGGTTGGTTTTTGTTTTTGTTTTTTTTTCCAAAAAACTTGTTGTTGGGTGTTTTGGGTTTTTTTGTTGTGTTTTTTCTTCTGTGATTTTGTAATCTACTTTTTTGTTTTGTGTTTTGGTACTGGCATCATAGTTTATATTAATACCCGCGTTTCTTAAAGTATTTCCTTTTCGATTTAGGTGTTGATTTCATTTTTTTTCTTAGTCTGATATATATGTTTGTTTATGTATATGTGTATTGTGTATGTATAAATAGTATGTATGTATGTATGTATGTATGTATGGTATAAGCTCCGAGCTTGTTGTTTCTTTTGTCTTCCTGGTTATGTATATTTAAATGAAAAAACAGAATAAAAACGTTTAATATACCCTTTCAAAGAAGCATAAGCAGGCAACAAAAGGAGCAAAAAATCAACAAGATCAAAAAACAATACTTCCCCTCTACAGTCCAATGCGTAAATCCATTCTCTCCTTTTGCTGTTTGTTGTTTTCTTGTTTGTCTATACTTGAAAAAGGCGCAATCGCCGAAAATATCCAGTAGTTTTGATTTGTTTTTGTGAATAAAATAACGTCACTGTGGTACTAAAATGTGTAGTTGTTTGTTTGTTGTATGTTCCAGTGACGTTGCAATCTGTTTCAGTTTTGTTATTGCTTTTACAGTCACAAAAACTTGTCTCTGTGAAATTTGGGTTGTTCCCACCTGGAGAGCGCGTAAGAACTAGTGCTGCGCCACCTTTTTTTTGTCAATAGGTCTGACACAGCAGCTTAAGCCAAGGCACAACATGGGTGTCAAATCATTGTGGTGCCAAAAGACAACTTTGGCTGTAAAAGGGTTCAGGGTCTAAATAGAAGAAAAAGAAGAAGAAAACCAGTCACGGAATAAGCTCCGAGCTTGTTGTGGCTCTAATTTGTCTTCCTGTGTGACCATGTTTTGAAATGAATAAACAGATTAAGATTAACCCTTTCGCCGCCAGACCATTTTCAGCCGCCAAATTCGCTTAAGCTTACCTGGGTAGAGAAAACAATCATCTGCAATATGGGGGATTCCTCTATGACATGTATAGACAGCTGCTGGCCTATTTGCCTTACCTCCCAAAATAAAGTCACATGAACTTCTGCATAACAGACCCTGATTTGATGGAATTTTGTAACATGGGTGTTAAATCATTGTGGTGCTTTTTTGCGACATTGGACCTACAATTTGGAATTCTCTACCCCTTTCTCTCAACTAAGGCCATGTCAGGGCTGTCACCATGTTAAATCTAACCACATATTAAAAAAGCATAAAAACACAAGGTAAAAAATGAATAAACATTTGTTTAACCATTTCGCCGCCAGCCATTTTTCAGCCCCAAAATACCATTAAACTTAACTCGGTAGAGGAAAAAAAATCTGCAATATTGCGAATTCCTCTGTGACATGCCTATCCTTACCTCCCAAAATTAAGAAAATTGGGTCTTTGGATAACAGTCTCTGATTTGATGCCTTTTAGTGACATGGGTGTTAAACCATTGTGGTGTTAAAATGCGACATTGGCGGTGAAAGGGTTAAACTAAACAATCACCTGATAGGACCATCCAAGGTCGCCAAGGTCGCTGGATGCCTGCTGGGAAATGTTGAGGCAGGGCGACTGTCCGGTGTAGTTGAAGTACATCTTGACGCCCAGGGACAGCTGCTGCAGCAGCTGTTTGCCTTGGTACGGCTTGGAGAGAAAGTCACAGAACTTCTGCACACAACACACAGTGATGGAATTTTGAGCAAAGCTTAAACATCCCCCTCATGGTTGTTTTTTTCCTGGACCTACAATTTGGAATTCTCTACCTCTTTCTCTCAGAAAAGTCACCCGTCTCCAAACGTTCAAATCCCAACTGAAAACATATCTGTTCAGAAAGTACCTTGATTGATGTTTGGCGTGAGGAAAGCTATGTACTTGTAGCCTCTCTCTCTCTCTTTCTCTTAGTGTGTGTGTGTGTGTGTGTGTGTGTGTGTGTGTGTGTGTGTTGTGTTGTGTTGTGTATGTGTGTGTGTTGTTATTGTGTGTGTGTGTGTGTGTGTGTGTGTGTGTGTGTGTGTGTGTGTGTGTGTGTGAAAAATCGTGTGTAGTTAATGGTAAGTCTGTCTAAATTGCGTGCGTTCAATGTGCTCTGTCAGTGTGCGTGTGGCGTCAGTCAGATATATATATATATAGATACCTATCTCAGTCATTTAAATTATTATATAATTTTCAAATTTAGTATTTTTAAAGTAAAAAGTTTTGTTAATTTTGTCGTGGCCAGAATGATTATATTCAGGTGTTTTTTAAAAAGTGTGTTGATTAAATTATATAATTATATCAGGAATTCTGTATTATGAGAGAGAGAGAGAGAGAGAGAGAGAGAGAGAGAGAGAGAGAGAGAGAGAGAGAGAGAGAGAGGTGGTGGTGGAGAGAGTGGTGAGAGAGAGAGAGAGAGCATGGGCCGTGGGTATGTATCAGTGCATTCAATTCTTGTTGTTTGTCTACATTTTCATTAATTTTTGCACATGCCATTGCTGAGCTAAGCCTACTATAAATATGCTGGGATGTCTGTGTGAACGTATTAAATTACTCATGAATAGTTTTGACAAAATACCTGTAATTATTTGTGGGCTTGAGCTTCTTTATGTCCATTTGTCAGCATAATTATCCAAAGTACATTAATTTTGTGAGTAAGAATCATGTTATCTTTGTTACTTTATTTCTTTGCATTACTTTGATTTTACTGCATGTTTTTTCATCTTTTAATGTTGCGTTTGTAAAGCACATCGAGCATACTGCTGTATGGATTTTAGCGCTATATGAAATAAAATTATTATTATGTTTACAACTCCCGATTTCAAAGTCTGCTTCTTTTAGTTTCATGACAATTTAGCTGAAAATCGTCATTAATTAATGGTAAGTAGTTAATGGTAAGTCTGTCTAAATTATTTCAATGGAATGCATGCTCTCGTAGACATATAAAAAAGAGTGTTTTCAACATTTAAGCACAACAGTCAACTGGAGAAGAACATGAGAAAAAAAATATACACACAAAAACGCATGAGTGACGCATCAGCACAAACCAAGTGTGGCAATCAAATCTCTGCCTGGTTCTCTCTTTTTGTTTGCGCCTTATCTGCTGCCTTTGTAGTAGTAGTAGTAGTAGTAGTAGTAGTAGTAGTAGTAGAGGGACTGGCTTCTGCCTAAGCCTCGCGGCTTATAATACGTCCCATCCAGAATGTTTTCTCTAATTAGGTTGCATTTGCATGCGAAAAAAACAATCAAACTATGATTGCAATATCAATCATCATGATTATAAAACATTTCACTAAAATTTTCATTTTTGTCAAGTAGATTTTTGAAGGCGTTAGTAGATGGTGCATTTTTTAGTTCAGGTGGCAGTGAGTTCCAGGAGTTAGCAACTCTGTTACTAAAACAATGCTTTCGTTTGTTAGTATTAAACCGTTGAACATGTACTTTCCCCTCTTGGTTTCTAGTTGTGTCAGACAAGGATGCCTTATCTATGATCTAGGGTTTTTTCAAAATAAAAGTGTGTGTTGGGGGGGTTGTCTGATCCACTACAGCACCTGAAGCCGCAAAATAAGGAATGAATGAATCTTTAATTGGTAGCGGAGTGGCACAGAGGTAACGCGTTCGCCTCGTATACAATAAACCCAAGTTCGAACCTGGGTACAGGGGATTTTTCCTCTCACTCTGCACTAGGCCTTACGGTCTGAACGTGGAGTCTTTCGGATGAGACGATAAACCGAGGTCCCGTGTGCCCATGCACTTAGCCCAGTGGCAACAAAAAAGTTGTCATTTGGTCAAAATGTACCCCCCCCCCCCCTCCCTTTCCTTCTTCACCAGTCACACTAAAAAAGCATGCAATTTTTGTTTTAAAGCCTCTGGCTGCGATGCGCTCTCCAGGTGGGAGCAACCTGAATTTTACAGTGACTATCAAATACTAAATACTGTCTTTTCATATTATTTATTATATTAGACAAAACTAAACACATGAATAAACAAATTATTAAGAAAATAAATAAATAAACCAAAAATTTACAAATTAATTAACACATACATTATTATTTGGGCACTGTTGAAACGAGGTTTCTGATAGGCTTACAAAAAGAGCGACATTTAATAACACTAATAACATTTCAAAATGAGAAATTGACATTGTCGACACATGAAATGAACTCTTTGTTAGAAAAATCTGTTTGTGTCAATTCATCTGACTTTAGGCAAAATAAGGTAAGGGTTTAAAATGTACATACACACAGGCACAGTCGCATAAACACAAACACGCAGGGCACCCTAAACTGCAGCCACCACCCAACACCCCCTTTCCTTCACACACGCACACGCACACACACACACCTCAACAGGCCAGACATGCAGTGGTTCCAGGAAGGAGGCGGGGTAAGGGTAGTCCACCATGGCCAAGTTATCATAGATGGTGACCAGCTACTTCCATCTTACACCCCCTCTCCCCTCAACCCTGATATCCCCCCCTCACCCACCCACCCCTTCACACACACACACACACCTCACCTTAACAGGCCAGACATGCAGTGGTTCCAGGAAGGAGTTAGGGTAAGGGTAGTCCACCATGGCCAAGTTATCATAGATGGTGACCAGCTACTTCCATCTTACACCCCCTCTCCCCCTCAACCCTGATATCCCCCCTCACCCACCCACCCCTTCACACACACACACACACCTCACCTTAACAGGCCAGACATGCAGTGGTTCCAGGAAGGAGTTAGGGTAAGGGTAGTCCACCATGGCCAAGTTATCATAGATGGTGACCAGCTACTTCCCTCTTACACCCCCCCTCTCCCCTCAACCCTGATATCCCCCACCCTCACCCCCCTTCACACACACACCTCACCTTAACAGGCCAGACATGCAGTGGTTCCAGGAAGGAGGCGGGGTAAGGGTAGTCCACCATGGCCAAGTTATCATAGATGGTGACCAGCTACTTCCCTCTTACACCCCCCCTCTCCCCTCAACCCTGATATCCCCCCCTCAGCTCCCCCCCCCCCTTCACACACACACACACACACACACACACACACACACACACACACCTCACCTTAACAGGCCAGACATGCAGTGGTTCCAGGAAGGAGGCAGGGTAAGGGTAGTCCACCATGGCCAAGTTATCATAGATGGTGACCAGCTACTTCCATCTTACACCCCCTCTCCCCTCAACCCTGATATCCCCCCCCTCACCCCCCTTCACACACACCTCACCTTAACAGGCCAGGCAGGCAGTGGTTCGAGGAAGGAGGCAGGATAAGGGTAGTCAACCATGGCCAGGTTATCATAGATAGTGACTAGCCAGTTGACCACAGCGGTCACACACACTCCTGATACACACCCATACCCCCCCCCCCCTTCACACACACACCTCACCTTAACAGGCCAAGCAGGCAGTGGTTCGAGGAAGGAGGTGGGATAAGGGTAGTCGACCATGACCAAGTTATCATAGATGTTGACCAGCTACCCCCCACCTCTACCCTCAACCCTGATATCCCCCTCACCCTCCCCCCCTTCACACACACACCTCACCTTAACAGGCCAAGCAGGCAGTGGTTCCAGGAAGGAGGCGGGATAAGGGTAGTCAACCATGGCCAAGTTACCATAGACGTTGACCAGCCAGTTGACCACAGCGGTCAAGTCCTTGCTGCTCTTCAACGGTTCGCACAGGCTGAACGTCTGCCTCACAAACTCCAGGCCTTCTGCTGCAACACACGGGTTCGGGCAAAGTTGTACAGTAAGACCTACCCCCCCCCCCCCCCCCCCCCCCCCCCCCCCCCCCCCCCCCCCCCCCCCCCCCCCAACCTCCCCCCCATCAAACTTTCGCAAAAAATATATTCACTGAGAGAGTGAGAAGCAACGTTCCGCCATTCTCTGGAAAGGGATGGGAAGGTTAGGATCAGCCTAGGTTTATTGTCATGAAACTGAAAGAACTAGATTTTGAGTCTGAGAGTCGTAAACATGCAGTTTGGTTCAGGGGTAGTGGGGGGGGTGGGGGGGGGGAGGTGCAGGTGGTGGGGGGGGCAGGTGGTCAGCCAGAGTTGTGGCACCTTGTTCGGCAGTAAAGGTGCGTAACTCTGGGGACATGGTTTCGCGCAGTTGCTCGCCAACCATCAGTTCCCGTAGATCCTCATAGGACTCTGATTTTGCAGAAAGGGACACCCATTTTGTCAGATAGTTCCCCAGTCTATCTGAAAATTGGGCATAGGACTCTCCCCTACCTTTTCTGGTTGACCGGAACTTTTTCCGGTAGGCGTCCGCTGTCAACTGGTATCTGTTGAGCAGGGCTTCTTTCAAAGCTGGGTAGTCGGTAATTTGGCTTGACGGAAGTTTGCTGTACACCTCATAAGCCACACCCCTGAGACTTTGGGCAAGCTTGAGGTTGTACTTTTCCGGAGCAAGCTCAAATTCCTGGGCCAGTCTTTCAAATCTATCGAGGAATGCATCGATAGACTCGGTTGCCTCATTGAATGCCTCCAATGTGAAGGTCATGGCTGAGGTATGAATGGGAGGGTGAAAATTTTGAGGGGCAGCAGTCTCAGAGTCTGCTGAGTTTTCAAGCTGCTTCATAGCTAGCTCATGGTCTCGCCATTTTCTCGCTCAGTGGCCTCAAGTTCGAGTTCTTTATTTTTGGCATCCTGGTTGTCAACCCAAGGCACAAAGATTAGGATAAGTAGTTTCCTCCTCATATTCTTTCTTTTTCTTCTTATTCTTCTCCTCCTCCTTCTTCTTTTTTTTCTTTTTTTTCTCTCTTCTTTTCAGATTCTCATGGCCCTCTCCTTCTCTTTCTTTTTCAGATTCTCATTCTCCTCCTCCTCCTTCTTCATCCATTCATTCTTCTTCTCCTTCTTTTTCATCTCCTCCCCGGCCCTTTTCTCTTTCTTTTTCAGATCTGATCCAGTCTTAAATTCATGGCAGTTCTCATTCTCCTCCTCAGGGTAGTCCTCCTTCTTGGGGGGGGGGGAGGTGCAGGTTCTGGGGGGGGGGGGCCCTGTACCTACAATTCTTAGCCTTCTACTCCTCAGTTTGCACAAAGATTAGCACAGATAAGTATGTTTCTTCTCTCCTCATTCTTCATTCTTCTTCTTTTTTTCATCTCCTCCCTGGCCCTTCCTTCTTCTTCTTTTTCAGATCCTCATTCTCCTCCTCCTCCTCCTCCTTCTTCATCCATTTATTCTTCTTTTCTCCTCCCTTTCCTTTCTTTTCTTTTCTTCTTCTCATTCTCATTCTCCTCCTCCTTCTTCATTCTTCTTCTCCTTCTTTTTCATCTCCTCCCTGGCCCTCCTCCTTCTTCTCTTTCTTTTTCAGATTCTCATTCTCCTCCTCCTCCTCCTCTTCATCCATTCATTCCTTCTTCTCCTTCTTTTTTTTCATCTCCTCCCCGGCCCTCCTCCTTCTTCTCTTTCTTTTTCAGATTCTCATTCTCCTCCTCCTCCTTCTTCATCCATTTATTCTTCTTCTCCTTCTTTTTCATCTCCTCCCCGGCCCTCCTCCTTCTTCTCTTTCTTTTTCAGATTCTCATTCTCCTCCTCCTCCTTCTTCATCCATTTATTCTTCTCCTTCTACTCCTCAGCCCTCCTCCTTCTTCATTTTCTTTTCTTCCTACTCCTCCTTCACATTTCAATTTTGAAAGAACTCACAGGGAAAAAAAACCAACGTTCTAAAGAGTTTCTGGAAAAAGACAGGTACGTTTACTAAACAAAGGTGGAAGAATAATAGGAGACTGTAAGAAAAGGAAAAGGCAGAATCAAAGGGACAAAAAGATCAGAGGAAGTTGTTAGCAAATAACTTCTAGAAGGTAGGGGAACTATTTGCACTGAGAGAGTCCTGGGCAACCACATAAGGGGTGGGTCTATATTCCTGACAAATGGTGGACATAACCATACGACTACTTGAGAATATAAATGACCACTAGGACCAGTTAGTAAAAAAAAACAAAAAAACACTCAATTATATAAATATAAACCAAAATATTTTTTAACATATGACTACTGTCAAAATTCATTAATAAGTTGGGTTTTTTAAAAATAAAAACAAAACAGACATAATTGTGAATATAAATAGTCAAAGGAATGAGGGCGTAAAAGAGAGGGGAGTTTTATTTTTGATTTAGCAAATGCCAAAGGGCTATTTAATTGAAAATGAGTTTTTTTCATCTATACAATATCTAAGCATTACTGAGTATTACTCAGGCAAAGTCATGTTCTTCAATGTGTTCCATCAATCTATGATAAGCAAATTGTGCTAAAGGGCTATAATTATGTCAAAAAGGGTTCGCTCATCTAAACAATATCTAAGCACCACTCAGCACTACTGACATGAAGTCATGTTGTTCAGTGCGTCCCATGATGCCCCGATGTTGTCCACGCACTGTGCGGACCCCGTGCGGAAAGTGCGCTCGGTGATGCGGAAAAAACTGTCGCAGGGAGACAACCCTCCAAACATCCAGATCGGGGCCGAGGCTGCCAGGGAGCTGAAATCAACCAGCACAGCCGTAACATAAGTCAATTCAAGCCAGTGTCATTCACACATTGGGAACTTAAAGCAAGTCTGACCCGTGCGCTTTATGTGCATTAAAAAAAACCCCAAAAACAGCAGTTAAAAGTCCATAAGAGCAGGGGAAAATCTTGCTTACTGGTATAAACCAAAACTGACAGCTAGGTTTCTAAACCCGCCCCCCACACCTCCTCTTTCCCTCACCCCACCCCACCCCCCACCCCGCCTGGGGGTTCTACTCAGACATGCCTGACAAACACACAAATTTACACAAAAATCAGAATCAGTGCGTAAAACATGTCTCTAGATGTGTATGGGGTGGCCTGTATGTTTTACAGAGTGCTCTTTATTGTATATTAATAATATCTAATTTTTTAACATTATTTTGAAAAAAAAATGGGTAAAGGTCAAGATGTGCCAAAAAACTACATTTCTCGGTTAATTGTATTTTTCCGTTTACAGCCTTTCTTACCATACATAAAGCTGTATTTTAGGAACATTTTTAGCTAATAACCTTTTTAGAATACTAACCCTATATAACCCTAGCCCCCATTCTATAAGACGGAAAAACGCAACGAACCACAACTGTGACAAATTGCGGTGTACTGCAGTACATAGTGGGGGGTAGGGTTAGGTTTAGGGCTCAAGGGAAGGGTTAGTATTCCAAAAAGGTTATTAGACTAAAGAGGTTCATAAAATACAGCTTTATGTATGGTAAGAAAGGCAAAAATTCGGAAAAATGTTAATTAACATAAGAAATGCAGGGGGGGGTGGCATGATCTGGACCTTTACCAAAAATGTATGTCAGGTGAAAATTTGTTATGCTTAAGTGACGCACTGGTCTGAGATCCGAGATCCGAGTATCAAAGACGCGCATCTGTGAGCATGAATTAATCCTGCACGTACATACAAATATGTGACCCAGCACCATGAAAGGGACATTAAGTGTCAAACTGAACATTCTGAGATCATTATACATTTGAAACCTTCAGACCATTCTCTTTCTAATGACACAAGAACCATTCTTGTATATTTTTCCGTTTCAGAGTTATGAGCATTTAAGGTTAGTAGGGCGAGCATCGGCCTTTTTGAGAAAACACTGTCTAAAGTCTAGCCTAGCTGAAGAAAATGCATTGACCTACTCGTTTTAAAGCTCTTATAAGACCATTTAGAGACCATATTAAAGATTGTCCTTCATAAATATGAAAGATAAGATATTAGAGAACACGAAAATACCCATAACTCAAAATTGACCAAAAATTTGATTTCTGACTTTGCAAGCCAATTGTGAGAAACTAGCCCAGTGACTTAATGTCCCTTTCATGGTGCTGGGTGACAACTGGCATTCTGCGCTAGTGCAAATTTACAATGCCCATTATCAGTGATGTACCAAGGATCGAAAAGTGATGACAAACTGTCCTGAGATAAGATAAATCAATAGGACAATGTCCTGGCTCTTGCAGAAATCAATAGGACAATGTCCTGGCTCTTGCAGAAATCAATAGGACAAAGCGTGCCAGTGTTAAAAATTTTATTAGGCATTTTTCCTGACAGGGGAGAACATAATAGGATATTTTCAATTTTAATAGGTCAATGGCCTATGACCGGGGCCTAGGAACATCACTGCACTATACTAGCTTACCCCAGCACCACGTTGGGGTATCTCAGCCTGATCCACGCAGCCAGCATGCCCCCGTACGATCCGCCCATGGCGATCACTGGACTGTCACGGGCGCCGGGCACAGTCCGCTTCAAATAGCGGATCAGCTCCGCAAAGTCCGCCAAGGCCTGCTCCGCCGTCATGTAGTCTAACATGGAGGAATTCTGGGAGAACGAGAACATTTCAATGATCATGTCAGTAACTGAAATAAATTGCGGAAAGAATCAATTTTACGAAATCTTGTTGCAAAACTGAAACCTGAATAATCAACATACCGTATTTTTCGGACTATAAGGCGCACCTTAGTACAAGGCGCACCCCGTAACTTGTACACCAAATTCAGATTTTGTTATTATATTTTCTTACTAAGTTATTGGTCATGTTGTAAGGCACAGGGGTCTCAGTCTGGGAGGAAAAAAAGTATCGCCGTATAGTCAAAACAAGCGCGAAATCGCAATAGTTTGTGGCACGCGGTCCTATTTTTACCACTCCAATCATGAGTCACCTCCCCTGGCTTTTCAATAATTTTAATCTGTAAACCAGAATGTTATCTCTGCACCATTTCGTAACTTTGTATATCTTTTGGAAAACATTTAAAACTATGTATCCTACTTATACTCATCAAAAGAAGCACCGCATACTCGTCGTGTCTGTTGTAGTGTCTGTATTACGTATGTTTATTATTTTGTACGCTTTTAAAATACATCATTTTAAAGAGCGGCCTCAATTTGAAGTGTAGCCTCGATTTGAAGTGCGACAATTTTGTCAAAATGTGCGACAATTTTGGACCGACAGACAGACAGACCGACCGACCGACCGAAAGTGAGTTATAGGTTTGTGGCTTGAGCCACAAACAAAAATACGGTACATGATACACTGAACCAGACACCAGTGCACCATTCAGAATTTGTCTTTAAAGTACAGACAAACCCCTATTTTACAACCCTCTGTTAAGCGACCACCTCTCATTTGAGACTGGATTTGTTGGCACGGATGCATTTTACTATGTAAACGACCTCTCTTAAACGACTTCCTCTAAAACGCGACTTACGACCGCCATTTTGTTGGTTTTTACGACCGTTGTTGTCGTCTGCATAGACTTCGAGCAAAGGGAAACAACCACGGTCAAGGGCCTGAAAGCGGAGTCGCTTCCCTTGTTGTAGAAAAGATGGCGGAAAGCGTAGGAAAAGCACGAAAACCACTGACTTTGAAAAAGAAAACCACTGACTTTGGACGAGAGTGGAGGTGATTAACAGAAGTCGGCGAAGTGAAACTGTAATACATCGATTGCACAATCCTATGGAGTTGGAAAGACCCAAATCCAGTTTTAATATGTTATTGTATGTGTGCATGAAGAAGAGAGTATGAACTGTGCTGAACTTTTTCTTTCTTAACGGCTGCCAGTGAAAACCTCCATCATACGACCCCTCCAATTTACGACCGATTTTTCCGGACATTTTGGAAGTCTTAAAATAGAGGTTTGTCTGTAGTAAAAAAATATATTAAAAAATGGATATAGGGCTCAAAATATGATTATAGACACTAATGAGAACTTGAACTTTTTAACTTTCAGCATGCTGCTGTTAATATTTTTTATTGTTTTGTTTTTTTGTCCATTCAAATACTGAACCATAACTAAACTGACATTGTTTCAAAATGTACAATTGAACTAAAAAGCATCAAAACGCTACACTCACACAAGCACATGAAGATGAAATAAATAATAAACATGGCGAATAAAACCAAATTTTCGTCTTTAAAAAGACTTTGACAAGGTGACAACACACTACACTTAACAATGACGGCAGTGAACGGATGACGCATACTAGAACTATGACGTGATAATCTGATGACGATAAAGTAAAAGAAAATAATGAATGAAAAGACATAATCAAGGCAGGGACTCCCCAAAGTACATTAGTAGCGATGTTCATGGTTTCAAAATGTATGAGAGTGTGTGTGTGTGTGTGTGTGTGTGTGTGTGTGTGTGTGTGTGTGTGTGTGTGGGGGGGGGGGGGGGCAGAGAAGGTAGTAGCAATTGAAAAAGAGCAGTGTGTGCAGTTAAAGTCATTGTAATATTGAGTTATTACCAAGAGGTCCTGTTAAAACAAAAGTAAATAAATTAAAATGTCTGAATTTTACAAAACACACTAAAGGGGCTGTATTTATGCTTCTTAGACTTTAGAGGAAAACAACCAAAATGCTCTATGTTGGTGCTACAATATTTCAGATGAATTTCTTTTGTCAGGTAAAAAAACAACAAAAACATGGATTGGATAAGCCACAACACTTTACCGCATAAGACTCCTTCCCAAAAGGCAGGGACTCCCCATAGTAGCGATGTTCAGCGAAGACCAGCAGCGCTTTGAACTCTGGAGCTATGTCCCACATGAACCCCTGAAAATGAAACATGGAAGACCAGCAGCGCTTTGAACTCTGGAGCTGTGTCCCACATGAACCCCTGAAAATGAAAAATGGAAGACCAGCAGCGCTTTGAACTCTGGAGCTGTGTCCCATATGAACCCCTGAAAATGAAACATGGAAGACCAGCAGCGCTTTGAACTCTGGAGTTATGTCCCACATGAACCCCTGAAAATTAGACAAGGAAAACTTCAAATGAGATTAGACACAAAGTTACACTTTGGAAACTAGTGTAGAGTGGCACAGAGGCAACGCGCTCACCTTGTGTCAAGTAAACCTGAGTTCGAACCTGGGTTCAGGGGATTTTTCTTCACACTTTACACTAGGCCTTACGGTTTGAATGTGGAGTCTTTCGGATAAGATAATAAACCGAGGTCCCGTGTACCCATGTACTTAGCACACATTAATCTCAGTGGCAACGAAAAAGTTGTTATTTGGTCAAAATATACCCCCCCCCCCCCTCCCCCCCACCCCTTCCTTCCTCATCAGTCACACCAAAAATCGCATGCAAAATTTTTTTTTTTTAAATGGGTGGTGTGTCTCTGGCTGTGATGCACTTTCCAAGTGGGAGCAACCCGAATTTCACAGAGACGCCTCTGTGACTATAAAGTACCTAATACCTAATACTACAGTGGAACATCCCTCTATAAGATGTGACCTCAAAAAATGTCACCAATTTTTTTCCCACTTCATATCCGGACTACTGAGTGTCAGTCCACCTCCCTATTATTATAGTATTAACCCCTTGACTGCCACCAACATATTACGTACTGACCTGATGACATCACTGATGATGTCATCAGATGAAGAGGAATAACCCTGATACGTTGGCTTTTGCTCTAACATAATCAAGAGACTTTCTTTCTTTTTTTAGAGAGTAATATCCAAAGACCATTTTCTCAGATTGGCTCTATGAGTTGTTCTTAATAAGTAGATTCCACTATTATATCCCTACTGAAGAGTTTATTTTCGTGTGTGTTAAACATTTCTTATTTCCCAAAACATGCATAGTGATTGAACAGACTGAAGTAAAAATGGTGAATAACTTTTCATTTTTGTCTCTCACACACGTACGCATGCATGTGCACATGCATGCACACACACACACACACACAAACACACACACACAGAGTAGAGTGACACACACACATATACTCTCTCTCTTCCCCTCTCTCTCTCTTCAAGAAGTTCCTCTCTTCCTTTCTCTCTCACATTCTTTCTCTCTCTCTCTCCCCCCCCTCTCTTTCTCTCTCCCTCTCTGTCTCCTTACAGTGTTGTTACAGAACCAGGTGATGTCCCCCTCATTGCCGGTGTAGAACAGAATGGGTCCTCCGTCGTCGTTCCAGAACTGGTTGGCCACCAGGTAGCGCTGCTGGAAAGTGCGGTCAGTGCCAAACCCAAAATGGTCCACCTGCCATGGAATAAAATTATAATATAAATGATGGAAAATCTTTGTGCGTGAGATAAATCCAAACCACACAGTCTACAGTTACAGGGCTGTTGCAACACAAGGACTATGCTCCTAGTCAAATTTTTCGTCAACAAATTAATTTGTTGAGCCTGTGTCAGTGTGTGTGTGTGTGTGTGTGTGTATTGTGTGTGTGAGTGTGCTGTGTGTGTTCTGTGTATGTGCTTGCATACACGTGTATGAGTATATGTGTGTGCAGGAGATTGTGTTCGGCTAGAGAGAGGGGGGGGGGGAGTGAGTGTGTGCGAGTATGTGTCTGTGAGTGTGAGTGCACGTGTGTGTTTTGCGTATGTGAGTGCGTGTGTGTGTTTGTATACATTTCAGCTCTGTGTGTGTGCGTGCACGCATGTTTGTACAAGTGTATGTTTGTGTAAGTGTGTGTGCATTTCAGTGAGCATGTGTTTTCTGTGTGTTTGATGAAATATGTGTGGGTCTGTGTGTGTATGTCTGTGTGCAAGAACACGTTCACTTGCGTGCATGCACGTACGTGCATGTGTGTCTGTTGTGCGTGTTTGTGTGTCTGTTGTGCGTGTTTGTGTGTACATGTGAGTGTTTCAATGCTGATTGTAAGGCGCTTTGTGCTCGATAAAAAGCGCTGTATAAGTCATAAGTGTCTGTTTATTTGTTTATTTGGTATATTTAATGCATCAAGGTTTCATTAAAATAAGGAATAGGGCTAATGATAGAGTTAGGAATGATCATGTTAGAGTCAATGTTAGCAGTTTTTCTAAACACTTAGGCACCATTTTTGCGCCCCGTGATTGAGCCCTGTAAACATAACCTGGAGAATGTGGGTTACAGACCCGTAACCCCAGCCAATCCAAATAGATCCGTAAATGATGATTTCTTTTTCAGTGAAAACTTTTCACTGCAAGCATTCAAAAACAGACTTGACTCTGTATGGTCTGATAAAAAAATAAGTAAATCGTTAGTACAATAGTAGTGGCACAAATCACGCGTGACGCTAAAAAGTAAAATACGTAAACTGGTAAAGTGAAAATACTGTGATTCTTCTTCTTCGATCGCTCAGACAGTTTCCTGTCAATTATGAGTGCAGATACGTCATGCTGCCATTATGCACCTAACTAAGAAATAGTTAGACCCAGCAAGTCCGACTTCGGATGGAGGAAATGTTTTTGAAAGCGTTTCGTGACAAAAGGCTGGAGAATGGACCGGTAAGGCAGAAAGATAGTAGATGACAGTAAGCAAAGGGAATAGGCAGAGTCAAAGAGAGTGACAGATTAAAAAAAGTTACAAGCACAGAACTTCCAGAAGGTGGGGGAACTATTTATACAAAAGACCCCCCGGTATCCCCATGGGGGTGGGGGGAATACTGTGATTAGTGTGAACAAAAAGTCACAGATCAACACTACCAGATCAAAGGCTGGCTGACCTGGGCCATATTAGTTATAGAAAATAGAAATAGGTTTCTTTGTTCTTTAAAAAAACTGGAGTTGCTCTCCCCAAGTTCCCTCCCCTGGTGCTATATCCAAAGTTGGATTCCTGCCGGGATAAAAAAAAATCAAGATCATAAATAATCGTCAACAAGATGACGGAGGATGTTATTTTAAAAGCAAAGAAGAAGATCATATCATATCATAATAGTAAATGCATCATCACTAAATAGGTTCAAAAATCTTATTGACAAAAATTTTAATACTATTACTATTATGTACTCCACAAATTTGGAGAAATAAAAAAAATTAAAAAAACCCACAAAAAACCCACCAACCCAACCCAAAACAAATACACAATAGCCGTAGTAATTCACGGGCAAACAAAAAGAAAAAGGAAAATAAATATTTATATTTGAGAAAAATATCTAGAGGGCAAAAGGCTTCATAAGCCTACACTGGCTACAGAGCCTAAACTGATAGTGATATGATATGATATGATAATGTTACTTAGATAAATCAGTATTTGAGGCTTACATTTTGAGTCATGTACAGCGTTTTGTAGCTGTATCCCTTGGGCAGAGCATTATGAATCTTTGGATTATACGGCGAGTGGAACCTATATGGGATTATTGCTCCACAAGACTGTAAATATAGCAGCAAAACTGAAACGAAAACTTTACGCAAGTCTACCATTTTGAACAACGTGTTGATCATGTGATTCTCTCCGTCATGTGATTTGCTCCAGCAAGAAGAACAACTCTGCAAGCACTCACTCTTCAATCAGTGAAATATGAACTAGTCACACTTCCTGTAGTTCCGAAACAGACGACAAAGTTGGAAGCCGTCAAGATGAACACGTTTCTTTCACGTTTAAATACCATTTTTGCTTTCACGCTTAGCGTGATGGCATTTTTAACGTTCTGTTGCTTTCTCACTACAGCATTTAGCGAACACAGCAACACAGTTGACATCAACACAGCGAGAGTAACCGTGTAAGTTATCTTTGACTTCAGTCTTTTGTCCATATGCTGCTGCTGCTAAGGATGACGTGTTAAGCTTGTTTGCAGAAAGTTAAAGCAGACGATCTTTTTGTAAAAATCTGTCATTCTGACTAAATTTGCATCACCTTAACCCTCTTGGCAATGCGTATTGTAAAACAATGGCGTATAAAATTATAAATTGAAGACTGCAGAGACGTCAACCGGTACTTCTTGTTTTCACTTTTCATCTGTCATAAAACATTTGACTGGGAAACCTATAGTAGGAACGACGGAATTAGGTCAAGCCGCAGCGATTTTCCTCGTTGAAAATCCGAACCGCGATTTTGGCTATGTGCCAAACGGTCACTTCCTTTGCTTGTTTTTATTGGTGGTTATTCTTGGCGCTGACCATCCGAGTTTCTTTCTTTCGGGAAGCAGACACCTACTCGGTCATTCGGGAACGATCTTTTTTTACGCTAAGACGGCCGATCGCGAGAGACAAGCGATCCAATATTTGGGTCCAATTCATTCGTTTATCATTTCTGAACGGTAATTATATAATTCTTTAAAACAAATGCGCAGTTACATTTAATTATTTTTCTACAAGTACACCAAATTTGGTGCATCTAGAATAAATCTCAATGCTGCTCAAGGTCTCCACAAGTCGGGAGGTGTTACGTCGAAGACTGTCTGACATGTTTTTTCTGTCACGCGCATGTTGATGTTGCGATCTTGTGAGTCGCACAAAAAGCTTAGGCCTAATCTGTCTAATGTTTGGGGTTGATGTTGCCCCTTTGAATAAGCTTTATTTTGGTACCAATGTTTTGTTTATTGGTAAAAAAAAGAAAAAGTTATGGCTGTTTTATTCATCCAAACCTTGATACGGTAAGGGCCGGTAATCTTGATCAACTTTTTCTTATATAGCTCATGTAAAAAAAGCTAACATTTTAAAACGTCGTAACTTTCTCAATTTTCGACCGATTTTGATAATTTGGGTATCATTTTAAAGGTCTTGTCGGGCTCTTTCCAATGACATAAATTTCATTAGGATTTGACAAAAAGTAAATATTTTTTTTTTCTTCATAATTTTATAACCACCCTACCTATAGTAGTAGTAGTAGTAGTAGTAGTAGTAGGGACAGGCTCTCAAGCCTAGGCCTCACGGCCTATATAACGTCCCCTCTTTGGCAATGACGTTGCAAAAATTATTTTGGGTCTGAGCAAGTTTTTGAAAGACAATCAGTCAAAATCATTAAAAAGACTCTGAAATTTCTGACTGGAATCCAGAAGATTTTTAAAGGTGTTAATATTAGTTGCAAACTTGATGTTAGTACTTAGTTCATTCCAATGAACAGCAACTCTATAAGAAAATGAAAATTTTCTTCTATTACTTTGACAATATCTAATAAAGATTTTGCCTTCTGACTTTCTCGTGATGTTAAATTGTGGAACAGAAAAGAAAGTTTCAAAATTGATGTCATCAATACCATGGAAGATCTTATAAGTTTGTATAAGGCTGCCTCTCAACCTCCTACCCTTAAGAGAGTGTAAGTTTAGGTGTCTTAGCCTTTCAATATATGACATGTTTTTACATTCTTTTAGCAGTTTTGTGGCCCGTCTTTGAACTTTTTCTATTTGATTAGACTGCCTTTTCAAAAAAGGACACCATATAGCATTAGCATATTCCAGATGTGGCCTTACAAAAGATTTATATAGTTTTAGAAAAGTGTCTTTATCAAGATAAGTGAAACTTCTTTTAATAATTCCCAACATCTGGTTTGCCTTGCCCACCACTCTCTGTATATGAGGATCAAATGATAATTTGTTATCAAAGGTAACACCCAAATCTTTCTCTTCTGTGACAGTATTTATCTGCTGAATTCCATCATTGAGTCTCATTTCATATTCAACATTCTGATTGTTTTTACCAATATGTAACACACCACATTTTGATACATTAAAATATAAATTCCAGGTATCGGACCAATCCTGCAAACAGTAAATGTCATTTTGTAAAGTGGTACTGCAAGATGAGCTATTATAGATTTTTGTGTCATCTGCAAAAATTTTACAAGCACTAATAACATTATCTGGTAGATCATTAATAAATATAGTAAATAGAATAGGACCAAGTATACTTCCCTGGGGAATTCCACTGAGGACACTACTCTCTACTGATTTATCCACTCCTACTCTAACATGTTGTGATCTTTCTTTTAAAAAGTTACTGATCCAGTTAAGCAATTTACCACAAATTCCATAAGCAGCTAATTTGACTAATAACCTCTCATGCGGTACCGTGTCAAACGCCTTTCTAAAATCCAAATATATTACATCTACACTATGGCCCTGATCAGTAAGTAAGGTTAAATTTTCCATAACTTCCAATAACTGCGTTACACAGGATCTTTTTTTACGAAAACCATGTTGACAATTTACATATAAGTCATTATCACTGCATCTCTAACTAAGCCTTCTAATACTTTACAAGCAATACAAGTCAGACTTACCGGACGATAATTACCAGGGTCTGATTTTTGTCCTTTTTTATGAATAGCTATTACCTCTGCTGTTCTCCAATCATTAGGTAAATCACCAGTCTCTAAAGATTTGTTGTACAAGGACGACAGAGGAACAGAAATTTCATCACTTAACTCCTTTAAAACTCTAGGTGGTATTAAGTCTGGACCTTGTGACTTGTTGGGGTTAAGCTCTCTTAATTTGTTTTTCACAGCCAAAGGAGTCACTCTAACATCAGTAATAGAAATCCCATTGGAGTATGAACATTCTTCAATATTTGGTAAGTTATTTACATCTTCTTGCATGAAAACACTAGAGAAAAAATTATTAAGGGTTTCCGCCTTCTCTAAATTAGTTGTTGACATTTTACCATCCTCCCCTACCAGTGCGCTAATCCCTGTATTCATTTTCAATTTGTCCTTGACATATTTCCAGAATCTTTTAGGGTTGTCTTTTGCCTGTTTAGCTGTTTCTTTTTCATACTCTCTTCTTGCTTTCTTTATAGCTTTTTTACATTTATTTCTCTCCTTTATGTATCTTAAATAAGCTAAGCCTGATTTAGTGCGAAGGTATCTCACAAACAATTTATATTTCTTTTTAATCTGTCTAAAAGTTTTCTTATTCATCCATATAGGCGTTTGTTTCTTTTTACCACCCTGTCTTACTCTAGGGATACACTCTTCCATTCCTCTATGTATCACTCCTTTCATACAATTCCATGCATCCTCCACATTAAGGTCAGTTACTGTCCCCCAATTATACTCTCGTACAATGTTTCTTAATTTATCATAATTACCCTTATTTAGATTATAAACGTATCTTACCTGTTCTTCAACTTTGTTTAATAGAATATTTAATTGAAATACTAGCACGTCATGGTCGCTCTTACCAACTGGATCCATATGTGTTATTTCTGTGATAAAATTCCTGTCATTCACTAATACCCAGTCATCCAGGGTGGGATTTTGATTCACTCTTCTTCTAGTTGGTTTTTGTACCATTTGTATCAAAAATGCATCATGAATATGTTCTAAGATGGACATTATGCACTTTAGTTTTAGAAAGAAGAAAGCTTGAATTTTGCACAGAAAGTAAAAACAACTTTTCTTGAATATGGTGACAGCAGTAATCAAGTAAAGCATTTTCACAGTGGCTGCAAACAGTGAAAAACCCAGATCTGAACACTGCCCTGAACAGCAAGACCATACTCAAAATAGATCGCAGAAGCAGCAGTTTTAGTACTTTTACACTTGAGAAACATCGCTCAGCACCTACTCCACCTTATCCCCCTCCCCCACCTTCCCGTTTCAACTGACCGCTTAGCAGACGAACGATGCACCGCGAGTTGTCAAGAGAAATTGGACTGAAATCTCGTTCTTTATATCCTGGTGTCATTTTGCGAGAAAACATGTTTATCTCTGTCAGCCATAGTTGTTGTATCTGCTTAGACATTGTTCACAATGCTGGGAGTGTTCCTTTCAAGATCGTTGGCTAAAAGATGGACATTATCCTTAGGCCTGCAGGTCCTTACAAGGTCCTTATTTGGGGATAGCTGAAAGCCCTGGGAACCCTGCTGGCCCCCTGGACCTCTCTTTACACCCTCTACCCTACCTACTCTCTCCAACCCCCCCCCCCCCCCCCCCCCCCCCCCCCCCCCCCCCCCCCCCCCCCCCCCCCCCTTGAGCTGATCATCTGGGCAGCTGTTCTTTTCCCACAGTACAACTACAAGTGTGTTTATAGAGAATACCGGAAACCCCATGCATCATAGTCGTCAACAAGCTGATGGAGGATGTGAATGCGAAAAAGAAGAAGAACAGTAACTGCAGCTCCTCCCACCCCCACCCCCATTGGTCACTGCTACTCATGACAGACATCACAAAACCATGCAGTCGAACCCTTTTCCTTCACTGCAACAAAAATACAAGCCTAATTACCTTCCTAGTCTCCATCAGAGTAGCTATCAGCAACATACTCATCACTGGTGTCATCCTCACAATCACTACTTTCATCACTCATTTTCACCAAAAAAAGATTGCAAACCGATCGATAAAATGGCCAGATTCAGACAGCAGGAAGTCGAAGTACCCTGTACGAGTGCTACAAGCTTTCTGATTGGTTAGCTGTATTCACTTATTGGATTGGCCAAAGTTCAGCACGATATTTGAATTGAGCCACGCTTGTGGCTCATCGTGTTTGACCAAGGAGCCACGAGCGTGGCTCATCGTGCTAAGAGGGTTAATCTCTAGTTGCCACCATCATCCAAGATCAAGGGAATCAGTTCCACTTCCAGTTAATTGTAACCTGATTTGAACCACAGCTAGTTCAAGAGAGAGTTTGTAAATTGTAGCATTGCAAATTGCTAATAAGTAGACTGGAACTGGAAGAGTGAAAGTTCTCAGACAAAATTAATGTCAAAATTAAGCTTCTGTGAATCAAGCAATATCCATAAGACTAAGAGCGATAAATCATTAGACGGTAAAACTAAAAGCCCAACAGAGACTACGTTGCTTTCTTTCCCTTTTTGAGTTACCATTCTTACGGATTTAAATGTGGGCGTTGGTATTGAATATAATTCATTAATTGACCAGTGCAAGAATGTTTTCAATTTTATCCAACCTATGGAATTTGGGGTACAACTACAACAGAGCTTCAGATTGTTTTCAGACTCTATGGGTCACATGACCCCTGGCTGAATGAAATGAGGGGTCAATTTTCAAAATGATGGGCCACCACCACCCCACCCCTTCAACCCCTCAGTATCACACTTCATTATTGGCCTACTTTTTTCTGAGAAGAGTGACACTGACAGAGACTAAGAGAGAGAGAGAGAGAGAGAGGAGGTTGGGGAGGTTGGGACTTGGTAGTGACCTTGTAGTGGGACTGGGAGGGTAATGAAATGTCAGATAAGGAGACATTGTGTGCCAGACTTATCTGCTTCAAGTGGCATAGGCACATTAATCATTCTCACTATCAGTCGCCAGTCACACACACACTGGCTCAGTGGCTGTGGAATGGGATGTGCCCTAAGGACGCATCACAACGTGTTGACATGGGCCATATTTTTTGTTAAAATATGGGTCACTCAATGAGGCGGGCACACTGACAATCTGAAGCTCTGGTACAAGTTATGCTAATTTATGTTGGCACTCTGTCGTCACTGTCACACATTCTTGAATGTTTGTATTGGACACAGGGCTCCCCATTTTATTTGACCATAGAGGGTATTTTCACCCCCAGGAAACAGCTATAGAGGGTCTCTTCACCCCCAGGGTGAACTTATAGAGAGGGTGAAAAATCAAAACAAAATAAGCATAAAGACATGTGGGTACTGTCAAAAAAATGTAAAGTATTGTATGCACAGGCAGTATGAAGCATTACATGCCTGGCATTTCTGACACACAAATGTTACCAACACAGTCACACACAGCCACACTCACACACATCATTCAAGAATCAAGAACTTTAATCCTTTGCCCTCTTTTGAGGCATTGACTGATTGAGGATGAAACAACAAAATTATAAAATTTCAAGCAAGGCATGACAATTTATGTTGAACATTCAATAGCACACACACACACACACACACACACACACACACACACACACACACACACACACACACACATTTTAATTCTCTCTCTCTCTCTCTCTCTCTCTCTGTCTTTCGCCGGGATGTGTCAAAGGTCATTGAACTTGTAACCAGTCTAGAATGGTCAAGTACTATCATGACCTAACCTTCACCTTGTGCTAATGCCTCTGAAGAGTTTCAAGTGATGGAGGGGTTTTTTTCTAACCCAATGCTTGTCCTGTCTATTTATGGAAGACGGGACCGGGGTTATGTGAGCGAATGGAGGGGGGGGGGGGGGGGGGGGGGTAGAGAGAGAGAGAAAGAAAGATAAAAAGAGAGCGCCATTCAGATAAGGCTGACATTGACTTTGGGCTGACATGCCTAATTGGTCTCATGGGTCTGCAGTAGACCGACTTTTCCCCGGCTCCCACTCAGCAGATTTATAGTGCGTCTCATAACCCTCGAGTAGTAATTATAGTGCGTCGTTTCACCCCCAGTACGAAGTTTTAATGCGTCTGTCACGCACATTTGACGCACAGAATGGGGAGCCCTGGGACATATAACTGTTGAGTATGACCTATCAATATTATACTAGCGCAACGCCCCGTACTGGTAACGCCTTGTACAAGTAACGCCAAGTACCCAGTACCGCTGAGAGAATATATTTGTACTTTTGTGGCCTACAGATCTCCATGACCTTGACCTTGACCTTGATCTGTATGCAATCATCAGAACAACCATAAGCCAAAGTACCTACATGCCAAGTTTGAAGTCCCTAAGACCAACGGTGTGGACGTTATAGCCCCTTAAAGATTTTCGGTTTTCAAGGTCATACGCCAAGGTGAAGGTCATGATGGCCATAATTTATGCACGGATGCCTTCTCTCATGGTGACACGCCACCACACAAAACTGGAAATGATTCGGTAAAGCAGTTCGGGAGATATGCGTGGGACAGTAAAACCCAATCATTAGACCCCTACCACTTTCAAGGCATACCGATCTCCCTGACCTTGACCTTGACCTTCATTGGTACGCCATCATCAGAACGGCCATAAGCGAAAGTACATCCATGCCAAGTTTCAAGACTCTAGGACCTGCGGTGTGGAAGTTATGGCCTCTTAACGATTTTCGGTTTTCAAGGTCATACACCAACGTCAAGGTCAGTACAGCCACAGATGCCTTCCTCTCATGGGGACACACCACCACACAAAATTTGAAGCGATTCGGTCAAGCGGTTCGGGAGATCCTTGGGACAGACAAAAGAACAAAAACAAACAAAAAAAGGAAACAAACCCGAACAGCTCGAATTTACTAACCGC
>CM065692.1:49703112-49718112 GCA_017654935.2 Phymorhynchus buccinoides | reverse complement strand
AAAATGTAAGCAAATAAAGCAATGTTCCTCCAAAGTGAAATGATCAGGTTCCACCCTTTCACCGCCAAAGTCGCATTTTAGCACCACAGTGATTTAACACCTATGTCACTAAAAGGTATCGAATCAGGGTCTATTATCCAAAGACCCTATTGTTTTTGTTTTGGGAAGTAAGGATAGACTTTATTTTATATATGTCACAGAAGAATCTCCAATACTGCAGATGGGTTTTGTTCTCTACCCAGGTAAATTTGAATGGAAATTCTTGACTGAAATATGGCTGGCAGTGAAAGGGTTAAACACACCCATGTCACTGAAAGGCTTGAAATTATTATCTGTTAGTGTTACCTAATTACCTTAACGTTAACCCTTTCACCACCAATGTTGCATTTATGCACCACAATGGTTTAACAGTAAAAATAATAACACCCATATCATTAAAATGTATCAAATCAGGGCCTGTTATCCGAAGACCCTATTTTCCTAATTTTGGGAGGTGAAGATAGGTCTAATGTTAGACATGTCACAGGAATTCCCAATATTGCAGATTTTTTTTTTTTTTCCCAGTTAAGTTTAACTCACTCGGGACTGGCCGAATTATTTCCCCTTGTTCTGTGGGGACTGGGCATTTGACTAGGTTCGTAAAACAATCACCAAAACCAAGTTATGAAGAGTTAGGCATTAATATTTTCAGAAAATATTAGCAACACCATGCACTAAACGATCGTAAAATATCAGATTCCTTACCTTCATCGTTTGTCTCCTATTGATGAAAACAGCTAACACATAGAAAGAAGGAAAATTTCACATTCCAATCTTTGACCCCCCTCTACAACCAAAGCTGAATGTAAACTATGCAATGATTGGTTGATTTCAAGAGAGGCAAGGTCAAAGCAAACTGAAAATAGGTTATGACTTTGCACCGGAAAGCTGGTTACACGCCAGAAATCAAAACCTCTTGAAAACTCTTATGAGCCGGATCCGGGCCATTCGTCCTAAACGGTTGTGCGAGCCATGAGCCGGATCTGGCTCATTCGTCCTGAGTGAGTTAATGGTATTTGGGGGGGGGCTAAAAAAAAGCTGGCGGTAAAAGGGTTAAATGTTGTTCATTTTTGGAGATCAGGAAAGGCCTTATTTGATACATGTCATAGGGGGGTTCACAGTATTACAGATGACAATTTTTTTTTTAGTTAGTCAGGTAATTAGGACAGAAGATTTTTGGCATAAAAATGGTTGGCTACGAAAGGGTTAACTTAGATACAGAAAAGGAGTTGCTTCCCTTCGCTCAGGCAGTGGCTGTTTAACCAAACACTATGGACAGGTTTTTGAGTCATGGAAATTAGAAATGACATTTTTTTTTTTTTTTTTTTTGGGGGGGGGGGAGGGTTGATGTGTGTGTGAGAGAGAGGGAGAGAGAGAGAGAGATGTTATCACTATCTGGGACCAGATTGTGAAAGACAAAGACAACATGTACCTACATCGGTCATCAGTACAGTAGGAACCTCCCTTATCAGACCTTCAAAAATCATCCAAAATGAGCTCTTATAAGGGACTTAGGGAGGGGTCTTATAATGGAGGTAATTGTAATACTTGCAAAGAAGGGCAATGTCTCAGAGAACTAGGTCTTATGTGGGAGGGAGTCTTATAAGGGAGGTTCCTCTGTACTAGTAATACCATGAATACTAGTGTGATTGTTGTGTCAGCACCTTCTTTTTTTTCAAAGTGCAATGACGGTTATTGTACTGTTGCTGTGTTTAGAAGCTGAACCAGGTGGTGCTGTGGGACAAGATCATCGTGCGAGGGGAAAACACTGTTTAAAGTGGTGTCATTGAGCACTTAGTGCTGCAGCATGAGGGTTTGGTTGGCCCTTGATGTCTGTACTGTTGCTGTGTTCAGAAGCTGAACCAGGTGGTGCTGTGGGACAAGATCATCGTGCGAGGGGAAAACACTGTTTAAAGTGGTGTCATTGAGCACTTAGTGCTGCAGCATGAGGGTTTGGTTGGCCTTTGATGTCTGTACTGTTGCTGTGTTCAGAAGCTGAACCAGGTGGTGCTGTGGGACAAGATCATCGTGCGAGGGGAAAACACTGTTTAAAGTGGTGTAATTGAGCACTTAGTGCTGCAGCACGAGGGATTGGTTGGCCTTTGATGTCTGTACTGTTGCTGTGTGCAGAAGCTGAACCAGGTGGTGCTGTGGGACAAGATCATCGTGCGAGGGGAAAACACTGTTTAAAGTGGTGTAATTGAGCACTTAGTGCTGCAGCATGAGGGTTTGGTTGGCCTTTGATGTCTGTACTGTTGCTGTGTGCAGAAGCTGAACCAGGTGGTGCTGTGGGACAAGATCATCGTGCGAGGGGAAAACACTGTTTAAAGTGGTGTCATTGAGCACTTAGTGCTGCAGCATGAGGGATTGGTTGGCCTTTGATGTCTGTACTGTTGCTGTGTGCAGAAGCTGAACCAGGTGGTGCTGTGGGACAAGATCATCGTGCGAGGGGAAAACACTGTTTAAAGTGGTGTAATTGAGCACTTAGTGCTGCAGCATGAGGGTTTGGTTGGCCTTTGATGTCTGTACTGTTGCTGTGTGCAGAAGCTGAACCAGGTGGTGCTGTGGGACAAGATCATCGTGCGAGGGGAAAACACTGTTTAAAGTGGTGTCATTGAGCACTTAGTGCTGCAGCATGAGGGATTGGTTGGCCCTTTGATGTCTGTACTGTTGCTGTGTTCAGAAGCTGAACCAGGTGGTGCTGTGGGACAAGATCATCGTGCGAGGGGAAAACACTGTTTAAAGTGGTGTCATTGAGCACTTAGTGCTGCAGCATGAGGGATTGGTTGGCCTTTGATGTCTGTACTGTTGCTGTGTGCAGAAGCTGAACCAGGTGGTGCTGTGGGACAAGATCATCGTGCGAGGGGAAAACACTGTTTAAAGTGGTGTCATTGAGCACTTAGTGCTGCAGCATGAGGGATTGGTTGGCCCTTGATGTCTGTACTGTTGCTGTGTTCAGAAGCTGAACCAGGTGGTGCTGTGGGACAAGATCATCGTGCGAGGGGAAAACACTGTTTAAAGTGGTGTAATTGAGCACTTAGTGCTGCAGCATGAGGGATTGGTTGGCCTTTGATGTCTGTACTGTTGCTGTGTTCAGAAGCTGAACCAGGTGGTGCTGTGGGACAAGATCATCATGCGAGGGGAAAACACTGTTTAAAGTGGTGTAATTGAGCACTTAGTGCTGCAGCACGAGGGATTGGTTGGCCCTTGATGTCTGTACTGTTGCTGTGTGCAGAAGCTGAACCAGGTGGTGCTGTGGGACAAGATCATCGTGCGAGGGGAAAACACTGTTTAAAGTGGTGTAATTGAGCACTTAGTGCTGCAGCACGAGGGATTGGTTGGCCCTTGATGTCTGTACTGTTGCTGTGTGCAGAAGCTGAACCAGGTGGTGCTGTGGGACAAGATCATCGTGCGAGGGGAAAACACTGTTTAAAGTGGTGTAATTGAGCACTTAGTGCTGCAGCACGAGGGATTGGTTGGCCCTTGATGTCTGTACTGTTGTTGTGTGCAGAAGCTGAACCAGGTGGTGCTGTGGGACAAGATCATCATGCGAGGGGAAAACGCCATCCTGAACCTGAAGAACGCCAACACCAAGTACTACTTCTGGGACTATGGCAACGGACTGAAGTGAGTTATAATATAATACAATATATATATGAAACAATACATTGCAATGCAGTACAATGCAATGCAACCTGAAGAACACCAACACCAAGTACTACTTTTGGGACTATGGCAACAGACTGAAGTGAGTTATAATATAATACAATATAAAACAATACAATGCAATGCAGTACAATGCAATACAGTACAATGCAATGCAATACAATACAGTACAATAGTACACCTGTTTACTGTACGCAATTTCCATACAATCTCACAAAATTTAAGGTCATTGTACGAATCGCAAATGAAAAATACGAAATTCACCACATCGAGCATGCAAATGTTATCCACGTGCCGAATTCATTTGCGGGTCCACCTGTCACCAGTTTGTAACCCTGTCCGCTGTGTCTATAGTCTGCTTCTCCTTTCTGATTGGCTGAGAGCGCCCATTGGTAGTTCTCGTTTTCGATATCTAGCATGGTTTTGCGGTGGCCATTTTTCCGCTTTGGCGACACGGCTGCTGACAGCGATGCGAAAGTAGGATACACACAACAAACGTGGCGATATCGGTAGCGCCTGCATCGAAACCACAGTGGATTGAGAAGTTTAGGCCTTCTAAGAGTTAGGCCTATCAAAACCAAATGAGGAGGCCGTCAGTCGTGTCACAGGTGGCGTTATACATGACAGTGACATTGCAAGAAAAAAAAATGGTCTGCAAAATTTGGAAGGTACGGTCTGTGTAAATACTGGTGTTTCTATCGAACAATGGGACAAGTCATATCCTGTTGTGTTTACAACCGTTTGTGATTCTGGAGTGCAGAAGGCGTCAGCACTGAATTACTTTCTCTTTGTAGGCTAATCCTAGTCCTTCTTTTTCTCCTTCTCCTTAGGTAGTCAGCTTCATCAAGTTGAAGATTCTGCTGCCCTACCCTTGGGCTGGATCATGCATCAACAGTCCTTAGCGTTTTCATTTAAATACTCTCTCTCTCTCTCTCTCTCTCTCTCTCTCTCTCTCTCTCTCTCTCTCTCTCTCTCTCTCTCTCTCTCTCTCTCTCTCTCTCTCTCTCTCTCTCTCTCTCCAGGCATGGGAATTGTCCGCAAGAAAAAATTTTTTTAGGGCAAAGTTTTTGTTACTAAATACTTCAATTTTTATGATAATATTATATTTTAACGCTGTAAAAATGAGGAGGGGGTGATTTTCAGAGTTTTTTGTCTCTGACAATTCCCATGCCTGCTCTCTCTCTCTCTTCCTCTCCTCTCTCTCTCTCTCTCTCTCTCTCTCTCTCTCTCTCTCTCTCTCTCTCTCTCTCTCTCTCTCTCTCTCTCTCTCTCTCTCTCTCTCTCTCTCTCTCTCTCTCTCTTCTCTCTCTCTCCTCTCTCTCTCTCTCTCTCTCTCTCTCTCTCTCTCTCTCTCTCTCTCTCTCTCTCTCTCTCTCTCTCTCTCTCTCTCTCTCTCTCTCTCTCTCTCTCTGATCCAGTACACTCAGACATACACACACACACACACACACACACACACAATATTTTACTATCATTTAGTGCATGGTGTTAGTAATCGTATCTGAAAATATCAGTCCATAACTTTTCATATCTTTTTTGTGGTGATGTGTTTTCGAACCTAGTTAAATGACCCGCCCGAAACGGTTGTAAGGGGAAACAACTGGCCAGTGCCGAGTGAGTTAAAAGGGATGTTCTACTGTAATAGATTTTGATATATAAAAAAAAAAAAGGGAAACAATATCTTATCGTCAGTTTCAATAACTGTATTGTCTTTACAGAGACAACGACAATGTCACTCTGTCTCTGTCAGGAAACGTCATGCCTAAGAGCACATACACGAATATGCGGAAGTTCCGCAAGGTAACCCCGTAAATAAGTAAGAGAAAGAAGGAAAAAATAGGTGCACACGTTTCCGCACGGAAACGCATCCGCTTATTTTTCTTTCTTTCTTTTACTTATTTACGGATAAGCGCATGGGGTTTATGCAGGCTAACACTGGCTCACACACTCTCTAACTTGGTCTACTGTATCGTGTTATTTTGTACTATTTTACGCTGTATGATATCGCCCATTTCATGCTTCTTGTCACAGAGGCAACGACAATGTGACGCTGTCGCTGTCATGGAATGTCATTCCTAATGCCGGCACTCTGCCCAAGGTGATGGGGAAAGGTCGGCACCGCATCCAGTTCCCCAGCGACTATACTTCTGGAAGGTTCTAGAACACTCCCCCTCCATGGCCCTTCGTTGCGTGCGTGTGTGTGTGCGTGTGAAAGTTTGTCGTGGTCTAAAACACTTAGCTTCAGCAAAGACTGATATATTATCTGTATTGTTAAAAAAGAATCGAGACTTTACAGGTGTTGCACCGCCTTCGGGCATTGCCTCCAGCATCGTTCCCACCATCTTTACATCTACTAATGTCCCATATGTGTCTGTTCCAGACCGGAGGACGTTAAATAGATTTACTAGATTTACTAAAGACTGATCTCTGCCTGACCGCATACATAACTCACGGTAGTTGTGTGAGTGAAGCCAGATGTTAAATCTGCCACGCACACACACCCCTCCCCTCTCCCTCCCTGGACCTAGGCATGCTAAAGCAAGGTTCGTGTGGTCTTTAACCCTTTCACTGCCAGACATTTTTCAGCAAAAAAAATCCACTAAAACTTACCTGGGTAGAGACAAAAATATGTGTAATATTGGGGATTCCTCTGTGGCATATTTAAAGGCCTATCCTTACCTCCCAATATTAAGAGAATAGGGTCTTTGGATAACAGACCCTGATTTGATGCCTTTTAGTGACATGGGTGTTAAATCATTGTGGTGCAAAGATTGGCAGTGAAAGGGTTAAGGTCGGTGAAACGTTTGTAAAAAAAAAAGAGACTATTTCTGTGCCCTTAAAAAGTTTGTAAAAACAGCCATTTTGCCTAAAAGTCTTTATTTTGATCAGTCAACTGACTTCTCTTTCTGGGTGCATTCTTTCATGACCGGGTCTGTTGTGAACAAAGAGCCTTTGCCCGCTTCTCAAAAAAATTCAGAAATCGGTCTTTTAAAGTTTCAGTTCAAACGACGTCGGATCGATCGGTCTCATAGCAGACGATGCAAGGGAAATAACTATTCATTCTATACAGTGGAACCTCCCATATAAGACCTCATTGCTCTTCTTTGTAAGTATTAAAATTACCTCCCTTATAAGACCCCTCCCTTATAAGACCTCATTTTTGGATGATTTTTGAAGGTCTTATAAGGGAGGTTCCACTGTATTACCGTTCTTGACTAAACATCCGGGTACTTGACATGCTGGCTTGTTTTTGCCTTACGAAGTTAGAATAGCTGAAATAGCTGGAAAAAAGATCCCGGGAAGGGGGATGGGGACAGGGGACAACCATTCAAGCAAAAGGGCAAGCAACATTTTAAAGGTTTGTAAGGACAAAAAGAGAATAAGCCCTGTTTAGAGTGACTTGTAGCTGTTTGATTGCCCTGATGAACCTGCCTATTGAGCTTTGAAAGTAGTGAGTCTTGAGTTTAGCTTTGAAACTAGAGATAGTTGGTTCATGGTGGAGATCGACTGGGTGGGAATTCCAAACAGCAGGGGCACTGAAACTTCAGTTCTTTTTGTAAGGACAAAAAGAGAATAAGCCCTGTTTAGAGTGACTTGTAGCTGTTTTTGATTGCCCTGATGAACCTGCCACTCTCCCCTCCTGGACAGACATGCTAACGGATGAGTGGTAGGAAGGGATGCCAGTGAATTGTGGCTTCAAGCTGGGAGCCAGGGGCCTTGTCTTTGCAAAGCTAAGTGTTTTTGGTCTTGTTTTTTTGGAATATGTATCATTGTGTGTGTGTGTGTGGTTTTGATTGTACATGTGTTGTTGTAAGGAGGCTGTGTGTGTTGAAGTTTAAATATTGTCTTGTTACTCTCCCTCTTTAAAGCAACATTTACTGACTTCATAAAAAAAAAGTCAAAATGAAAATCTCAAACGGAGGGAGAAAAAAAAATCAGGGAAAGAAAACAGATTGCAGAACATTATTATTTTCAGTTTCAAGAACAGAATAGATGAGGTCCTCGGGGACTATATGTGAGTCACCCGCTGCGTGCCACAGCCAGTGTGTCTGCTGCAGACCGCCCGTGTGAACAGTCATAGAAATAAGAGCAATCAAAAGACTGCTAGGTTGTAGCCCAAAGTTAGGCTAGTTAGTTTCCTGATCAAAAGATCAGCAACAGGCCTCGCGGCCTATATGCGCTGCACAGCTATACTATACTATTATGTTGCATACATCCCAAATCCACTAAACACTGTTTAAAGAAGCTGACAATGGAAACTAGAAATCTTAGATCTCCAGGATTTGTGGAGATCTTCGCTTTTTACCTTCAGTGAAAAACCTTGTCTTGTGTAAATAGGAATTGTTCGGAAATAATTAAGGGGAGTAATTTCAAGGTGTGTGTAAATGATCACGCCTAGCTGAGTGGGGACAAACAGGGGAAGTTACGCTGGCTTCATTAGCCGTCACCTCGTGTGTTTGAGTTGACACACAGGACGAATAATACAATGCGTCATTCTAAAGTTTATGTCATTTATATTAATGACACATTTTGCAAGTTCGATTAGTTGTGGCCATGTCTAACCACCCCTCATTTCTCGGAAAAAAAAGTTTGCAAGTAGCTCACTCGCATCCTTGTTTATGTCTTCGCCGCCATGGTTACTATGGTTTTGTCCCTCTCTGATCGAGGTAAGCAACTCTAATTTTCACGAAGTTCTCTCCCCTAGTTTTTCCCCCGAAAATTGTCTATTGTCTCAAGTACAAGACTGACCTTGTCAAATTTTAAAGTAATGTCACTTTGCATCAGCTAGGCATAAGCAAATGCATTGAAACATGTCGCTCAGAACTGTCCCTCGATTTCAAGGACTTGTTTGTTTGTTCTTTCTTGTCCTACAGAGGAGCCCTGGTGCATTGTGATGTATCAATTTTGAAATATTGCGTCTTCAGTTGTTGTGTCCTTTTCTGCTTTTTTATTGTTTCGTTTCTTTGCGTGTCGTATTTTCATTAGCTTTTAATATTAGTTTCTCAGTTTGTAATGTCAAGGGACAGGAGATAGATGCCTTTATAATTTTTATTAGATGTGCAATTTTCAGCTTTCATTTCATCCATTTAAGTTTTTGTTCATTTTTGCAAGTTTGGTCATAAAGGGCAGGAGGTCGAGTATTAACAGGTCTGCGCGTTGGTTGGGTGCAGCGCGTACCCCCCCTTGAAATCGTAGAGAAATCACGTCATGCTTGCGTCATTATTTGCGTCATTTTGAGGGGTACGCAACCCCCCTTGGTACTCTAGCACGTTTGGGTGGAATTCTGTAGATGTCTCTTTTAGTCTTTATTAGTTCTTCATTCCTTTTTTGTGCGATATTTGGGGGTCATATTTTTTTCATTTTGCAGAATTTCGGGGGAAAAGGGGAGTGTTTTTTTGTAGTGTTCCTATGTGTTTTGCTTAAAGTGGAACACACTCGCCCCGTGGGGATACTGGGAGTCTTTCTTGCAAATAGTTTCCCCACCTTATGGATGTTCTGTGCTTGTAGCTTCCTCTAATCTGTCACTCTCTTTGACTCTGCCCTTTCCCTTTGCTTTCTGTCATCTACTATCTTTCTGCCTTGTTGATCCATTCCCCTGTTTTTGTTCTGGAAATTCTAACAAAGATTTTCTCCAACTGTTTCTTAGTTGGGGGCATAACGGCAGCATGACTCATCTGCGCTCATATGACAAGAAACAGCAATTGAAGAAGAAGAAGAACACAAAAAAAGGAACTTATTTTTTACATTGATCATGTAGGTTCCTGTATATGTATCTATTTTGTTGTTATCATTTTATTTTATTTTTTGTTTTTTTTTTGTTTTTTTAATGCGTAAAATTGAGAACATGACAGAATGACGAAAGAGGAGAAGATGTGAAAAACCAATATCAAAATGGAGAGATAGTCTGATTGTGTAAATGGTTTTGCGCAAGCAAACTTCAAACTTTCATTATTTATCCGTGTTTTGTTGGATTCAGTTCATTAAGTTTGGATTGGAATTTTGGATCAATAAGCAGTGTAGAAGAGGCAATGTTTAGCAATGATAATAATTGGTCTGTAAGCGAAATGTTTCTGTTGTGTATGTATTAATATCTGATAAGTGTTTTTGAAATATTGTTGAAACTAATTGCTGGTGCTTGGGTAGTGTGTGGCTTTGGGTGACTTTGTGTTTGGAGCAAGATTTGTAATTTATTTTTTACTAGCGCAACGCCGAGTACCGGTAACGCCTAGTAACGGTAACGCCAAGTACTGGTAACGCCGAGTACAGCAAATTTGAAGCGATTCGGTTAAGAAACGGCGGAGTTCTAAGGCCCCGTTTCCCGTTGGCGCTGCTCTGAGAGTGACGCGCTCCCGATTATCTTCAAATTTGCTGCCAGGCTTTGCCCCTGCCACAGCAAGCGTGACAGCAAATTTGAAGTGATTCGGTTAAAAAACGGCTGAGTTATTTGTGAAAATGTGAAGCGGCGTATATCGCCGTCGTTTCTGCATCGACTCGCTTCCGGTTTGGCACATCGATAGTCACTGTCCCCGGTCATCTACCTGCCAAATTCGAGGGCAATCCGTCCAGAAATACTGGAGATATGGGGGCCGAGAGGCCGGTGGATATGCGTTTCGCACATTTGCCAAACCGCGCAAATGACACGGCCGCCTTGGTTGCCGTTGCCATCGCCCCGTTAGGGCTCACAGCAAATTTGAAGCGATTCGGTCGAAAAACGGCGGAGTTATAAGGCCCGTTTTGTGTTTCAGACAAACAGACACACACACACACACACGGACACTTGGCTTTTTATTATATGATTGTTGAAATGTTGGTTGGTTGTAGGTTTATTCCTTCTAATGAATATAATTATTTGGTTGAAATTAATATTGACAGTTCGTTGTTGTATCTTTTCAAGGTGTGTAACTGAAAGTGCGCTGCCAATCAAATGAGTGTGTGTACCATTATGATATGTCAATTACTTTGGTGTCTTTGCGAGAATGAAAATTAAAGAAAAGATGGTGAAAAAATATCTCATTTTGTCGGTGTTTATTAATTTGCACTTTAATTAAAGGCACAATGTGTGTGAGTTAAATAGATAATCGCAGAAAGAACTATTCAGACTTTTCTTTTTCATAGTATAGTGTACCGTATTTTATTAACTTTTTTCCCAGTCTGAGATCCCTGTGCCTTATTATGTGACTGATAATATAGTAAGAAAATAGAGTAACAAAATCTGAATTTTGTGTAAATTTGGGGGGGCACCTTATAATCAGGTGCGCCTTATAGTCCGTAAAATACGGACTAAAATACGGTATTAGAACTGAATTTACTTTCCAATCTTGTATAAGTTCTTTTGGTGTGTGTTCTTCTTTTTACCACTGGTCCAGTTTCCTTGGTGCAAAAGCAAGCTTTGCATGCTAGGGTTTGATTCCTATTTAGAGGTAAACTTTTTAAAAGCTTATTACTCATTTACTCATTGTTACCACCTCACCTTGATCAAATCTTTTTCAAGAAAAAAAAAGGTGTTTTTTTGGTTTTTTCATTCATTATAATCATCTTTTGTGCATTTTGTAATGTAGTCTAGTAGCGTTGTGATGTTTTTAGTTCAATTACTGGGAATCAATCAGATCTGTGTAAACTTATTCAGTGGAACCTCTCTTATAAGACCTTCAAAAATCATCCAAAATGAGGTCTTATATGGGAGGGGTCTTATAAGGGAGGTAATTTTAATACTTACAAAGAAGGGCAATGTGTTAGAGAAGTAGGTCTTATGTGGGAGGGAGTCTTATAATGGGAGGTCTTATAAGAGAGGTTCCACTGTAAAGGGAGGGGGAGGGAACACAATTCAATAACAATCACTGGACAGCTCTACTACACGAGTGATTTTTACTACAGTGGAACCTCCCTTTTAAGACTTCCCCTTATAAGACTCCCTCCCATATAAACCTACTTCTCTGAGACATTGCCCTTCTTTGTATTACAATTACTTCCCTTATAAGACCTTGTTTGGGATGATTTTTGATAGGTCTTATAAGGGAGGTTCCACTGTATTATAATGTTATCGGTGCGTGACTAACGTAGAGGTCATAGCACAAACTTCTATAGCCTGCGGCTAATAATCCCCCCCCAAATTACAGAACACTACATGGACCTAATGATTCGCGAAATGCAGCAATGATTTGCATGTGACGACTGAAATCGATTTTGCACAGTTTGTTCAATCATAATTTTTGGTGGTTACCTGCTTTTTGTTATCCAATAAGGCATTGTGCACATTTTGTATGTCATCCAATAAGCATGGGTGAAAGTTTTCCTTCTCAGCAAGGATTTCCTTAGTTTCAAAATTAGAAAATAAAGAATTCCTTATTTTTAAAATTTGAAGGAGAGAAAAAACTAGAAATCGACCGATTTGATCAACCAAAGGCCACAAAGTGTGGCTGCTCCTTAGAACTTTCAACTTTCAAAACATTTCATAAGTGAAAGACCTCAGGAGAGCTCACAAAATTGGCATTTATGATTTTATCTGTATATTCTTGTCAGCTTCCGGGATATTTGCCCCAAAGATCCCCCAAGCAGGTGTCTGCCCCTACACCCCACCGACGCCTAAGCGGCCCCTGAACACCCCCCACCCCACCTTCCTTATTTCAAAATCTGTCACTTTCACCCATGAATAAGGCATTGTGCACATTTTTTATTAAATCTGATAAGGCCAGGCATGGTAGACCTGTGAATCGCGGAAAATCCGCGAAACAGTTTGAAACTAAATTATTAAAAAATGCATTGAAACGGCATGAAAAAGTGAAAATTTCACTCATTTATTGAATTTTCTTCATCCCCCTGGATCCCCGGCCATTTTCCTTGAAAACCACTTTGCCCCCACTACCATGCCTGAAGGCGTGCACATTTATGAAAACTTCCGAACAGAAATCCATACGCAATCCGCAAAAAAACTAAATCTGGAAGTCAGAAATATGGAGTGTGCACTTTACATGTGGAAACCCATCCACATGACATCCCATCCGCTCATTTCTTCTTTTTTAATACTTTATTTGCGAATAGGCCTTATTCGGAAATAACTCTTCCTGGCTTATTTGGCGTTGGTAAGAGTGATCTCCCTTGAATTGTCTTACACTTTCCTTCATATTTTTACTTGCACACACACACTTCTTACTTGCAGTGTGTGCGTGAGCACGCGCGAGTGTGTGTGTGTGTGCGTGATTGTGGACAAAATTATGCACACAAAATTACACACACTCTTTCTCTCTCTCTCTCTCTCTCTCTCTCTCTCTCTCTCTCTCTCTCTCTCTCTCTCTCTCAATCTTGAATAAGAGGAAGATTAAATAAGAGGTTTGTGTGTTGTGTGTCTGACCTTGAGACAGAAACAGAGAGAGAGAGACATTTGGTTTTGCTGGTTGTGTGTGCACTCATATGTGTGTGTCTGTGTGCGTGCGTGGGCACGCTCGCGTGTGTGTGTGTGTGTGTGTGTTCGTGCGTGAATGTAGACAAAATTATGCGTTGCACACACAGACTTGTATGGTGTGTGTGTGTGTGTGCACGCACACACACACACACACACATACACAAAACACAGCACAAACCTCTTATTCAATCTTCCACTTATTCAAGTTATTCAAGATTGAGAGAGAGAAAGAAAGAGTGTGTGTAATTTTGTGTGCATAATTCTGTACACACACACACGCTCGCGGGGCGTGCTGACGCACGCACACGCGCGCACGCACACGCACACACACACACACACACTGCAAGTAAGAAGTGTGTGTGTGTGCAAGTAAAAATATAAAGGAAAGTGTAAGACATTTCAAGGGAGATCACTCTTACCAACGCGGATCACTCTGCCTGATTTGATTTACTCAGTAGGTCTATTGCGGGTGGGTTTTTCATACGGAAGTTGCGCGTCAATGTGTACAGACCCTAATTCAGTTGAAACAAGCTAACGTTAACCACCTTTCATGATGTGTCACTTTCATTTTCCGCTTCAATACATGTTAGGTGTGTTTGAGTCGACATTTCTGAGATTAATGCTGACACATTCATAGGGGGTGCTTTTGTTTCCGGCTACACCTGATTTCCATTTTTGTTTTGTTTTGTTTTGGGGAGTGCCCCAAAATGTCTTCCAAGGTTTGTTTTTTCTATGCTCAAGTAGAGGAGAAGGGGGGGGGGGGGGGGGCTTCTTCTCTGAAGACCCTCAGGCCTCTGTTGTCCAGCTCTCCGTAGAGTTTCTATGCACTGGTTAGGCCCTTTGTGTGCTAGATCGGAGAATCTTCTAAACTTCACTTAAAGGGTTTACCATCGCTGTAGCATCATCCCCCGTGGGGATAGCAGGGGGGTCTTTTGTACAAATAGGTTCCCCCCACCTTCTGGAAGTTCTGTGTTTGTAACTTCCTCTAATCTGTCACTCTCTTTGACTCTGCCTTTTCCCTTTGCTTACTGTCATCTACTATATTTCTGCCTTCTCCTGCCTTTTTTTTTCTTCGAGAAACACTTACAAAGATTTTCTGCAGCCGAAGACGGACATGATGTACTGGGCCTGACTATTTCTTAGTTAGGCGCATAACGGCAGCATGACGCTCCTGCGCTCATATTGACAGGAAACTGTCTGAGCGATCTATCGAAGAAGAAGAACTGCAGCATTACCTCCGGTGGGTTGCCTTTGGCAGATCACACAGACTTTGTAATACTGGCCAGTGTCAGAGAAGCGACGGAGAGAAACTAGGGTTTGATTGTACAATAAGGCTACTATGCTGAATGAACAGTATCGTGGGGTATCATTGTTGATATCTTGCCTTAATTAATTTGTGATGACTCTCTCTCTCTCTCTCTCTCTCTCTCTCTCTTCTCTCTCTCTCTCTCTCTCTCTCCTCTCTCTCTCTCTCTCTCCCCTCTCTCTCTCGTCGTTTTCAAACTTCATGGGTCATATGACCCCTGTGCTGCACAAAATGAGAGGCCAATTCGGGTACATTGACTCGGGCCGCCGGCCCCTGACAATCACACTCTCTCTCTCTCTCTCTCTCTCTCTCTCTCTCTCTCTCTCTCTCTCTCTCTCTCTCTCTCTCTCTCTATCTCTCTCTCTCCTCTCTCTCTCTCTCTCTCAAATGCACAAGAAAGAAAACATGGAGTCAAGTTGGTTTGTGTGTGTATATGTGTTTCATCGTTAAAATATGCACGCTCGCGCACACACACTGTGTGTGTTTCATCGCTAAAGCAACACACACACACACACACACACACCTCACATACACACACACGTTGTCAAGAGGCTTCTGTGTGTGTGTGTGTGTGTTTGATTAAGATCAC
>CM065692.1:49698112-49700612 GCA_017654935.2 Phymorhynchus buccinoides | reverse complement strand
AGTGTATATTATGTTGATTCAGTGGTGTGCCTTGGCGTTCACCGCTCTTGGCTAATCACGCCCGGTGTTCATGCTATGTAGACAGGCTTAGTACCTAGTAGAGGACCTGCATTTATGAAAAGCTGTCTGTTACGTCACTTAGTACCGGCCACGAACTAAGCCTCTGTGGAGAGAAGCTTTAAAGTGGGCCAAATTTTATTTATACACTGGTCAACAAAAGTTAAGTGCAGGTCTTACTTTAAGGTCGCGTGTACACGTTAACTATGATATAATTCACAAAATATATCTAGACAACACAGTGTTAGGCCTCTCATAAAGGTATAGGTACACGTTAACATGATTCACAAAATATCTCTATTTCCCCATAGCGACACAGGGTTAGGCCTCTCATAAAGGTATCGGTACACGTTAATATTATCATTCACAAAATATCTCTATTTCTCCCATGGCAACACAGTGTTCGGCCTCTCATAAAGGTCTCGGTACACGTTAATAATATTCACAAAATATCTCTATTTCTCCCATGGCAACACAGTGTTCGGCCTCTCATAAAGGTCTCGGTACACGTTAAACAATATTCACAAAATATCTATTTCCTCCCATGGCGACACAGTGTTCGGCCTCTCATAAAGGTTCCAGTGCACGTTAACCTTATTCACAAAATATCTCTATTTCCTCATGGCAACACAGTGTTAGGCCTCTCTTATAATATGACTTACAACTCGCTGTGTTGCCATGGGGAAATAGTGGTATTTTGTGAATATATTAACGTACGTGTACACAGACCTTTATCAACTTATCAAGTGCTTTTGTTTTCGTTATAATCTTTATTTTAAGAAGAAAAAAAAATTCCTCAAGTAACATCCCAACCGCCCGCCCACATTTCACCAAGCGATCCCGTCACTTATCAATATCCTGATAATTCAAAACGTCATCTGGGATGACATGATTAAAAACGATGACAAGATAATTATGGCAATTTCCTCTTGACAATCAACTTTTTTTTCTATGGGGTTTTATTCCTATGTGTCCATGAAGTTATTTTCCCAAACAACTAGTGACAACCTTAATTTCGACCTTAAACTATATTTTGTTGTTAATACTATTACTAATACAGTGGTGGTTTTTTAAAAATAAAAACAATATGCAATGGTGGTATAACAAGGTTCAAACTTTTATACGATTTTTAGATTTTAAAACAGTTTGCTATTTGGCTTAGCTTACAATATATATATCATACTATGAATAGTAAATTTATTTAAGTTATTTTCATTTTTTGTTGTGTGTTTTTTTCTTTATGTTGTTTCGACTATGCTAATGAATACTTCTAGCAGGTACACAAAAAGCGGTTTCCAAACAAAAGTCTAAAATAAATCGGATTTTGTACTTTTTTGGTGTGTGTTTTTGTTTGTTTTTTGTTTGTTAGTTTTGTTTGTTTTTATCACCAATAAGCATTACTTAAAATCATTTGCAAAACAGGAATATACAAATAAAAAACAAGGGGGGGGGTGGGAGGGGGGGGGGGGGGGGGGGGGGGGGGGGGGGGGGGGGTCTCCGCGGGTTCCCGAAAAGAATAGAAAGACGGAGAAGGGGGGAGGGGAGGGGCTCCCGCTCTTCGTGTCTGTCCGTTTTCTTTGCAATATTGGCTCCCGCTGGTCTTCTGTATTGAGGTACCTTGTGACGATGGACCCGTGCTTTTGCCTCTTTGACTCTCATGTTATTGCGGTCGGTATTTGGGGGCTGGGGCACTTCTTCGTCTGGCATTGAGTTGAACGTTGCCCCCTTCACTTGTTTCTGGTTTTATTTCTGGCTCGTTGCTTCCTCACGTCATTCATTTTCCTCTCTTTCTTACGCTATTTTTCGTTTTTCCGCGTTCTTGTTCTTCGCTCTATCGAGTCGGCTGGTGACGGTCAGGCGTTGCGGTGGTGATGACTGAGTCGCAGTTTCGTGGTTTGCGCGGGGGGCGATCGGTTTATCGGTTAGAAGCGGTGGCAGGGAGCCGAGTTGGCCGGTGTAGAGTCCGACTCGGCAGGGTTTAGGTGGTGCTGAGGATACGGCTACGGTTCGGGCCAGAGCGAGAGTGGAGGAGGAAGGAGGGAGGCGAGAGGGGAGCTGGTGTTGGCGAAGGCCTCCGACCGAGGCCGGGGCAGGGGAGAGGAAAAGGAATCGGGGAGAGAGTGGGGAGGGGCCCTAGTGGAAGTCGGCTAGTCGGCGGTAGTCCGACGGAGGCTGAGATAGAAGAGCGAGAGCGCGGAGAGGGTTTTGAAGGGGGGGGGGGGGGGGAGGGAGTGAAACGAGACAGGAGAGATGTAGGGGTTATGCTGGTCGTATTAGACCGCTGCTCGTTCGTTATCTTGTTTTGGCTGATGGGCGGGAGCGCGGAGAGTGAGATCCATGCAGCGGCTAACGGCCTATCCGCCGGATGCGGAGGGGTAGGGAGATGGCGAGAGAGAGGAAGAGAGGGGAGGCGGAGAGAAGAGAGAAGAGAAAGGGAACGCAG
>CM065692.1:49658818-49697612 GCA_017654935.2 Phymorhynchus buccinoides | reverse complement strand
GTTTTGGAGAGAGTCGGTAGGTAGAGGTGTAAAGATGAGGTCCAGGGGGCAGCAGGGTTCCCAGGCTTTCAGTCTATCCCAAATAAGGACCTTGTAAGGACCTGCAGGCCTAAGGATAATGCCCTCTTTTAGCCAACGATCTTGAAAGGACACTCCCAGCCATTGTGAACAAAGTGTTCTAAGCAGATACAAATCAAAAATAGTCTGACAGAGATCAAATGTTTTCTCGCAAAATGACAACAGGATAATAAGAACGAGATTTCAGTCCAATTTCTCTTGACAACTCGCGGTGCATAGTTTGTCTGCTAGCGGTCAGTTTGAAACGGGAAGGTGGGGGAGGGCGATAAGGTGGAGTAGGTGCTGAGCGATGTTTCTCAGGTAAAAGTACTAAAACTGTCGCTTCTGCGATCTATTTGAGTATGGTCGTGCTGTTCCAGGGCAGTGTTCAGATCTGGGTTTTTCACTGTTTGCAGCCATGTGAAATTTGCTTTACTTATTACTGCTGTACCATATTCAAGAAAAGTTGTTTTTACTTTCTGTGCAAAAATTCAAAGCTTCTTCTTTCTAAAAACTAAAGTGCATAGGTTCCCAGTCAAATGTTTTATGACAGATGAAAAGTGAAAACAAGAAGTACCGGTTGACGTCTCTGCAGTCTTCAATTTATAATTTTATACGCCATTGTTTTACAATACGCATTGCCAAGAGGGTTAAGGTGATGCAAATTTAGTCAGAATGACAGATTTTTACAAAAAGATCGTCTGCTTTAACTTTCTGCAAACAAGCTTAACACGTCATCCTTAGCAGCAGCAGCATATGGACAAAAGACTGAAGTCAAAGATAACTTACACGGTTACTCTCGCTGTGTTGATGTCAACTGTGTTGCTGTGTTCGCTAAATGCTGTAGTGAGAAAGCAACAGAACGTTAAAAATGCCATCACGCTAAGCGTGAAAGCAAAAATGGTATTTAAACGTGAAAGAAACGTGTTCATCTTGACGGCTTCCAACTTTGTCGTCTGTTTCGGAACTACAGGAAGTGTGACTAGTTCATATTTCACTGATTGAAGAGTGAGTGCTTGCAGAGTTGTTCTTCTTGCTGGAGCAAATCACATGACGGAGAGAATCACATGATCAACACGTTGTTCAAAATGGTAGACTTGCGTAAAGTTTTCGTTTCAGTTTTGCTGCTATATTTACAGTCTTGTGGAGCAATAATCCCATATAGGTTCCACTCGCCGTATAATCCAAAGATTCATAATGCTCTGCCCAAGGGATACAGCTACAAAACGCTGTACATGACTCAAAATGTAAGCCTCAAATACTGATTTATCTAAGTAACATTATCATATCATATCATATCACTATCAGTTTAGGCTCTGTAGCCAGTGTAGGCTTATGAAGCCTTTTGCCCTCTAGATTAGTAGATATTTTTCTCAAATATAAATATTTATTTTCCTTTTTCTTTTTGTTTGCCCGTGAATTACTACGGCTATTGTGTATTTGTTTTGGGTTGGGTGGGTTGGTGGTTTTTTGTGGGTTTTTTTAATTTTTTTTATTTCTCCAAATTTGTGGAGTACATAATAGTAATAGTATTAAAATTTTTGTCAATAAGATTTTTGAACCTATTTAGTGATGATGCATTTACTATTATGATATGATATGATCTTCTTCTTTGCTTTTAAAATAACATCCTCCGTCATCTTGTTGACGATTATTTATGATCTTGATTTTTTTTTATCCCGGCAGGAATCCAACTTTGGATATAAACACCAGGGGAGGGAACTTGGGGAGAGCAACTCCAGTTTTTTTAAAGAACAAAGAAACCTATTTCTATTTTCTATAACTAATATGGCCCAGGTCAGCCAGCCTTTGATCTGGTAGTTGTTTGATCTGTGACTTTTTGTTCACACTAATCACAGTATTCCCCCCACCACCCATGGGGATTAACCCCGGGGGGGGGGGTGGTCTTTTGTATAAACTAGTTTCCCCCACCTTCTGGAAGTTCTGTGCTTGTAACTTAACTTCCTCTAATCTGTCACTCTCTTTGACTCTGCCTATTCCCTTTGCTTACTGGGCATCTACTATCTTTCTGCCTTACCGTCGCATTCTCCAGCCTTTTGTCACGAAACGCTTTCAAAACATTTCCTCCAGCCGAAGTCGGACTTGCTGGGTCTAACTATTTCTTAGTTAGGTGCATAATGGCAGCATGATGCATCTGCGTTCATAATTGACAGGAATCTTTCTGAGCGATCGAAGAAGAAGAATCACAGTATTTTCACTTTACCAGTTTACGTATTTTACTTTTTAGCGTCACGCGTGATTTGTGCCACTACTATTGTACTAACGATTTACTTATTTTTTTATCAGACCATACAGAGTCAAGTCTGTTTTTGAATGCTTGCAGTGAAAAGTTTTCACTGAAAAAGAAATCATCATTTACGGATCTATTTGGATTGGCTGGGGTTACGGGTCTGTAACCCACATTCTCCAGGCTACGGTTACAGGGCTCAATCACGGGACGCAAAAATGGTGCCTAAGTGTCTTGAAAAACTGCTAACATTGACTCTAACATGTTCCTAACCTTATCATTAGCCCTATTCCTTATTTTAATGAAACCTTGATGCATTAAATATACCAAATAAACAAATAAACAGACACTTATGACTTATACAGCGCTTTTTATCGAGCACAAAGCGCTTTACAATCAGCATTGAAACACTCACATACGCACACACACACACGCACAACAGACACACACAAACACGCACAACAGACACGCACGCACACATGCACGTGCACGCACGAGTGAACGTGTTCTTGCACACAGACATACACACACAGACCCACACATATTTCATCAAACACACAGAAAACACATGCTCACTGAAATGCACATTCACTTACACAAACATACACTTGTAGTTGTACAAACATGCGTGCACGCACGCACACACACAGAGCTGAAATGTACCACAAACACGCACACAGACACGCGCACTCACAAACGCAAAACACACACGTGCACTCACACTCACAGACACATACTCGCACACACTCACTCCCCCCCCCCCGCCCCCCCTCTCTCTAGCCGAACACAATCTCTCCTGCACACACATATACTCATACACGTTGTATGCAAGCACATACACAGAACACAAAACACACAGCACACTCACACACACAATACACACACACACACCTCACACACACTTCACACAGGCTCACAAATTAATTTTGTTGACGAAAAATTTGACTAGGAGCATAGTCCTTGTGTTGCAACAGCCCTGTAACTGTAGACTGTGTGGTTTGGATTTATCTCACGCACAAAGATTTTCCATCATTTATATTATAATTTTATTCCATGGCAGGTGGACCATTTTGGGTTTGGCACTGACCGCACTTTCCAGCAGCGCTAACCTGGTGGCCAACCAGTTCTGGAACGACGACGGAGGACCCATTCTGTTCTACAATCCGGCAATGAGGGGGACATCACCCTGGTTCTGTAACACACACCGTGTAGAGGAGACAGAGAGGGAGAGAGAAGAGAGAGGGGGGGGAGATGAGAGAGAGAAAGAATGTGAGAGAGAAAGGAAGAGAGGAACTTCTTGAAGAGAGAGAGAGGGGAAGAGAGAGAGTATATGTGTGTGTGTCACTCTACTCTGTGTGTGTGTGTGTTTTGTGTGTAGTTGTGTGTGTGCATGCATGTGCACATGCATGCGTACGTGTGTGAGAGACAAAAATGAAAAGTTATTCACCATTTTTACTTCAGTCTGTTCAATCACTATGCATGTTTTGGGAAATAAGAAATGTTTAACACACACGAAAATAAACTCTTCAGTAGGGATATAATAGTGGAATCTACTTATTAAGAACAACTCATAGAGCCAATCTGAGAAAATGGTCTTTGGATATTACTCTCTAAAAAAAGAAAGAAAGTCTCTTGATTATGTTAGAGCAAAAGCCAGCATATCAGGGTTATTCCTCTTCATCTGATGACATCATTCAGTGATGTCATCAGGTCAGTACGTAATATGTTGGTGGCAGTCAAGGGGTTAATACTATAATAATAGGGAGGTGGACTGACACTCAGTAGTCCGGATATGAAGTGGGAAAAAATCTGGTGAAACATTTTGTTGGGTCACATCTTATAGAGGGATGGTTTTCACTGTAGTATTAGGTATTTGGTACTTTATATTCACACGAGGCGTCTCTGTGAAATTCGGGTTGCTCCCACCTGGAGAGCGCGTCACAGCCAGAGGCGTGCCACACCATTTAAAAAAAAAAAATTTTGCATGCGATTTTTTGTGTGACTGATGAGGAAGGAAGCGGAGGGAGTGTGTGTGTGTGAATTTTGACCAAATAACAACTTTTTCACACGTTGAACAACTGAGAATTAATGTGTGCTAAGTACATGGGTACACGGGACCTCGGTTTATATTGTCTTATCCGAAAGACTCCACATTCAAACCGTAAGGCCTAGTGTAAAGTGTGAAGGAAAAATCCCCTGTACCCAGGTTCAAACATCATGTTTATTGTATACGAGGTGAATGCGTTGCCTCTGTGCCACTCTACACTAGTTTTCCAAAGTGTAACTTTGTGTCTAATCTCATTTGAAGTTTTCCTTGTCTAATTTTCAGGGGTTCATGTGGGACATAACTCCAGAGTTCAAAGCGCTGCTGGTCTTCCATGTTTCATTTTCAGGGGTTCATATGGGACACAGCTCCAGAGTTCAAAGCGCTGCTGGTCTTCCATTTTTCATTTTCAGGGGTTCATGTGGGACACAGCTCCAGAGTTCAAAGCGCTGCTGGTCTTCCATGTTTCATTTTCAGGGGTTCATGTGGGACATAGCTCCAGAGTTCAAAGCGCTGCTGGTCTTCGCTGAACATCGCTACTATGGGGAGTCCCTGCCTTTTGGGAAGGAGTCTTATGCGGTAAAGTGTTGTGGCTTATCCAATCCATGTTTTTGTTGTTTTTTTACCTGACAAAAGAAATTCATCTGAAATATTGTAGCACCAACATAGAGCATTTTGGTTGTTTTCCTCTAAAGTCTAAGAAGCATAAATACAGCCCCTTTAGTGTGTTTTGTAAAATTCAGACATTTTAATTTATTTACTTTTGTTTTAACAAAAAAATATAACAGGACCGCCTCTTGGTAATAATTCTCTTGGTAATAACCCAATATTACAATGACTTTAAAACTAAACTGCATCACACTGCTCTTTTTCATTCAATTGCTACTACCTGGTGCTCCTCTTCGCTTCCCACCACCCCCCCCCCCTTCCACACACAACACGGACGACACACACCACACACCACCACAACACACACACACACACTCTCATGACATTTTGAAACCATGAACATCGCTACTAATGTACTTTGGGGAGTCCCCTGCCGTTGATTATGTCTTTTCATTCATTATTTTTCTTTTACTTTATCGTCAGCAGATTATCATGTCATAGTTCTAGTATTCGTCATCCATTCACTGCCGTCATTGTTAAGTTTAGTGTGTTGTCTTCTTTCACCTCGTCAAAGTCTTTTTTAAAGACGAAAATTTGGTTTTATTCGCCATGTTTATTATTTATTTCATCTTCATGTTGCTTGTGTGAGTGTAGCGTTTTGATGCTTTTTAGTTCAATTGTACATTTTGAAACAATGTCAGTTTAGTTATGGTTCAGTATTTGAATGGACAAAAAAACAAAACAATAAAAAATATTAACAGCAGCATGCTGAAAGTTAAAAAGTTCAAGTTCTCATTAGTGTCTATAATCATATTTTGAGCCCTATATCCATTTTTTAATATATTTTTTTAATACAGACAAACCTCTATTTTTAAGACTTCCAAAATGTCCGGAAAAATCGGTCGTAAATTGGAGGGGTCGTATGTATGACGGAGGTTTTCACTGGCAGCGTTAAGAAAGAAAAAGTTCAGCAACAGTTCATACTCTCTTCTTCATGCACACATACAATAACATATTAAAACTGGATTTGGGTCTTTCCAACTCCATAGGATTGTGCAATCGATGTATTACAGTTTCACTTCGCCGACTTCTGTTAATCACCTCCACTCTCGTCCAAAGTCAGTGGTTTTCTTTTTCAAAGTCTGTGGTTTTCGTGCTTTTCCTACGCTTTCCGCAATCTTTTCTACAACAAGGGAAGCGACTCCGCTTTCAGGCCCTTGACCGTGGTTGTTTCCTTTGGCTCGAAGTCTATGCAGACGACAACAACGGTCGTAAAAAACCAACAAAATGGCGGTCGTAAGTCGCGTTTTAGAGGAAGTCGTTTAAAGAGAGGTCGTTTACATAGTAAAATGCATCCGTGCCAACAAATCCAGTCTCAAATGAGAGGTGGTCGCTTAACAGAGGGTCGTAAAATAGGGGTTTGTCTGTACTATTAAAGAACAAATTCTGAATGGTGCACTGGTGTCTGGGGGGGTTTTTCCAGTGTATCATCTGTACCGTATTTTTGTTTGTGGCTCAAGCCACTAACCTATAACTATAACTCACTTTTGTCGGTCGTAGATCGGTCTGTCTGTCCTGTCGGATCCAAAATTGGGTCGCACATTTTGACAAAATTGTCGCACTTCAAATCGAGGCTACACTTCAAATTGAGGCCGCTCTTTAAAATGATGTATTTTAAAAAGCGTACAAAATAATAAACATACGTAATACAGACACTACAACAGACACGACGAGTATGCCGTGCTTCTTTTGATGAGTATAAGTAGGATACATAGTTAGTTTTAAATGTTTTCCAAAAGATATACAAAGTTTACGAAATGGTGGCAGAGATAACATTCTGGTTTACAGATTAAAATTATTGAAAAGCCAGGGGAGGTGACTCATTGAGTGGAGTGGTAAAAATAGGCCCGCGTGCCACAAACTATTGCGATTTCGCGCTTGTTTTGACTATAAGGCGATACTTTTTTTCTTTCCTCCCAGACTGGAGACCCCTGTTGCCTTACAACATGACCAATAACTTAGTAAGAAAATATAAATAACAAAATCTGAAATTTGGTGTACCGTTACGGGGGTGCGCCTTGTACTAAGGTGCGCCTTATAGTCCGAAAAATACGGTATGTTTGATTATTCAGGTTTTTCAAGTTTTGCAACAAGATTTCGTAAAATTGATTCTTTCCGCAATTTATTTCAGTTACTGACATGATCATTGAAATGTTCTCGTTCTCCCAGAATTCCTCCATGTTAGACTACATGACGGCGGAGCAGGCCTTGGCGGACTTTGCGGAGCTGATCCGCTATTTGAAGCGGACTGTGCCCGGCGCCCGTGACAGTCCAGTGATCGCCATGGGCGGATCGTACGGGGGCATGCTGGCTGCGTGGATCAGGCTGAGATACCCCAACGTGGTGCTGGGGTAAGCTAGTATAGTTTTGGGGCAAAAAAAAAAAGTGAGTGTTCCTAGGCCCCTGTCATAGGCCGATTGACCTATTAAAATTGAAAATATCCTATTGTGTTCTCGCCCTGTCCAGGAAACAATGCACTAATAAATTTTTTAACACTGGCCCGCTTGTTCCTATTGATTTCTGCAAGAGCCAGGACATTGTCCTATTGATTTCTGCAAGAGCCAGGACATTGGGAATAATGCAAAAAAAAAAAAAATCCTGGCCTCTTGCAGAAATCATAGGACAATGTCCTGTGCCTCTTGCAGAAATCAATAAGACAAAGCGTGCCAGTGTTAAAAAATTTTATTAGACATTTTGTCCTGACAGGAGAGAACACAATAGTAATTTTTTTATTTTAATAGGTCAATGGCCTATGACAGGGGCCTAGGAACATCACTGCACTATACTAGCTTACCCCAGCACCACGTTGGGGTATCTCAGCCTGATCCACGCAGCCAGCATGCCCCCGTACGATCCGCCCATGGCGATCACTGGACTGTCACGGGCGCCGGGCACAGTCCGCTTCAAATAGCGGATCAGCTCCGCAAAGTCCGCCAAGGCCTGCTCCGCCGTCATGTAGTCTAACATGGAGGAATTCTGGGAGAACGAGAACATTTCAATGATCATGTCAGTAACTGAAATAAATTGCGGAAAGAATCAATTTTACGAAATCTTGTTGCAAAACTGAAACCTGAATAATCAACATACCGTATTTTTCGGACTATAAGGCGCACCTTAGTACAAGGCGCACCCCGTAACTTGTACACCAAATTCAGATTTTGTTATTATATTTTCTTACTAAGTTATTGGTCATGTTGTAAGGCACAGGGGTCTCAGTCTGGGAGGAAAAAAAGTATCGCCGTATAGTCAAAACAAGCGCGAAATCGCAATAGTTTGTGGCACACGGTCTATTTTTACCACTCCAATCATGAGTCACCTCCCCTGGCTTTTTCAATAATTTTAATCTGTAAACCAGAATGTTATCTCTGCACCATTTCGTAACTTTGTATATCTTTTGGAAAACATTTAAAACTATGTATCCTACTTATACTCATCAAAAGAAGCACCGCATACTCGTCGTGTCTGTTGTAGTGTCTGTATTACGTATGTTTATTATTTTGTACGCTTTTAAAATACATCATTTTAAAGAGCGGCCTCAATTTGAAGTGTAGCCTCGATTTGAAGTGCGACAATTTTGTCAAAATGTGCGACAATTTTGGACCGACAGACAGACAGACCGACCGACCGACAAAGTGAGTTATAGGTTTGTGGCTTGAGCCACAAACAAAAATACGGTACATGATACACTGAACCAGACACCAGTGCACCATTCAGAATTTGTCTTTAAAGTACAGACAAACCCCTATTTTACGACCCTCTGTTAAGCGACCACCTCTCATTTGAGACCGGATTTGTTGGCACGGATGCATTTTACTATGTAAACGACCTCTCTTAAACGACTTCCTCTAAAACGCGACTTACGACCGCCATTTTGTTGGTTTTTACGACCGTTGTTGTCGTCTGCATAGACTTCGAGCAAAGGGAAACAACCACGGTCAAGGACCTGAAAGCGGAGTCGCTTCCCTTGTTGTAGAAAAGATGGCGGAAAGCGTAGGAAAAGCACGAAAACCACTGACTTTGAAAAAGAAAACCACTGACTTTGGACGAGAGTGGAGGTGATTAACAGAAGTCGGCGAAGTGAAACTGTAATACATCGATTGCACAATCCTATGGAGTTGGAAAGACCCAAATCCAGTTTTAATATGTCATTGTATGTGTGCATGAAGAAGAGAGTATGAACTGTGCTGAACTTTTTCTTTCTACGGCTGCCAGTGAAAACCTCCATCATACGACCCCTCCAATTTACGACCGATTTTTCCGGACATTTTGGAAGTCTTAAAATAGAGGTTTGTCTGTAGTAAAAAAATATATTAAAAAAATGGATATAGGGCTCAAAATATGATTATAGACACTAATGAGAACTTGAACTTTTTAACTTTCAGCATGCTGCTGTTAATATTTTTTATTGTTTTGTTTTTTTGTCCATTCAAATACTGAACCATAACTAAACTGACATTGTTTCAAAATGTACAATTGTACTAAAAAGCATCAAAACGCTACACTCACACAAGCACATGAAGATGAAATAAATAATAAACATGGCGAATAAAACCAAATTTTCGTCTTTAAAAAGACTTTGACAAGGTGACAACAACACTACTAAACTTAACAATGACGGCAGTGAATGGATGACGCATACTAGAACTATGACGTGATAATCTGATGACGGTAAAGTAAAAGAAAATAATGAATGAAAAGACATAATCAAGGCAGGGACTCCCCAAAGTACATTAGTAGCGATGTTCATGGTTTCAAAATGTATGAGAGTGTGTGTGTGTGTGTGTGTGTGTGTGTGTGTGTGTGTGGGGGGGGGGGGGGGCAGAGAAGGTAGTAGCAATTGAAAAAGAGCAGTGTGTGCAGTTAAAGTCATTGTAATATTGAGTTATTACCAAGAGGTCCTGTTAAAACAAAAGTAAATAAATTAAAATGTCTGAATTTTACAAAACACACTAAAGGGGCTGTATTTATGCTTCTTAGACTTTAGAGGAAAACAACCAAAATGCTCTATGTTGGTGCTACAATATTTCAGATGAATTTCTTTTGTCAGGTAAAAAAACAACAAAAACATGGATTGGATAAGCCACAACACTTTACCGCATAAGACTCCTTCCCAAAAGGCAGGGACTCCCCATAGTAGCGATGTTCAGCGAAGACCAGCAGCGCTTTGAACTCTGGAGCTATGTCCCACATGAACCCCTGAAAATGAAACATGGAAGACCAGCAGCGCTTTGAACTCTGGAGCTGTGTCCCACATGAACCCCTGAAAATGAAAAATGGAAGACCAGCAGCGCTTTGAACTCTGGAGCTGTGTCCCATATGAACCCCTGAAAATGAAACATGGAAGACCAGCAGCGCTTTGAACTCTGGAGTTATGTCCCACATGAACCCCTGAAAATTAGACAAGGAAAACTTCAAATGAGATTAGACACAAAGTTACACTTTGGAAACTAGTGTAGAGTGGCACAGAGGCAACGCGCTCACCTTGTGTCAAGTAAACCTGAGTTCGAACCTGGGTTCGCAGGGGATTTTTTTTTTTCTATCACACTTTACACTAGGCCTTACGGTTTGAATGTGGAGTCTTTCGGATGAGACAATAAAAACCGAGGTCCCGTGTTACCCATGTACTTAGCACACATTAATCTCAGTGGCAACGAAAAAGTTGTTATTTGGTCAAAATATACCCCCCCCCCCCCCCCCCTCCCACCCCTTCCTTCCTCATCAGTCACACCAAAAATCGCATGCAAAATTTTTTTTTTTTTAAATGGGTGGTGTGTCTCTGGCTGCGACGCTCTTTCCAAGTGGGAGCAACCCGAATTTCACAGAGACGCCTCTTGTGACTATAAAGTACCTAATACTACAGTGGAACATCCCTCTATAAGATGTGACCCAAAAAATTGTTCACCAATTTTTTTCCCACTTCATATCCGGACTACTGAGTGTCAGTCCACCTCCCTATTATTATAGTATTAACCCCTTGACTGCCACCAACATATTACGTACTGACCTGATGACATCACTGATGATGTCATCAGATGAAGAGGAATAACCCTGATACGTTGGCTTTTGCTCTAACATAATCAAGAGACTTTCTTTCTTTTTTTAGAGAGTAATATCCAAAGACCATTTTCTCAGATTGGCTCTATGAGTTGTTCTTAATAAGTAGATTCCACTATTATATCCCTACTGAAGAGTTTATTTTCGTGTGTGTTAAACATTTCTTATTTCCCAAAACATGCATAGTGATTGAACAGACTGAAGTAAAAATGGTGAATAACTTTTCATTTTTGTCTCTCACACACGTACGCATGCATGTGCACATGCATGCACACACACACACACACACAAACACACACACACAGAGTAGAGTGACACACACACATATACTCTCTCTCTTCCCCTCTCTCTCTCTTCAAGAAGTTCCTCTCTTCCTTTCTCTCTCACATTCTTTCTCTCTCTCTCTCCCCCCCCCTCTCTTTCTCTCTCCCTCTCTGTCTCCTTACAGTGTTGTTACAGAACCAGGTGATGTCCCCCTCATTGCCGGTGTAGAACAGAATGGGTCCTCCGTCGTCGTTCCAGAACTGGTTGGCCACCAGGTAGCGCTGCTGGAAAGTGCGGTCAGTGCCAAACCCAAAATGGTCCACCTGCCATGGAATAAAATTATAATATAAATGATGGAAAATCTTTGTGCGTGAGATAAATCCAAACCACACAGTCTACAGTTACAGGGCTGTTGCAACACAAGGACTATGCTCCTAGTCAAATTTTTCGTCAACAAATTAATTTGTTTGAGCCTGTGTCAGTGTGTGTGTGTGTGTGTGTTGTGTATTGTGTGTGTGGAGTGTGCTGTGTGTGTTCTGTGTATGTGCTTGCATACACGTGTATGAGTATATGTGTGTGCAGGAGATTGTGTTCGGCTAGAGAGAGGGGGGGGGGAAGTGAGTGTGTGCGAGTATGTGTCTGTGAGTGTGAGTGCACGTGTGTGTTTTTTGTGTATGTGAGTGCGTGTGTTGTGTGTGTATACATTTCAGCTGTGTGTGTGTGTTGCGTGCACGCATGTTTGTACAAGTGTATGTTTGTGTAAGTGTGTGTGCATTTCAGTGAGCATGTGTTTTCTGTGTGTTTGATGAAATATGTGTGGGTCTGTGTGTGTATGTCTGTGTGCAAGAACACGTTCACTTGCGTGCATGCACGTACGTGCATGTGTGTCTGTTGTGCGTGTGTGTGTGTTGTGCTTGTGTGTCTGTTTGTGGTGTAACATGTGAGTGTTTCAATGCTGATTGTAAAGCGCTTTTGTGCTCGATAAAAAGCGCTGTATAAGTCATAAGTGTCTGTTTATTTGTTTATTTGGTATATTTAATGCATCAAGGTTTCATTAAAATAAGGAATAGGGCTAATGATAGAGTTAGGAATGATCATGTTAGAGTCAATGTTAGCAGTTTTTCAAGACACTTGTGCACAATTTTTGCGTCCCATGATTGAGCCCCGTAAACGTAGCCTGGAGAATGTGGGTTACAGACCCGTAACCCCAGCCAATCCAAATAGATCCGTAAATGATGATTTCTTTTTCAGTGAAAACTTTTCACTGCAAGCATTCAAAAACAGACTTGACTCTGTATGGTCTGATAAAAAAATAAGTAAATCGTTAGTACAATAGTAGTGGCACAAATCACGCGTGACGCTAAAAAGTAAAATACGTAAACTGGTAAAGTGAAAATACTGTGATTCTTCTTCTTCGATCGCTCAGACAGTTTCCTGTCAATTATGAGTGCAGATGCATCATGCTGCCATTATGCACCTAACTAAGAAATAGTTAGGCCCAGCAAAGTCCGACTTCGGATGGAGGAAATGTTTTTTGAAAGCGTTTCCGTGACAAAAAGGCTGGAGAATGGACCGTAAGGCAGAAAGATAGTAGAATGGACAGTAAGCAAAGGGAATAAGGCAGAAAAGTCAAAGAGAGTGACAGATTAGAGGAAAAAGTTACAAGCACAGAACTTCCAGAAGGTGGGGGAACTATTTATACAAAAGACCCCCCGGTATCCCCACATGGGGGGGGGGGGGAATACTGTTGATTAGTGTGAACAAAAAGTCACAGATCAACACTACCAGATCAAAGGCTGGCTGACCTGGGCCATATTAGTTATAGAAAATAGAAATAGGTTTCTTTGTTCTTTAAAAAAACTGGAGTTGCTCTCCCCAAGTTCCCCTCCCCTGGTGCTATATCCAAAGTTGGATTCCTGCCGGGATAAAAAAAAATCAAAGATCAAGATCAAGACTCATAAATAATCGTCAACAAGATGACGGAGGATGTTATTTTAAAAGCAAAGAAGAAGATAAGATCATATCCCATATCTATAATAGTAAATGCATCATCACTAAATAGGTTCAAAAATCTTATTGACAAAAAATTTAATACTATTATATTATGTACTCCACAAATTTGGAGAAATAAAAAATATTTTTTAAAAAAACCCACAAAAAAACCACCAACCCAACCCAAAACAAATACACAATAGCCGTAGTAATTCACGGGCAAACAAAAAGAAAAAGGAAAATAAATATTTATATTTGAGAAAAATATCTAGAGGGCAAAAGGCTTCATAAGCCTACACTGGCTACAGAGCCTAAACTGATAGTGATATGATATGATATGATAATGTTACTTAGATAAATCAGTATTTGAGGCTTACATTTTGAGTCATGTACAGCGTTTTGTAGCTGTATCCCTTGGGCAGAGCATTATGAATCTTTGGATTATACGGCGAGTGGAACCTATATGGGATTATTGCTCCACAAGACTGTAAATATAGCAGCAAAACTGAAACGAAAACTTTACGCAAGTCTACCATTTTGAACAACGTGTTGATCATGTGATTCTCTCCGTCATGTGATTTGCTCCAGCAAGAAGAACAACTCTGCAAGCACTCACTCTTCAATCAGTGAAATATGAACTAGTCACACTTCCTGTAGTTCCGAAACAGACGACAAAGTTGGAAGCCGTCAAGATGAACACGTTTCTTTCACGTTTAAATACCATTTTTGCTTTCACGCTTAGCGTGATGGCATTTTTAACGTTCTGTTGCTTTCTCACTACAGCATTTAGCGAACACAGCAACACAGTTGACATCAACACAGCGAGAGTAACCGTGTAAGTTATCTTTGACTTCAGTCTTTTGTCCATATGCTGCTGCTGCTAAGGATGACGTGTTAAGCTTGTTTGCAGAAAGTTAAAGCAGACGATCTTTTTGTAAAAATCTGTCATTCTGACTAAATTTGCATCACCTTAACCCTCTTGGCAATGCGTATTGTAAAACAATGGCGTATAAAATTATAAATTGAAGACTGCAGAGACGTCAACCAGTACTTCTTGTTTTCACTTTTCATCTATCATATAAACATTTGACTGGGAAACCTATACACTTTTAGAAAGAAGAAAGCTTGAATTTTGCAATGAAAGTAAAGAAAACAACTTTTTCTTGAATATGGTGACAGCAGTAATCAAGTAAAGCAATTTTCACAGTGGCTGCAAACAGTGAAAAAACCCAGATCTGAACACTGCCTGAACAGCAAGACCATACTCCCAAAATAGATCGCAGAAGCAGCAGTTTTAGTACTTTTACACTTGAGAAACATCGCTCAGCACCTACTCCACCTTTATTTCCCCCTCCCCCACCTTCCCTTTTCAACTGACCGCTTAGCAGACGAACCGATGCACCGCGAGTTGTCAAGAGAAATTGGACTGAAATCTCGTTTTCTTTATATCCTGGTGTCATTTTGCGAGAAAACATGTTTATCTCTGTCAGCCATAGTTGTTGTATCTGCTTAGACATTGTTCACAATGCTGGGAAAGTGTTCCTTTCAAGATCGTTGGTTAAAAGATGGACATTATCCTTAGGCCTTCAGGTCCTTACAAGGTCCTTACTTGGGGATAGCTGAAAGCCCTGGGAACCCTGCTGGCCCCCTGGACCTCTCTTTACACCCTCTACCCTACCTACTCTCTCCAACCCCCCCCCCCCCCCCCCCTTTGAGCTGATCCATCCTGGGCAGCTGTCTTTTTCCCACAGTACACGACACTACAAGTGTGTTTATAGAGAATACCGGAAACCCCATGCATCATAGTCGTCAACAAGCTGATGGAGGATGTGAATGCGAAAAAGAAGAAGAACAGTAAACTGCAGCTCCTCCCACCCCCACCCCCATTGGTCACTGCTACTCATGACAGACATCACAAAACCATGCAGTCGAACCCTTTTCCTTCACTTTGCAACAAAAATACAAGCCTAATTACCTTCCTAGTCTCCATCAGAGTAGCTATCAGCAACATACTCATCACTGGTGTCATCCTCACAATCACTACTTAGTACTTTCATCACTCATTTTCACCAAAAAAAGATTGCAAACCGATCGATAAAATGGCCAGATTCAGACAGCAGGAAGTCGAAGTACCCTGTACGAGTGCTACAAGCTTTCTGATTGGTTAGCTGTATTCACTTATTGGATTGGCCAAAGTTCAGCACGATATTTGAATTGAGCCACGCTTGTGGCTCATCGTGTTTGACCAAGGAGCCACGAGCGTGGCTCATCGTGCTAAGAGGGTTAATCTCTAGTTGCCACCATCATCCAAGATCAAGGGAATCGGTTCCACTTCCAGTTAATTGTAACCTGATTTGAACCACAGCTAGTTCAAGAGAGAGTTTGTAAATTGTAGCATTGCAAATTGCTAATAAGTAGACTGGAACTGGAAGAGTGAAAGTTCTCAGACAAAATTAATGTCAAAATTAAGCTTCTGTGAATCAAGCAATATCCATAAGACTAAGAGCGATAAATCATTAGACGGTAAAACTAAAAGCCCAACAGAGACTACGTTGCTTTCTTTCCCTTTTTGAGTTACCATTCTTACGGATTTAAATGTGGGCGTTGGTATTGAATATAATTCATTAATTGACCAGTGCAAGAATGTTTTCAATTTTATCCAACCTATGGAATTTGGGGTACAACTACAACAGAGCTTCAGATTGTTTTCAGACTCATGGGTCATATGACCCATGGCTGAATCAAAACGATGGGTCAATTTTCAAAATGATGGGCCACCACCACCCCACCCCTTCAACCCCTCAGTATCACACTTCATTATTGGCCTACTTTTTTCTGAGAAGAGTGACACTGACAGAGACTAAGAGAGAGAGAGAGAGGAGGTTGGGGAGGTTGGGACTTGGTAGTGACCTTGTAGTGGGACTGGGAGGGTAATGAAATGTCAGATAAGGAGACATTGTGTGCCAGACTTATCTGCTTCAAGTGGCATAGGCACATTAATCATTCTCACTATCAGTCGCCAGTCACACACACACTGGCTCAGTGGCTGTGGAATGGGATGTGCCCTAAGGACGCATCACAACGTGTTGACATGGGCCATATTTTTTGTTAAAATATGGGTCACTCAATGAGGCGGGCACACTGACAATCTGAAGCTCTGGTACAAGTTATGCTAATTTATGTTGGCACTCTGTCGTCACTGTCACACATTCTTGAATGTTTGTATTGGACACAGGGCTCCCCATTTTATTTGACCATAGAGGGTATTTTCACCCCCAGGAAACAGCTATAGAGGGTCTCTTCACCCCCAGGGTGAACTTATAGACTATAGAGGGTGAAAAATCAAAACAAAATAAGCATAAAGACATGTGGGTACTGTCAAAAAAATGTAAAGTATTGTATGCACAGGCAGTATGAAGCATTACATGCCTGGCATTTCTGACACACAAATGTTACCAACACAGTCACACACAGCCACACTCACACACATCATTCAAGAATCAAGAACTTTAATCCTTTGCCCTCTTTTGAGGCATTGACTGATTGAGGATGAAACAACAAAATTATAAAATTTCAAGCAAGGCATGACAATTTATGTTGAACATTCAATAGCACACACACACACACACACACACACACACACACACACACACACACACACACACATTTTAATTCTCTCTCTCTCTCTCTCTCTCTCTCTCTGTCTTTCGCCGGGATGTGTCAAAGGTCATTGAACTTGTAACCAGTCTAGAATGGTCAAGTACTATCATGACCTAACCTTCACCTTGTGCTAATGCCTCTGAAGAGTTTCAAGTGATGGAGGGTTTTTTTTTCTAACCCAATGCTTGTCCTGTCTATTTATGGAAGACGGGACCGGGGTTATGTGAGCGAATGGAGGGGGGGGGGGGGGGGGGGGTAGAGAGAGAGAGAAAGAAAGATAAAAAGAGAGCGCCATTCAGATAAGGCTGACATTGACTTTGGGCTGACATGCCTAATTGGTCTCATGGGTCTGCAGTAGACCCACTTTTCCCGCTGGGTGAAATGGGAGACCGGGCTCACGCACTCGGCAGATTTATAGTGCGTCTCATAACCCTCGAGTAGTAATTATAGTGCGTCGTTTCACCCCCAGTACGAAGTTTTAATGCGTCTGTCACGCACATTTGACGCACAGAATGGGGAGCCCTGGGACATATAACTGTTGAGTATGACCTATCAATATTATACTAGCGCAAAGCCCCGTACTGGTAACGCCTTGTACAAGTAACGCCAAGTACCAGTACCGCTGAGAGAATATATTTGTACTTTTGTGGCCTACAGATCTCCATGACCTTGACCTTGACCTTGATCTGTATGCAATCATCAGAACAACCATAAGCCAAAGTACCTACATGCCAAGTTTGAAGTCCCTAAGACCAACGGTGTGGAAGTTATAGCCCCTTAAAGATTTTCGGTTTTCGGTTTTCAAGGTCATACGCCAAGGTGAAGGTCACGATGGCGATAATTTATGCGCGGATGCCTTCTCTCATGGTGACACGCCACCACACAAAACTGGAAATGATTCGGTAAAGCAGTTCGGGAGATATGTGTGGGACAGTAAAACCCAATCATTAGACCCCTACCACTTTCAAGGCATACCGATCTCCCTGACCTTGACCTTGACCTTCATTGGTACGCCATCATCAGAACGGCCATAAGCGAAAGTACATCCATGCCAAGTTTCAAGACTCTAGGACCTGCGGTGTGGAAGTTATGGCCCCTTAACGATTTTCGGTTTTCAAGGTCATACACCAACGTCAAGGTCAGTACAGCACAGATTTGCCTTCCTCTCATGGGGACACACCACCACACAAAATTTGAAGCGATTCGGTCAAGCGGTTCGGGAGATATCCTTGGGACAGACAGAAAAGAACAAACAAACAAACAAAAAAGGAAACAAACCCGAACAACTCGGAATTTACTAACCGCAAGTGCGTGTGGAGCTGCGTGTGGTCCCCTCCCCCTCCCCACGACCCCTTGGCGGAGGTTTCCGAAAAGTAAGGACGGCATGACCTTCCGAGGGTGCCAAGGATGCTTGATACCAAATTTGGTGTCGATCGGTTGAGAACTGTGGCCCCCTCCAGCCCACCCCCCTGAACACCACCCCCAAACACACACACACCCGACCATCCCACCCCTCCCCCCTCCAGACCCCCCCTTCCCCCAGCCCCCCTCATCCCCTCCCTCCTCCCCTCAACCCCCACCCCCCCCCCCCCCCCCCATCCCCCCCCCCCCCCCACCCACCCCCCGGCATGACCTTCGGAAGGTGCCAAGGATGCTTGATACCAAATTTGGTGTCAATCGGTTGAGAACTGTGGCCGTGCATAAGGGACAGACAGACAGACAGATTTTGAAAATATATATAAGATTGTTTGTCCTTTATTTACTTTGCATAATAAGTATATAGCTTACCACATTTCACTGTGTGTGTACATACATGTTTGTGTGTGTGCTTGCATACATGTGTGTGTGTGTGTGTGTGTTTGTTTATGTGTGTGTGTGTGTTGATGCAGGAAAAAAGTGCCCGACTATTCAGCGGACAGAGAACTGAGTGACCTGGGATTTGTGGTGTTCGACCTGTATGCTGATATCCTTTGTTATCGCCTGGATTGCATAATAATGAATAGCACGTACTGTGCATATTGCATAGAAAGATATTAATTGGTCATTGACAATTGAGCAATGTGCAATGTTTTCTTGGTGTTTTTTTATATTTTAGATTTGACCCATGTGAACTTGTGTAACTGTAAGCTTTAATAATTCTTTAATGATTCTTTATGAGCCTAAACTAAAGCTTGAAATGTTGAAGTTTTTCATCTTTTTGTCAGTCATTTTCCAAAAGATTTTCCAAAAGGCACAGCAGTTATCACGTCATTGATCATTTACACATTTAATGGTTTAAATTAAACTTTGCTAGGGTGCACAAAAGAACCTTAACCTGAATAAAACTTATTAAAAGTAAGACTGTTGGTTTTTGTAATACATTTTTTAAAACGCCATTTTTTATGAAGCAGTGAATTTAGACAAAATAAGAATAAACAGTAGCAAAAAAAAAAAAAGGATAAACAGTGCCATTTGAACATAATGTTGAATATTTGTATAGTGTTAAAATCTCTCTCTCTCTCTCTCTCTCTCTCTCTCTCTCTCTCTCTCTCTCTCTCTCTCTCTCTCTCTCTCTCTCTCTCTCTCTCTCTCTCTCTCTCTCAGACAGATTGTAAGAATAGGCATTGCCTAAAATCTTCATCCTTGTTAAATAAAGTTTTTTAGTGTTCAGTGTTCTCTCTCTCTCTGAGTCTCTCTCAATGTGTGTACATGCTTGCATGCAATATGCGTGTGTGTGACTGTGTACATGCTTCCAATTGTTCCTACTCCATGCATGAAGTGATGAAGAAGAGCCCTATTTTCCTTGACTGTGTGACATCTGACCCCTCTGTTCAACTGGAATGTCAAGCAGCTGTTCCTCTACCTCACTGCAGAGTACAAAACAGCAGATAATGTGAGTGAAACTGTAAACTTGGCTGTGCCAAAGAAACACTTCCCTCCTTACGGGCACCACAGCTGCTGCCTGTTCCCTGTAGACAGCAGATTTCAGCACATTTCTGAATTTTTTTGTTGATAGCTAAACAAATGCTAACAATAAAGTATTTGGCATCAATAGAAACAGCAAACACTGAACTGAACGGATATGGTAGAAATAAATCATTACCTGGTACTGTCTGGTCGTGCTTATCTCTGAAAGTAACAAGGGTAACAGAATTTTTTTTTTAATAATGTTCCGTTTTTATAACACCAAACAAAAGGTAAAACGGGCAAAAAATGTTGATGCTTATTTTTTTAGTCTTCTATATCATTATTTATACCTTTTCACGTCATCCTATAACAGGAACGGATTAATAGGGGGTTTCCTGGTCGCATGCCCCCCCCCCCCAGAAAAGACCCCCTCCCTCCCCACCCCACAATCTCTCTCTCTCTCTCTCTCTCTCTCTCTCTCTCTCTCTCTCTCTCTCTCTCTCTCTCTCTCTCTCTCTCAATCTCTCTCTCACACATGCACACACACACACACACTTACTATCGTTCATCAATGACCAAATGTTCGTAATTGTAAAGTGCTTTGAAATCCGCTGGAAACCCCCCTTTATGTACAGCATAATCCGCCCAATCTAAAAATGTGCTCCACTGTACGAATTCACTTCATTTAGTTTATGTACAAAGGATACCCACTTCCTGTGTCTGGAATGTCTCTGGCACTCAGCGCCCTAGAAATCTGATGACGGTTCTCCTATTACAGCTCGCATTCCTGCACGTAGACCAACCGCTAGTATTCAAACTGTGGCCGAGTACAAAGTTAACATGTGCCTTAGTGCTACTATGGTAATAGTTTATCCTAGAGCGATCATGGAAAAGACAGGGATTTTTTAAAAATTGGAACCACAGCAGCCTGTTGCTACGTCCGGAGATGTGTATGTTCCCAGCCACAGCAGGTTGTGGTCACGTCGGGAACAGATTAAAGAGAAGAACCATAACCTAGTGTGGTTACGTCTAGAAAGTGTTAACGGTAGTTTTGAAAATTTGTGACATTATTTATACCATGTTTTCAGACTATAACTAGTATAAGGCCCTCCCACACAATTTTACACAAAATTCAGATTTTGTTCTTTTGTCACTCATATTATAAGGCACAGGGATTGCAGTCTGGGGGAAAAAGTATCGCCTTATAGTCCAAAACATATGGTAATACTAAAAACTAACATCTGTTAAAGTTCCAAGCAACAAGCAAACAACTACACGACAAGTGTAAAGTGACATTATTTTATTCACATCTACACGACAAGTGTAAAGTGACATTATTTTATTCACATTCTTGTGAATAAAATAACGTCACTTTACACTTGTCATGTAGTAGTTTGTTTCTTGTGAATAAAATAACGTCACTTTACACTTGTCGTGTAGTTGTTTGTTTCTTGTGAATAAAATAACGTCACTTTACACTTGTCGTGTAGTTGTTTGTTTGTTGTATGTTCCAGTGATGTTGCAGTCTTTCAGTTTTTTGTTAAAGTTCCAAAGTAAACAATTTTATTACTGGATAATTAATGACATTTTGCCCCCAAAAAGCAGTCATGACAAAGAAGCCAATGATAGGGGGTGGGGGGGGGGGGGGGGGGGGGGGAGGTAGGAACTCGTTTTCATTCATTGCCTTCCTTAAAATAGACTAGAAGTCATTTCATTGGTTGAAAACTGTTAACCCTTTCACCCCCAGCCATCTTTCAGCAAACAATTTCCACTAAACTTACCTGGGTAGAGAAAAACAATCATCTGCAATATTGGGGATTCCTCTATTCCTCTAGCGTAAGGCCTATCCTTACCTCCCAAAATTAAGAAAACAGGGTTTTTGAATAACAGACCCTGGTTTGAGGCCTTTTTTGTGACATGGGCGTTAAATCATTGTGGTGCTAGAATGCGACATTGGTGGTGAAAGGGTTAAAGGAACGTAGAGGAATACTTTAAAGATTTATACCAATTTGGTTTGCGTGGGTTCGGCGAGTTGTAAAGTGTGAATGTCTAAACGCAATGTACGCTATCTCATACTCTCGTTTTGAACGGTTGTGAAAGGAAGCAATCGGCTACTGTTGAATGAGTTAAGTAATGTTAAGTAATCCGTATGTTTGTGTGTATGTAATTTGTGTGCGTGTATGTGTATGTATGTAATTTGTGAGCGTGTGCGCGAATGTGAGTGTGCGTGCGCCCACGGACGCGCTTCCAAGCAGGTGTGTGAGTGTGTTCTGTGTGGGTATATCTGCTTGCATGTGTATGAGTGTATGCGTGCACAGGAGAGATTGTGTTCGCTAGAGTGGGGGGGGGGGGGGTGAGTATGTGTCTGTGAGTGTGAGTACACGTGAGTGCTTTGTGTGTGCGTGTTCGCGTGTTTGTACAAGTGTATGCTTGAGTAAGTTTGTGTGCGTTTCAGTCAGAATGTGTTTTCTGTGTGTTTGATGAAATGTGTGTGGGTATGTCTGTGTGCAAGAACGCGTTCACGTTCGTGCGTGCACGTACGTGCGTGTGTGTCTGTTGTGCGTGTGTGTCTGTTGTGCGTGTGTGTGCGTGTGTGAGTGTTTCAATACTGATTGTAAAGCGCTTTGTGCTCGATAAAAAGCGCTATATAAATATCCGTTTATTATTATTATTATGCTTCTGTATGTATACAGAAAATGTAAGCAAATAAAGCAATGTTCCTCCAAAATGAAATGATCAGGTTCCACCCTTTCACCGCCAAAGTCGCATTTTAGCACCACAGTGATTTAACACCTATGTCACTAAAAGGTATCGAATCAGGGTCTATTATCCAAAGACCCTATTGTTTTAGGAAGTAAGGATAGACTTTATTTTATATGTCACAGAAGAATCTCCAATACTGCAGATGGGTTTTGTTCTCTACCCAGGTAAATTGAATGGAAATTCTTGACTGAAATATGGCTGGCAGTGAAAGGGTTAACACCCATGTCACTGAAAGGCTTGAAATTATTATCTGTTAGTGTTACCTAATTACCTTAACGTTAACCCTTTCACCACCAATGTTGCATTTATGCACCACAATGGTTTAACAGTAAAAAATAACACCCATGTCATTAAAATGTATCAAATCAGGGCCTGTTATCCGAAGACCCTATTTTCCTAATTTTGGGAGGTGAAGATAGGTCTAATGTTAGACATGTCACAGGAATTCCCAATATTGCAGATTTTTATTTTTTTTCCCAGTTAAGTTTAACTCACTCGGGACTGGCCGAATTATTTCCCCTTGTTCTGTGGGGACTGGGCATTTGACTAGGTTCGTAAAATAATCACCAAAACCAAGTTATGAAGAGTTAGCCATTAATATTTTCAGAAAATATTAGCAACACCATGCATGCACTAAACGATCGTAAAATATCAGATTCCTTACCTTAATCGTTTGTCTCCTATTGACGAAAACAGCTAACACATAGAAAGAAGGAAAATTTCACATTCCAATCTTTGACCCCCCTCTACAACCAAAGCTGAATGTAAACTATGCAATGATTGGTTGATTTCAAGAGAGGCAAGGTCAAAGCAAACTGAAAATAGGTTATGACTTCGCACCGGAAAGCTGGTTACACGCCAGAAATCAAAACCTCTTGAAAACTCTTATGAGCCGGAGCCGGGCCATTCATCCTAAACGGTTGTGCGAGCCATGAGCCGGATCTGTCTCATTCGTCCTGAGTGAGTTAATGGTATTTGGGGGGGGGCTAAAAAAAAGCTGGCGGTAAAAGGGTTAAATGTTGTTCATTTTTGGAGATCAGGAAAGGCCTTATTTGATACATGTCATAGGGGGGTTCACAGTATTACAGATGACAATTTTTTTTTTAGTTAGTCAGGTAATTAGGACAGAAGATTTTTGGCATAAAAATGGTTGGCTACGAAAGGGTTAACTTAGATACAGAAAAGGAGTTGCTTCCCTTCGCTCAGGCAGTGGCTGTTTAACCAAACACTATGGACAGGTTTTTGAGTCATGGAAATTAGAAATGACTTTCTTTTTTTTTTTTTTTTGGGGGGGGGAGGGTTGATGTGTGTGTGAGAGAGAGGGAGAGAGAGAGAGAGATGTTATCACTATCTGGGACCAGATTGTGAAAGACAAAGACAACATGTACCTACATCGGTCATCAGTACAGTAGGAACCTCCCTTATCAAACCTTCAAAAATCATCCAAAATGTGCTCTTATAAGGGACTTAGGGAGGGGTCTTATAATGGAGGTAATTGTAATACTTGCAAAGAAGGGCAATGTCTCAGAGAAGTAGGTCTTATGTGGGAGGGAGTCTTATAAGGGAGGTTCCTCTGTACTAGTAATACCATTAATACTAGTGTGATTGTTGTGTCAGCACCTTCTTTTTTTTCAAAGTGCAATGACGGTTATTGTACTGTTGCTGTGTTTAGAAGCTGAACCAGGTCGTGCTGTGGGACAAGATCATCGTGCGAGGGGAAAACACTGTTTAAAGTGGTGTCATTGAGCACTTAGTGCTGCAGCATGAGGGTTTGGTTGGCCCTTGATGTCTGTACTGTTGCTGTGTTCAGAAGCTGAACCAGGTGGTGCTGTGGGACAAGATCATCGTGCGAGGGGAAAACACTGTTTAAAGTGGTGTCATTGAGCACTTAGTGCTGCAGCATGAGGGTTTGGTTGGCCTTTGATGTCTGTACTGTTGCTGTGTTCAGAAGCTGAACCAGGTGGTGCTGTGGGACAAGATCATCGTGCGAGGGGAAAACACTGTTTAAAGTGGTGTAATTGAGCACTTAGTGCTGCAGCACGAGGGATTGGTTGGCCCTTGATGTCTGTACTGTTGCTGTGTTCAGAAGCTGAACCAGGTGGTGCTGTGGGACAAGATCATCGTGCGAGGGGAAAACACTGTTTAAAGTGGTGTAATTGAGCACTTAGTGCTGCAGCACGAGGGATTGGTTGGCCCTTGATGTCTGTACTGTTGCTGTGTTCAGAAGCTGAACCAGGTGGTGCTGTGGGACAAGATCATCGTGCGAGGGGAAAACACTGTTTAAAGTGGTGTAATTGAGCACTTAGTGCTGCAGCATGAGGGATTGGTTGGCCTTTGATGTCTGTACTGTTGCTGTGTTCAGAAGCTGAACCAGGTGGTGCTGTGGGACAAGATCATCGTGCGAGGGGAAAACACTGTTTAAAGTGGTGTCATTGAGCACTTAGTGCTGCAGCATGAGGGATTGGTTGGCCCTTGATGTCTGTACTGTTGCTGTGTTCAGAAGCTGAACCAGGTGGTGCTGTGGGACAAGATCATCGTGCGAGGGGAAAACACTGTTTAAAGTGGTGTAATTGAGCACTTAGTGCTGCAGCATGAGGGATTGGTTGGCCTTTGATGTCTGTACTGTTGCTGTGTTCAGAAGCTGAACCAGGTGGTGCTGTGGGACAAGATCATCGTGCGAGGGGAAAACACTGTTTAAAGTGGTGTCATTGAGCACTTAGTGCTGCAGCACGAGGGATTGGTTGGCCCTTGATGTCTGTACTGTTGCTGTGTGCAGAAGCTGAACCAGGTGGTGCTGTGGGACAAGATCATCGTGCGAGGGGAAAACACTGTTTAAAGTGGTGTCATTGAGCACTTAGTGCTGCAGCACGAGGGATTGGTTGGCCCTTGATGTCTGTACTGTTGCTGTGTGCAGAAGCTGAACCAGGTGGTGCTGTGGGACAAGATCATCGTGCGAGGGGAAAACACTGTTTAAAGTGGTGTAATTGAGCACTTAGTGCTGCAGCATGAGGGATTGGTTGGCCTTTGATGTCTGTACTGTTGCTGTGTGCAGAAGCTGAACCAGGTGGTGCTGTGGGACAAGATCATCATGCGAGGGGAAAACACTGTTTAAAGTGGTGTCATTGAGCACTTAGTGCTGCAGCACGAGGGATTGGTTGGCCTTTGATGTCTGTACTGTTGCTGTGTGCAGAAGCTGAACCAGGTGGTGCTGTGGGACAAGATCATCATGCGAGGGGAAAACACTGTTTAAAGTGGTGTCATTGAGCACTTAGTGCTGCAGCATGAGGGTTTGGTTGGCCCTTGATGTCTGTACTGTTGCTGTGTGCAGAAGCTGAACCAGGTGGTGCTGTGGGACAAGATCATCATGCGAGGGGAAAACGCCATCCTGAACCTGAAGAACGCCAACACCAAGTACTACTTCTGGGACTATGGCAACGGACTGAAGTGAGTTATAATATAATACAATATAAAACAATACAATGCAATGCAGTACAATGCAATACAGTACAATGCAATGCAATACAATACAGTACAATAGTAGACCTGTTTACTGTACGCAATTTCCATACAATCTCACAAAATTTAAGGTCATTGTACGAATCGCAAATGAAAAATACGAAATTCACCACATCGAGCATGCAAATGTTATCCACGTGCCGAATTCATTTGCGGGTCCACCTGTCACCAGTTTGTAACCCTGTCCGCTGTGTCTATAGTCTGCTTCTCCTTTCTGATTGGCTGAGAGTGCCCATTGGTAGTTCTCGTTTTCGATATCTAGCATGGTTTTGCGGTGGCCATTTTTCCGCTTTGGCGACACGGCTGCTGACAGCGATGCGAAAGTAGGATACACACAACAAATGTGGCGATATCGGTAGCGCCTGCATCGAAACCACAGTGGATTGAGAAGTTTAGGCCTTCTAAGAGTTAGGCCTATCAAAACCAAATGAGGAGGCCGTCAGTCGTTTCACAGGTGGCGTTATACATGACAGTGACACTGCAAGAAAAATAATGATCTGCAAAATTTGGAAGGTATGGTCTGTGTAAATACTGGTGTTTCTATCGAACAATGGGACAAGTCATATCCTGTTGTGATTACAACCGTTTGTGATTCTGGAGTGCAGAAGGCGTCAGCACTTAATTACTTTCTCTTCGTAGGCTAATCCTAGTCCTTCTTTTTCTCCTTCTCCTTAGGTAGTCAGCTTCATCAAGTTGAAGATTCTGCTGCCCTACCCTTGGGCTGGATCATGCATCAACAGTCCTTAGCATTTTCATTTAAATACTCTCTCTCTCTCTCTCTCTCTCTCTCTCTCTCTCTCTCTCTCTCTCTCTCTCTCTCTCTCTCTCTCTCTCTCTCTCTCTCTCTCCTATCTCTCTCTCTCACACTCTCTCATCACTACACTCAGACACACACACACACACACACACACACACACACACACACACACACACAATATTTACTATCATTTAGTGCATGGTGTTAGTAATCATATCTGAAAATATCAGTCCATAACTTTTCATAACTTTTTTGTGGTGATGTGTTTTCGAACCTAGTTAAATGACCCGCCCGAAACGGTTGTAAGGGGAAACAACTGGCCAGTGCCGAGTGAGTTAAAAGGGATGTTCTACTGTAATAGATTTTGATATAATTAAAAAAAAAAGGGAAACAATATCTTATCGTCAGTTTCAATAATTGTATTGTCTTTACAGAGACAACGACAATGTCACTCTGTCTCTGTCAGGAAACGTCATGCCTAAGAGCACATACACAAATATGCGGAAGTTCTGCAAGGTAACCCCGTAAATAAGTAAGAGAAAGAAGGGAAAAATAGCTGCGCACGTTTCCGCACGGAAACACATCCGCTTATTTTTCTTTCTTTCTTTTACTTATTTACGGATAAGCGCATGGGGTTTATGCAGGCTAACACTGGCTCACACACTCTCTAACTTGGTCTACTGTATCATGTTATTTTGTACTATTTTACGCTGTATGATATCGCCCATTTCATGCTTGTTGTCACAGAGGCAACGACAATGTGACGCTGTCGCTGTCATGGAACGTCATTCCTAATGCCGGCACTCTGCCCAAGGTGATGGGGAAAGGTCGGCACCGCATCCAGTTCCCCAGCGACTATACTTCTGGAAGGTTCTAGAACACTCCCCCTCCATGGCCCTTCGTTGCGTGCGTGTGTGTGTGTGTGCGTGTGAAAGTTTGTCGTGGTCTAAAACACTTAGCTTCAACAAAGACTGATATATTATCTGTATTGTTCCAAAAAAATCGGGACTTTACTGGTGTTGCACTGCCCTCGGGCATTGCCTCCAGCATCGTTCCCACCATCTTTACATCTACTAATGTCCCATATGTGTCTGTTCCAGACCGGAGGACGTTAAACAGGGCCTGTATTCACGTTGAGATAGCATGAGACTTAGCATGATGCTAACTTAGAAGCTCTTCCAATGTCCTATAGGATTTAATATGACTTTTGGAAGAGCTTCTAAGTTAGCATCATGCTAAGTCTCATGCTATCTCAACGTGAATACAGGCCCAGATTTACTAGATTTACTAAAGACTGATCTCTGCCTGACTGCATACACAACTCACGGTAGTTGTGTGAGTGAAGCCAGATGTTAAACCTGCCACGCACACCACCCCCTCCCCTCTCCCTCCCTGGACCTAGGCATGCTAAAGCAAGGTTTGTGTGGTCTTTAACCCTTTCACCGCCAGACATTTTTCAGCAAAAAAAATCCACTAAAAGTTTTTACTAAAATTTACCTGGGTAGAGACAAAAATCTGTGTAGTAAACTAATATTGGGGATTCCTCTGTGGCATATTGAAAGGCCTATCCTTACCTCCCAATATTAAGAGAATAGGGTCTTTGGATAACAGACCCTGATTTGATGCCTTTTAGTGACATGGGTGTTAAATCATTGTGGTGCAAAGATTGGCAGTGAAAGGGTTAAGGTCGGTGAAACGTTTGTAAAAAAAAAACGAGACACTATTTCTGTGCCCTTAAAAAGTTTGTAAAAACAGCCATTTTGCCTAAGGTTAAAAAGTCTTTATGTTGATCAGTCAACTGACTTCTCTTTCTGGGTGCATTCTTTCATGACCGGGTCTGTTGTGAACAAAGAGCCTTTGCCTGCTTCTCAAAAAAATTCAGAAATCGGTCTTTTAAAGTTTCAGTTCAAACGACGTCGGATCGATCGGTCTCATAGCAGACGATGCAAGGGAAATAACTATTCATTCTATACAGTGGAACCTCCCTTATAAGACCTCCCATATAAGACCTCATTGCTCTTCTTTGTAAGTATTAAAATTACCTCCCTTATAAGACCCCTCCCTTATAAGACCTCATTTTTGGATGATTTTTGAAGGTCTTATAAGGGAGGTTCCACTGTATTACCGTTCTTGACTAAACATCCGGGTACTTGACATGCTGGCTTTAAGCTGGATGTACTGTCACTTGTTTTTGCCTTACGAAGTTAGAATAGCTGAAATAGCTGGAAAAAAGATCCCGGGAAGGGGGATGGGGACAGAGGACAACCATTCAAGCAAAAGGGCAAACAACATTTTAAAGATTTGTAAGGACAAAAAGAGAATAAGCCCTGTTTAGAGTGACTTGTAGCTGTTTGATTGCCCTGATGAACCTGCCGAATGAGCTTTGAAAGTAGTGAGTCTTGAGTTTAGCTTTGAGACTAGAGATAGTTGGTTCATGGTGGAGATCGACTGGGAGGGAATTCCAAACAGCAGGGGCACTGAAACTTCAGTTCTTTTTGTAAGGACAAAAAGAGAATGAGCCCTGTTTAGAGTGAGTTGTACCTGTTTGATTGCCCTGATGAGCCTGCCACTCTCCCTTCCTGGACAGACATGCTAACGGGTGAGTGGTAGGAAGGGATGCCAGTGAATTGTGGCTTTAAGCTGGGAGCTAGGTGCCCTGTCTTTGCGAAGTTAAGTGTTTTGGGTCTTGTTTTTTTGGAATATGTATCATTGTGTGTGTGTGGTTTTGATTGTACACGTGTTGTTGTAAGGAGGCTGTGTGTGTTGAAGTTTAAATATTATTGTCTTGTTACTCTCCCTCTTTAAAGCAACATTTACTGACTTCATAAAAAAAAAGTCAAAATGAAAATCTCAAACGGAGGGAGAAAAAAAAATCAGGGAAAGAAAACATAGATTGCAGAACATTATTATTTTCAGTTTCAAGAACAGAATAGATGAGGTCCTCGGGGACTATATGTGAGTCACCCGCTGCGTGCCACAGCCAGTGTGTCTGCTGCAGACCGCCCGTGTGAACAGTCATAGAAATAAGAGCAATCAAAAGACTGCTAGGTTGTAGCCCAAAGTTAGGCTAGTTAGTTTCCTGATCAAAAGATCAGCAACAGGCCTCGCGGCCTATATACGCTGCACAGCTATACTATACTATTATGTTGCATACATCCCAAATCCACTAAACACTGTTTAAAGAAGCTGACAATGGAAACTAGAAATCTTAGATCTCCAGGATTTGTGGAGATCTTCGCTTTTTACCTTCAGTGAAAAACCTTGTCTTGTGTAAATAGGAATTGTTCGGAAATAATTAAGGGGAGTAATTTCAAGGTGTGTGTAAATGATCCTGCCTAGCTGAGTGGGGACAAACAGGGGAAGTTACGCTGGCTTCATTAGCCGTCGCCTTGTGTGTTTGAGTTGACACACATGACAAATAATACAGTGTGTCATTCTAAAGTTTACGTCATTTATATTAATGACACATTTTGCAAGTTCGATTAGTTTGTGGCCACTTCTAACCACCCCTCATTTCTCGGGAAAAAAAGTTTGCAAGTAGCTCACTCGCATCCTTGTTTATGTCTTCGACGCCATGGTTACTATGGTTTTGTCCCTCTCTGATCGAGGTAAGCAACTCTAATTTTCACTAAATTCTCTCCCCTAGTTGTTTTTTTTATCAAAGAAACCACTAACTGAGTATACTTTTTGAAATTAGCTCTGTGCTGTGAAAAGAATAAAACAAAAGTAAAAGATTGTGCTGGTTTACTTTTTGTCCCAATGGGGGACAGACAGTGTATGAGCATGGTACATAGAGGGTTTTTTCTGAAAATTGTCTATTGTCTCAAGTACAAGACTGACCTTGTCAAATTTTAAAGTAATGTCACTTTGCATCAGCTAGGCATAAGCATATGCATTGAAACATGACGCTCAGAACTGTCCCTCGATTTCAAGGACTTGTTTGTTTGTTCTTTCTTGTCCTACAGAGGAGCCCTGGTGCATTGTGATGTATCAATTTTGAAATATTGCGTCTTCAGTTGTTGTGTCCTTTTCTGCTTTTTTATTGTTTCGTTTCTTTGCGTGTTGTATTTTCATTAGCTTTTAATATTAGTTTCTCAGTTTGTAATGTCAAGGGAAAGGAGATAGATGCCTTTATAATTTTTATTAGATGTGCAATTTTCAGCTTTCATTTCATCCATTTAAGTTTTTGTTCATTTTTGCAAGTTTGGTCATAAAGGGCAGGAGGTCGAGTATTAACAGGTCTGCGCGTTGGTTGGGTGCAGCGCGTACCCCCCCTTGAAATCGTAGAGAAATCACGTCATGCTTGCGTCATTATTTGCGTCATTTTGAGGGGTACGCAACCCCCCTTGGTACTCTAGCACGTTTGGGTGGAATTCTGTAGATGTCTCTTTTAGTCTTTATTAGTTCTTCATTCCTTTTTTGTGCGATATTTGGGGGTCATATTTTTTTCATTTTGCAGAATTTCGGGGGAAAAGGGGAGTGTTTTTTTGTAGTGTTCCTATGTGTTTTGCTTAAAGTGGAACACACTCGCCCCGTGGGGGTACTGGGAGTCTTTCTTGCTAATAGTTTCCCCACCTTCTGGAAGTTCTGTGCTTGTAGCTTCCTCTAATCTGTCACTCTCTTTGACTCTGCCCTTTCCCTTTGCTTGCTGTCATCTACTATCTTTCTGCCTTACCGGTCCATTCCCCTGTTTTTGTTCTGGAAATTCTAACAAAGATTTTCTCCAACTGTTTCTTAGTTGGGGGCATAACGGCAGCATGACTCATCTGCGCTCATATGACAAGAAACAGCAATTGAAGAAGAAGAAGAACACAAAAAAAGGAACTTATTTTTTGCATTGATCATGTAGGTTCCTGTATATGTATCTATTTCGTTGATATCATTTTATTTATTTTTTTGTTTTTTTTGTTTTTTTAATGCGTAAAATTGAGAACATGACAGAATGACGAAAGAGGAGAAGATGTGAAAAACCAATATCAAAATGGAGAGATAGTCTGATTGTGTAAATGGTTTTGCGCAAGCAAACTTCAAACTTTCATTATTTATCCGTGTTTTGTTGGATTCAGTTCATTAAGTTTGGATTGGAATTTTGGATCAATAAGCAGTGTAGAAGAGGCAATGTTTAGCAATGATAATAATTGGTCTGTAAGCGAAATGTTTCTGTTGTGTATGTATTAATATCTGATAAGTGTTTTTGAAATATTGTTGAAACTAATTGCTGGTGCTTGGGTAGTGTGTGGCTTTGGGTGACTTTGTGTTTGGAGCAAGATTTGTAATTTATTTTTTACTAGCGCAACGCCGAGTACCGGTAACGCCTAGTAACGGTAACGCCAAGTACTGGTAACGCCGAGTACAGCAAATTTGAAGCGATTCGGTTAAGAAAACGGCGGAGTTATAAGGCCCCGTTTCCCGTTGGCGCTGCTCTGAGAGTGACGCGCTCTCCCGATTATCTTCAAATTTGCTGCCAGGCTTTGCCCCTGCCACAGCAAGCGTGACAGCAAATTTGAAGCGATTCGGTTAAGAAAAACGGCGGAGTTATTTGTGAAAAAGTGAAGCGGCGTATATCGCGCGCGTTTCTGCATCGACTCGCTTCCGGTTTGGCACATCGATAGTCACCGTCCCCGGTCATCTACCTGCCAAATTCGAGGGCAATCCGTCCAGAAATACTGGAGATATGGGGGCCGAGAGGCCGGTGGATATGCGTTTCGCACATTTGCCAAACCGCGCAAATGACACGGCCGCCTTGGTTGCCGTTGCCATCGCCCCGTTAGGGCTCACAGCAAATTTGAAGCGATTCGGTCGAAAAACGGCGGAGTTATAAGGCCCGTTTTGTGTTTCAGACAAACAGACACACACACACACACACGGACACTTGGCTTTTTATTATATGATTGTTGAAATGTTGGTTGGTTGTAGGTTTATTCCTTCTAATGAATATAATTATTTGGTTGAAATTAATATTGACAGTTCGTTGTTGTATCTTTTCAAGGTGTGTAACTGAAAGTGCGCTGCCAATCAAATGAGTGTGTGTACCATTATGATATGTCAATTACTTTGGTGTCTTTGCGAGAATGAAAATTAAAGAAAAGATGGTGAAAAAATATCTCATTTTGTCGGTGTTTATTAATTTGCACTTTAATTAAAGGCACAATGTGTGTGAGTTAAATAGATAATCGCAGAAAGAACTATTCAGACTTTTCTTTTTCATAGTATAGTGTACCGTATTTTATTAACTTTTTTCCCAGTCTGAGATCCCTGTGCCTTATTATGTGACTGATAATATAGTAAGAAAATAAAGTAACAAAATCTGAATTTGAGTTAAATTTGGGGGGCGCACCTTATAATCAGGTGCGCCTTATAGTCCGTAAAATACGGTATTAGAACTGAATTTACTTTCCAATCTTGTATAAGTTCTTTTGGTGTGTGTTCTTCTTTTTACCACTGGTCCAGTTTCCTTGGTGCAAAAGCAAGCTTTGCATGCTAGGGTTTGATTCCTATTTAGAGGTAAACTTTTTAAAAGCTTATTACTCATTTATTCATTGTTACCACCTCACCTTGATCAAATCTTTTTCAAGAAAAAAAAAGTTGTTGTTTTTTGTTTTCATTCATTATAATCATCTTTTGTGCATTTTGTAATGTAGTCTAGTAGCGTTGTGATGTTTTTAGTTCAATTACTGGGAATCAATCAGATCTGTGTAAACTTATTCAGTGGAACCTCTCTTATAAGACCTTCAAAAATCATCCAAAATGAGGTCTTATAAGGGAGGTAATTTTTTTTTATATTAAACGTTTTTATTCGGTTTTTTCATTTAAATATACATAACCAAAGAAAAACAAACAAATATACATACATACATACATACATATATACACAATACACATATACATAAACAAACATATATATCAGACTAAGGAAGAAAAAAAAAATGAAATCAACACCTAAATCAAAAAGGAAATACTTTAAGAAACGCGGGTATTAATATAAACTATGATGCCAGTACCAAAACACAAAACAAAAAAAGTAGATTACAAAATCACAGAAGAAAAACACACACACAAAAAAAAAAAAACCAACACACCCAACAACAAGTCCCTTGGAAAAAAAAAAAAAAAAAAAAAACCCCATAAGGCCTCTGTTTTACACATCAGAGTAAGCTTCCGTTTACAGTTATTTACCTTGTACCTCAAGAAATAAGGGGTTTGTACAGTGACCATTTGGAAGTAAAGTCTTCATATGCCATATTTCTGCGTGCAATATATTCCTCGATTTTGAAACGATATTTTAACCTGCAGACAAAAACATTTAATACAGGAGGCTGACTGTTCAGTCTACATTTATATATATATTGTTTGGCATGTAGCATTATGGAATAAAAAATATTATCAATGCGCATGTTTTTATCATATCCAGCAATAACTAATGATTTCGTCAAATTTAAATTAATAACATTCTCACACTTCTCTTTTAATAAGTTTGCCAGTGTTTTCCAAAACTCTTGGATTATTGGGCATTCCCAGAACATATGAAATATGCTATCTTTGGAGATGGCACAAAAGCTACATCGATCTGTGTTTAATACACCCATCGACTTCAATATTACATTGGTTCCTAGGCATCTGTGGATGATTCTTAATTGAAACCACTTAAGATTAACATCAGATATTTTGTTAAGAAACAAAAAACATTTCTTCCAATCAATATCAATGTTCAGTTTTTCATTCCACTTTGTACACCCTTTTACATGGACATCATTGGCAATAAGTGTGTCATAATATAGTTTGGATCCTCTATGAATGGACAGCAGTGTTTTAAGGCACATGGGTGTATCAAAACATTTATTATTCTTAACAGAAATATTTGTCTTTCTTACATATGTTGATAATGCTGCTCTATAACCATTAAATGTTACAAAATCTACATCAATGTTGTATTTATGAGTAAAACATTCAAAAGACAAACAATTCCCATTATCATCCAGAAAATGTGCTATGCAGTATACATCTTTATGTATAAATCTTTTCCCTGGAATGAAACATTTTCCAACTAATATTCTTTTATTATAAAAAACTGGATCAGCCAAAAGTTCATCTGAGTTTTTGTGACAGGTTTTATAAAATAGTAATTTATATGAATCAAAAACATCGGCCCAAAACAAGTTTGTTTTACGGAATGTTGACACAATTTCTGGTCCATAGTTTTGTATTTCCTCAAGTAGAGGGAAATTAAATGTAGCAATAGCTTTCCATTTATGATTGCTTTTTTGGTATTTTCTCATCCAAGTTAATTTTAAAGCAGAGGCAAACGTTTTCAATTCTGGTAAACCAAGACCCCCATTTATCATACTCTTATGTACAGTTTTTCTACTTATTTTATCACGTTTATTATTCCACACAAATTTATAGCACATATTTTGTAGAGTTTGAAAAAAATTGTCGGGGGGGGTAGGCAGCAGGATCCACAAATGAATTAACTTTGACAAAATAAGAGATTTAAGGACTGCAACCCTGCCCATAGGAGTAAGCTGTCTTCGAACCCAAATTTTGAATAAATTTGTTATATCAGCTAGTTTTTCTGCGTAGTTTAATTTTGAACAATTTTTTAAATCATTTGTAAACCAAATCCCCAGAATTTTGATTTTTGGTGGATTCCACTCTATGTTCAGGTGATCCATATATTGTACCTCACAGTTTTTCCTGCTGCCTATCCAAATGGCACTCGTTTTCTCATAATTCATGAATAGACCTGACTTACTTCCAAATGTCTCCACAGTATTTATGCATGCTTCAAATGATTTTTTATCCCCTCCCAATAAAAATTCTGTGTCGTCTGCATACTGGGAAAGTTTATGCTCTACGTTATTGATTGTTATTCCGTGTATATCTTTATTTTCTCGTATCATTGTAGCTAATATTTCAATGCATAAAACGAACAGGTATGGTGAAAGTGGATCCCCTTGACGACAACCCCTTTTAATACTAAACCAATTAGATATTTGGCCATTAACAAGAACACACGAATTGATGTTTCTATAAAACGTTTCTATCCATTTACATACATCTTTTCGGAAACCGAAAGCTTTTAAAAACTTTGAAGAGGAAGTCCCAACTAACTGAATCAAACGCCTTCTCTAGATCTATGTTCAACAAAAGCCCGGGTAAGTTATGCTCATCTAAATATGCAATTGTGTCATAAATTAATCTAATATTGTCCCCTATATACCTATTCCGAATAAACCCTGAGGGAGGTAATTTAATACTTACAAAGAAGGGCAATGTGTTAGAGAAGTAGGTCTTATGTGGGAGGGAGTCTTATAATGGGAGGTCTTATAAGAGAGGTTCCACTGTAAGGGGAGGGGGGGGGAACACAATTCAATAACAATCACTGGACAGCTCTACTACACGAGTGATTTTTACTACAGTGGAACCTCCCTTTTAAGACTTCCCCTTATAAGACTCCCTCCCATATAAGACCTACTTCTCTGAGACATTGCCCTTCTTTGTATTACAATTACTTCCCTTATAAGACCTTGTTTGGGATGATTTTTGATAGGTCTTATAAGGGAGGTTCCACTGTATTATAATGTTATCGGTGCGTGACTAACGTAGAGGTCATAGCACAAACTTCTATAGCCTGCGGCTAATAATCCCCCCCCAAATTACAGAACACTACATGGACCTAATGATTCGCGAAATGCAGCAATGATTTGCATGTGACGACTGAAATCGATTTTGCACAGTTTGTTCAATCATAATTTTTGGTGGTTACCTGCTTTTTGTTATCCAATAAGGCATTGTGCACATTTTGTATGTCATCCAATAAGCATGGGTGAAAGTTTTCCTTCTCAGCAAGGATTTCCTTAGTTTCAAAATCAGAAAATAAAGAATTCCTTATTTTTAAAATTTGAAGGAGAGAAAAAACTAGAAATCGACCGATTTGATCAACCAAAGGCCACAAAGTGTGGCTGCTCCTTAGAACTTTCAACTTTCAAAACATTTCATAAGTGAAAGACCTCAGGAGAGCTCACAAAATTGGCATTTATGATTTTATCTGTATATTCTTGTCAGCTTCCGGGATATTTGCCCCAAAGATCCCCCAAGCAGGTGGCTGCCCCTACACCCCACCGACGCCTAAGCGGCCCCTGAACACCCCCCACCCCACCTTCCTTATTTCAAAATCTGTCACTTTCACCCATGAATAAGGCATTGTGCACATTTTTTATGAAATCTGATAAGGCCAGGCATGGTAGACCTGTGAATCGCGGAAAATCCGCGAAACAGTTTGAAACTAAATTATTAAAAAATGCATTGAAACGGCATGAAAAAGTGAAAATTTCACTCATTTATTGAATTTTCTTCATCCCCCTGGATCCCCGGCCATTTTCCTTGAAAACCACTTTGCCCCCACTGCCATGCCTGAAGGCGTGCACATTTATGAAAACTTCTGAACAGAAATCCATACGCAATCCGCAAAAAAACTAAATCTGGAAGTCAGAAATATGGAGTGTGCACTTTACATGTGGAAACCCATCCACATGACATCCCATCCGCTCATTTCTTCTTTTTTAATACTTTATTTGCGAATAGGCCTTATTCGGAAATAACTCTTCCTGGCTTATTTGGCGTTGGTAAGAGTGATCTCCCTTGAATTGTTTTACACTTTCCTTCATATTTTTACTTGCACACACACACTTCTTACTTGCAGTGTGTGCGTCAGCACGCACGAGTGTGTGTGTGCGTGAATGTATACAAAATTATGCACACAAAATTACACACACTCTTTCTCTCTCTCTCTCTCTCTCTCTCTCTCTCTCTCTCTCTCTCTCTCTCTCTCGCTCTCTCTCTCTCTCTCTCTCTCTCTCTCTCTCTCTCTCTCTCTCTCTCTCTCTCTCTCTCTCTCTCTCTCTCTCAATCTTGAATAAGACTCAAGAGGAAGATTAAATAAGAGGTTTGTGTGTTGTGTGTCTGACCTTGAGACAGAAACAGAGAGAGACTCAGAGAGAGACATTTGGTTTTGCTGGTTGTGTGTGCACTCATATGTGTGTGTCTGTGTGCGTGCGTGGGCACGCGCGCGCGTGTATGTGTGTGTGTGTTCGTGCGTGAATGTAGACAAAATTATGCGTTGCACACACAGACTTGTATGGTGTGTGTGTGTGTGTGTGCACGCACACACACACACACACACACATACACAAAACACAGCACAAACCTCTTATTCAATCTTCCACTTATTCAAGTTATTCAAGATTGAGAGAGAGAAAGAAAGAGTGTGTGTAATTTTGTGTGCATAATTCTGTACACACACACACGCTCGCGCGTGCTGACGCACGCACGCGCGTGCTGACGCACGCACGCGCGCACGCACACACGCACACACACACACACTGCAAGTAAGAAGTGTGTGTGTGCAAGTAAAAGTATAAAGGAAAGTGTAAGACATTTCAAGGGAGATCACTCTTACCAACGCGGATCACTCTGCCTGATTTGATTTACTCAGTAGGTCTATTGCGGGTGGGTTTTTCATACGGAAGTTGCGCGTCAATGTGTACAGACCCTAATTCAGTTGAAACAAGCTAACGTTAACCACCTTTCATGATGTGTCACTTTCATTTTCCGCTTCAATACATGTTAGGTGTGTTTGAGTCGACATTTCTGAGATTAATGCTGACACATTCATAGGGGGTGCTTTTTTTTCCGGCTACACCTGATTTCCATTTTTTTTTTTTTTTTTTTGGGGGGGGGGGGAGTGCCCCAAAATGTCTTCCAGGTTTTTCTATGCTCAAGTAGAGGAGAAGGGGGGGGGGGGGGGGGGCGGGGTGCTTCTCTGAAGACCCTCAGGCCTCTGTTGTCCAGCTCTCCGTAGAGTTTCTATGCACTGGTTAGGCCC
>CM065692.1:49633818-49656318 GCA_017654935.2 Phymorhynchus buccinoides | reverse complement strand
ACAGAAACTGTTGACAAGAAAGAAAGAAAAAATGGTGAAGAAATAGAAACTGAGTATCATCATGCATCTATAAACACTTTGCTTATTGCACTTATGTGTAGGCCTGTGCTGCTGTTGCTTGCATTGTACAGTGGAACCTCCCATTATAAGACTCCCTCCCGCATAAGACCTACTTTACTGACACATTGCCCTTCTTTGTAAGTATTAAAATTTCCTCCCTTATAAGACCTCATTTTGGACGATTTTTGAAGGTCTTATAAGGGAGGTTCTACTGTATTGGAAAACATTCTGCTTGTGACAGAACTCTTATTTGTGTAAAGGAATACGCCGACAAAGAAAAAGCGGCAAATTTTACAGAGAAAAAATGGGGGGGGGCAGCGCATCAGTGTATGTAACATAAGAGATGGGAGTACGAATGAAAACGATATGATGGAAAATTGCTAAGCAGCAGTAATGGAACAAGAAAAACGCAATCAGCTGTCAATGAGGCGTTATACTACTCCTTGCCGACACGAAAGGGCAATAATTTTAGGCCCGATCGAAGTGCCGATGCCATGCCCCCTGGTGACAAGTCAGGAGCAGATAACTTTCTGTGGTACTACTACATGTATAGGGGAAGACGGGGTAAAAAAGCGCATGGGCGGGTAAGAAGCCCACCCCAATTATCTCATGAAATAAAGAAGATTTCAGTCAAATTTGCCCATGAGACGAATGCTAGACATTAACGCTCGTCTCATGGGCAAAATGAGACTGAAATTTGCTTCATTTCATGAGATAATTGGGGTGGGCTTCTTACCCGCCCATGCGCTTTTTACCCCGTCTTCCCCTAGTTCCTGACAGGCAAGGGCAATAATCTTACGTAGGTGGCGTTCGCATCTCAGGGCACGAGACAGGGGCAGAACATTTTCGGTATAAAGCCTCATTGTGTGCCTGAAAAGTGGAACATACATCTGTATCGTTAAAAAAACTCGGGACTTTCCTGGAGTTGCACTGCCTCCGGGTATTGCCTCCAGGATCATTCCCACCATCTTTATATCTACTACTGCCCCATATGTGTCTGTTTCAGACCGGAGGACGTTAAACGGATTTTCATGCAAAGTGGAGTGTATATTATGTTGATTCAGTGGTGTGCCTTGGCGTTCACCGCTCTTGGCTAATACCGCTATGTAGACAGGCTTAGTACCTAGTAGAGGACCTGCATTTATGAAAAGCTGTCTGTTACGTCACTTAGTACCGGCCACGAACTAAGCCTCTGTGGAGAGAAGCTTTAAAGTGGGCCAAATTTTATTTATACACTGGTCAACAAAAGTTAAGTGCAGGTCTTACTTTAAGGTCGCGTGTACACGTTAACTATGATATAATTCACAAAATATATCTAGACAACACAGTGTTAGGCCTCTCATAAAGGTATCGGTACACGTTAACATGATTCACAAAATATCTCTATTTCCCCATAGCGACACAGGGTTAGGCCTCTCATAAAGGTATCGGTACACGTTAATATTATTCACAAAATATCTCTATTTCTCCCATGGCAACACAGTGTTCGGCCTCTCATAAAGGTCTCGGTACACGTTAATAATATTCACAAAATATCTCTATTTCTCCCATGGCAACACAGTGTTCGGCCTCTCATAAAGGTCTCGGTACACGTTAATAATATTCACAAAATATCTATTCCTCCCATGGCGACACAGTGTTCGGCCTCTCATAAAGGTCTCCAGTGTACACGTTAACAATATTCACAAAATATCTCTATTTCTCCCATGGCAACACAGTGTTAGGCCTCTCATAAAGGTCTCGGTACACGTTAATAATATTCACAAAATATCTCTATTTCTCCCATGTGTGACGAGGTAATGGGTTAAAAGGCTAAGTCTCTAGGGAAGACTTTAGATAATTTGCCTTTAGCCCACTTCTCTAGGGTATGGGAGATGAGCAACTTTCCCGGCCCCTTTTCATCTAATAAATTTATATTTGTGCCCGGGTTCTGGCTCGTCAGATGGTTGTAAGAAATACAAGTGGTTGAATTGCTCTAAATGGCAGACAGAGAGAAGTAAGGTTTTACATGAAATTACAAGACTCCCACTCTCATCAGTCTGACCAAAGGGTTCAGGATTATTTGACACTTGTATTTTATTTACTCCCAAAATCTGCATAAGATTATGCAACAATAATAATAAAGCAGCTCAATGGCGCCAAAACAAAATATGGTTAAAACACAATGAAATCCGAAAGGATTCACAAGACTTTTGTCTTTCTATAAGGTTCGCCCCATGCCGGAAGGGTTACTAATTATTTTCGGTGTCCGTAGGAAAGTTCAAATGATTGGCGCAGTCAGGTAGACTTAGCTGTTTGAAGTTCTGGGCTTGCTCGTCAGGTGAGAGTAGCTCCCAGTCGTTCCTATTACGGCTTCGCGGGATGGCACGGTTCAAGCGTGGTCTCCTCGCGGATTCTGGGTGCAGGTTGTCTTGGCGACGGACCCGTCTTGGTGCTTGGTGGAGTCCGGGATGATCGTCCGGCCCACGATGCCCTGCTGATAATCACAGGAGAAGGTGGATGTAGATCTCTATGGCTTAGAGACAAGGGGCTTCAGTCGGCAGGGAATTAGTGAATCCCAACCGGCTTGAAGGCTTCCCTTGTACAATAGCACTACATGTAGTTAATAAATAAACTGAATTTCAGTTAACAAACTGAGATCAGTAAAACATAAAAGGTGATCAATCCATCATCACTCTCCATCCAACACCTGGAAAGGAATGGTATCATAAAGTGCAAGATTGCGGCCCATAGGTTTCCTACTAAAAATAGTGCAAGATTGCGGCCCATAGGTTTCCTACTAAAAATAGACAAATGGGTTAGTAGGCATAAACTCCGGTTCTGGTACCAAAAGTGTTCAAGTCAAAAACACACACACACACAAATAATCAGTGCACATAAATAGAATAGAATGTTTACCACTTCTTTTCTATAACATATCTATCTACTCCTTATTCATCATTGAACATAGGATCTAGATCAAAACTAGAGTCAAACACACAAGATCTCAATCACCTGCCATCAATAATACTTACTAGTGGGCTTATGAGGACTGGTTGTGAGTGTTGCTCTAGCTACGTTTCAGCATCTTGTGTGACAACTTTTTCTCACCACTCCAATTATAGCCTTCACTTTCAAACAATGAAAGCCTGCTATTGGTGTATTACAGTCCACACGTCACAAGATTGCTGTTCTAAATGTACCGAACAATCACGCGCCTATTACATCCTTATCACGTGCCGACATTCAAATCTTTCTCGTGCTCAGAAAGGAAGGGGTTGAAAGGGGCCGACTGTGGTGGTCACTTTCTTGTGATGTGACGGTAGAAAAGGGGGGGGGGGGGGATGAAGGGAGATAACCTCGGTAGATGGTACGTGCTGACCAGGGAGAAAGAGATAACGCCCTTCCGCGGCGTTCGTTTGAAGCAGCGGGGCAATTAACGTGGCGGCTGGACAGAGAAATGTAAAGGCGAGGGGGGGGAGGGGAGAAGGGGGGGTGTAGATAAGAAATAAAGAAAGTGGGTCGCGCGGGACACTTACGTCACACCATGGCAACACAGTGTTCGGCCTAAAGGTCTCGGTACACGTTAATAATATTCACAAAATATCTATTCCTCCCATGGCGACACAGTGTTCGGCCTCTCATAAAGGTTCCAGTGCACGTTAACCTTATTCACAAAATATCTCTATTCCTCCATGGCAACACAGTGTTAGGCCTCTCTTATAATATGACTTACAACTCGCTGTGTTGCCATGGGGAAATAGTGGTATTTTGTGAATATATTAACGTACGTGTACACAGACCTTTATCAACTTATCAAGTGCTTTTGTTTTCGTTATAATCTTTATTTTAAGAAGAAAAAAAAATTCCTCAAGTAACATCCCAACCGCCCGCCCACATTTCACCAAGCGATCCCGTCACTTATCAATATCCTGATAATTCAAAACGTCATCTGGGATGACATGATTAAAAACGATGACAAGATAATTATGGCAATTTCCTCTTGACAATCAACTTTTTTTTCTATGGGGTTTTATTCCTATGTGTCCATGAAGTTATTTTCCCAAACAACTAGTGACAACCTTAATTTCGACCTTAAACTATATTTTGTTGTTAATACTATTACTAATACAGTGGTGGTTTTTTTAAAATAAAAACAATATGCAATGGTGGTATAACAAGGTTCAAACTTTTATACGATTTTTAGATTTTAAAACAGTTTGCTATTTGGCTTAGCTTACAATATATATATCATACTATGAATAGTAAATTTATTTAAGTTATTTTCATTTTTTGTTGTGGTTTTTTTCTTTATGTTGTTCGACTATGCTATGAATACTTCTAGCAGGTACACAAAAAGCGGTTCCAAACAAAAGTCTAAAATAAATCGGATTGTACTTTTTGTGTGTGTTTTTGGTTGTTTTTGTTTGTTTGTTTGTTTGTTTTTATCACCAATAAGCATTACTTAAAATCATTTGCAAAACAGGAATATACAAATAAAAAACAAACATATTCAAGTTGCTTAAAAAATTAAAAAAATTGGGGGGGGGGGGGGGGTCTGTTTACGTGTCTTTATCTGAAAATTTGCAAAACAGGAATATACAAATAAAAAACAAACATATTCAAGTTGCTTAAAAAATTAAAAAAATTGGGGGGTGTGGGGGTGTGGGGGGTGTCTGTTTACGTGTCTTTATCTGAAAATCAAACAATCTATAAAAATAAAAATTATTGTATAAAAGTATAAACTCTTGAAATGTTTTTACAAGTATACTTTCTTCAACGTACTGTGCGTACAAACAGCACTTAATTCACAGCACGGCTCTTTTACTTTCCCATAAGTATAATAGATATAAACGTGCGCACACAAGTGAAAGGGCTTTGAAGGCAGGCAGTCACTACGTGCGTGAACGGTGCAAAACCAACACACCCACCTCTCTGAATAAATCAAGGCAGTAAATCAAGGCAGTTTCCGTCTGTTTTCACCCGTGTTTACACAACAGAGGTGTGTGAGTCTATGCAATCTGGGGGCCGTTTCACAAGGGCTAACGTTACGTTGCGCTCGCTCAAATCGGCGAAAACGGTCTAAGAAACACCCTTTGTTTGCCGATAGTTCGCGTGGCGTTTTGTTCTGACCAAACACCGAGCAAGCGGCGAACTGTCCGGAACTAGTAGAGGGTGAATACGTTTCTTGTTGTTGATTGGTCCATTAAAATTTGTTTAAAATAATAATTATAAAAAAAAATACCAATCAGACAAGAGCTTGTAATATAATTCTTCCGCAAACGTTTTCTAAAGTGTTTCTTAGGCCCCGTTTGGCGTAAGCGTTATTCGCGCGGCAACCGTTATCTAGAGAAACTCGACCCTGGGCCGTATTCCACAAAAGGCTTTTGTTAGTGACAATTGTAAATTAATCTAGATATACTGCAGTATAGACGCGAAGCTTCGGAGCTTTTTCTTTTCTTTTTCATTTTCGATGGAAAAGTGAAATCTTGTTTATACCTTGGTCTTTTGTTGTCAAGAAGCACGATGTGACTCTTAAACTAAGAGCTATTGAACATTACTACCGGATTTGAACAACAGGTGGGGCGGAAGTTAGCAACGACTACGATAGCGCGCGACTACGATAGCAGAGTGGACAGCTGCTATTCCGGCTTTCTGGGCTAAAATGTGTTTATAGCGGAGAAGCCTTGCCCAACGTAGGCCTACGTCGTACAGCTCTCATTTACTATTGGCCCCCTGACTACAGGCGTAATGTCACCCAGTGATAAACGCCATTCGAGCCAAAGGCCAAAATAAAAGAACAGGTAGGCCTACAAGAACAGGAAAAACAAGTGCAACGCCGAGCGTCTGCAAAGTCCCCTCGCAGCATCGCCGAGCTACTCCAAAATCGGAATGTGTCGGCCGGACACACAGCGGGGAGACCATTGAGAACTGAAAACAGGACGCACGCACGGACGGATGGACGGCCGGAAAGAAGTGGGACATATCGGGCCTGTGACACAAAGGGCCTAGGCACAGCCGTTCAATTGGGATCATTTAGTTTCCACCTATGCACTATCGTGAAACCCACTCACCTCCTCCCCTAATGCATCTCCTTCCCCCATCCAGCCAGTCACTGAGGCAAGCAAGATGCCAGCAGTAGTCAAGTGTGAGCCACAGTGCTACAGCCAACTGTTTGCTACCCCCCCTCTCTCTCTCTCTCTCTCTCTCTCTCTCTCTCTCTCTCTCTCTCTCTCTCTCTCTCTCTCTCTCTCTCTCTCTCTCCCTCACCGCTCTCTTTCTCTCTCTGTCTCTTTCTCTGTCTCTGTCTCTGGGTGTTTCCAGCCGTGTTGGTGGAGTCTAGGCTTACGGGTTTACTTGTAATATTTACATCAAATCATCAGTCAACAGATAGAGTTTCAAACCATGAAGTTTCCAACAATGCTTTGTGAAATTTTCAAGTCATAGCCTTGGGGTTCGGACCCGTGATGTGAGCGCACGCGATCATGCGCACACGAGCGCCCAGAACAATTCATGACAACTGTGTTATAGACCATTCATCAAGAAATGTTGTGGGGAAAAACTGCATTGAAATACATGCAAAACTTCGCGAGATATTAGCGATTATGTGTTTTAGGGTTTGAACCCCGTAACTGGCGCGACCTTGACCTTAATGTAAAACTAAATACATCAGTGGATAGCTTGCATCTTGGCAAACTAGTATGCCAAATTTGATGATGATAGACTGAATAATTTTTGAGAAAAACGGACGAATAGCCGGACGGACCAGACAGAAACAATAGTTCCAATAGAACCTTCGGCTCGGGGACTAAAAACCAACGGGGTCCATATGGGAAGGGAGGAGCAACACGACACGCACACGCACACACACGCACGCACGCACACACACACGCACACACATACACACACACACACTCTCACACACCCGCGCGTGCGCACACACACACGTCACTCTCTCTCTCTCTCTCTCTCTCTCTCTCTCTCTCTCTCTCTCTCTCTCTCTCTCTCTCTCTCTCTCTCTCTCTCTCTCTCTCTCTCTCTCTCTCTCTCTCTCTCTCTCTCTCTCATAACGACACCACAAAAGAGAAGAGGTAACCTGACTGGGCTGTAAACTGAACTGTTCAAATAAAACATATATAAAAAATACCACTTACAGTGGGGGGGGGGGGGGGGGGGGGGGGTCATAATGTAGGTGTGCCAGTTTTAGCCGTGCAGGTTCCTTTCAAGTGGGGGGGTAACTTGACCTCTCGGGTCTTTTGTGTACAGACTTTAGAACACTAATTAGTGACAGGTGATCTGGGGGTGGGGAAGGGAAGGGAGTGTGGAGGGCGGAGGAGGTGAACGTAGGGGGTTTGAATTTTCGTTTGCTATTGTATGGCCTCTTTTTGGTGACAAAAAAAGAGATTATTTTAATGTTGTAAATGTAGCTTACATGACTGTGTAAACCACAAACTGACAAGTCGTTATCGTCCCAAAACAGACCTGGTAGCGCAGTACCTCCAGGATCTGCTCCTAGCACTGAATGATGGTTGCGGTGGTTGGTTGATGGTTCGTCTCACATGCGCTCTTTGTTGTAGCCGAGCGGATTAGACGTTACAGCCAACTTTCAAACTGACAAGTGGGATAAACATTCTTATTGACGTACAACCGCCTGTCGAACCCCCCTCCCCCGAGCTAATAAATACCATCCGGTATGCAATAATATCATTGTTTTAACATACAACAAACAAACAACTACACGACTCAAAGTGTAAAGTGACGTTATTTTTTTAAGAGACAAAACAAAACTACTGGATATTTCGGCGAATGCGTCTTTATCAACATAGACAAAGAAGAAAACAGCAAGCAGCAAACGTTTGGATTAAATGACAAAAAAGGAATGTTACTGAGACTAAACAAACAACACAAACGCCCATCATAGCATTTGTGGCAAATTTCCAAGTGAATTGCTCACTTTTCGTCAGGACATAGCCATGGTTGTGACACCAAAATTAAGTATCGAATTAATTAATTAAAAAGGTATGTTAACATTTGCTGTTTGCTGTTTTCTTGTTTGTCTATGTTGATAATGGCGCATTCGCCGAAATACAGTAGTTTTCATAGGGGAAGACGGGGTAAAAAGCGCATGGGCGGGTAAGAAGCCCACCCCAATTATCTCATGAAATGAAGCAAATTTCAGTCTCATTTTGCCCATGAGACGAGCGTTAATGTCTAGCATTCGTCTCATGGGCAAATTTGACTGAAATTTTCTTTATTTCATGAGATAATTGGGGTGGGCTTCTTACCCGCCCATGCGCTTTTTACCCCGTCTTCCCCTATATCTCTATTTCTCTCTCCCCCCTACCCCCCCCTCTCTCTCTCTCTCTCTCTCTCTCTCTCTCTCTCTCTCTCTCTCTCTCTCTTTTTTCTTATTTTTTCTTCGACCTCTTCGACCTTTTTTCAGTTGCCATACTAATAGTCCAAATAATGACGTTGGCGACTCAGTATTGGAAGAAGAAGATCAGATGCCTAAAGAAGAAAATACGATGAAAAGAAGGGGGAGGGGGGAAAAGAGCAGGGGGAAGAGAAGAAGAAGAAAAAGAAACCATGTATCCTGACGACGAGGGGGGGGGGGGGGGGGGGGGGGGGGGGGGGGGGGGGGGGGGGGGGGGGGGGGGGGGGGGGGGGGGGGGGGGGGGGGGGGGGGGGCGGGGGGGGGGGGGGGGGGGGGGGGGGGGGGGGGGGGGGGGGGGCGGGGGGGTGGGGGGGGGGGGGGGCGGGGGGGGGGGGGGGGGGGGGGGGGGGGTGGGGCATAGTCATGGGAACTCCAAAATAAAAAGAAATGCCTGTTTGATGCCATCAACCTTCCATAGTGCTTATTGGCGAAGTGAACAGCTCAAGGAGGGGATTAGCCGACGAAGTTCTCGCCTGGTTGACTGAACAGTCCGTCTGGTGTACACACTGTGAGGCCGATCAGCCGATCAGTTCGATCAGTCCGATTAGATCGATGGTCGGTCAGTCCGTAATGCGCTTTGATTGATCTGACTGATTGACCGGTCTCGGTATTTGTGCAGGTAGTTTGGGTGTGAAGGGTTGTGGTCAGCGGGAGTGGCTCCCCCTTGACGTCAGAAAGTGTCGTCTGCTTGTTCGACCGAGAGAAATTATGGGTAAGTTTAGTAGGGGGTTTCTTCAATTTCGTTTCGTTCTTTTTCGTGTTATTGATTGATTCGTCGATGCAAACCTGGATGCAACCTTGACTAAGATGTTCAACGGGTTGTTTTTTTAACAGCTACCGGCACAATCTACTTTTTTCCATGATGACAATGCATTATACATGGTCTGTAGAGTGTAGAGTAGACCAGAGATGTGTGTAGACCCAAGTGACATGGGTTTCACACTTTTGGCACTGGTCCCATTATTACATCAGACCAATATGAACAATTAACCCTTTCACCGCCAGCCATATTTTAGCCCAAACATTCCATTAAATTTACCTGGGTACAGAATAAAATCCATGATCCGCAGTATTGGGGATTCTTCTGTGATATATATATATATATATATATATATATATATATATATATATAAAATTAGGTCTATCCTTACTTCCGAAAACTAAGACAATAGGGTCTTTGGGTAATAGACCCCAAGTTGATGCCTTTTAGTGACATAGGTGTTAAATCACCGTGGTGTTAAAATGCGACTTTGGCGGTGAAAGGGTTAAATACATAGTTTGCTGTTTTTCTTAACCGGGGGATCTCAGCTATTGCCTTTGTATATCTGTCTATCAATGAACAAAGTTAGGAAGGGTTTCATTGAAATATGATTAACAGAGGAGAGGAACTAGTGTCATATTGGCAAACTGATATTGCGTTCTGTCAGTTGACTGATTGATTGATATGTTGACGCTAGCGAGGTGGGTGCAACAATGAAAAATATTTTCTACTTTTTTTTTTACAACCGGCACAATCTGCTATTCCATGTTGACATTTTAAAATTTGAATGTTTTCTTGTGTGTGCGCTTTGCTTTATATTTCTGTGCCCCAAGTGGGTGTGAAATAAATTCTTTGCCTTGCCTTGCCTTGCCTTGACAAAGCCGACTAGGGTTAGTGTGTAACATTAGACCCAATACAAGTGACTCTGGTTTTGTACTTTGGGCAACGGGCACTGCTGCTATTAGCCTACATTACTACGACTATCAATGGCTTTTTTTTTTCTTTTTACCGAAAGATATTGTTTGCCTTTGTCTGCTTGTCATGGAACTGATAACGGGTCTTCAATAAATGCAGCCTAAAATAATTTTGAAAAAGAGTAACGCCGCTATTGGATAGTGTCATGACGTGACACCATTTTACCACACAAAAAATTGTTAGCAGGATGAAAAAAACTTTGGAAATAAACCAATATGTTCTAACGTAGCAAGCAGTATTTGTGAAGGGGTCACCGGCTAGTGACAAGACACTTTGTTTTGCCAAAAAGAAAAAAAAAGGATTTATAAACTAGGAATCAATAGTGTTTAAAGAAAAATATTGAGCAATAGGGGAAGACGGGGTAAAAAGCGCATGGGCGGGTAAGAAGCCCACCCCAATTATCTCATGAAATAAAGAACATTTCAGTCAAATTTGCCCATGAGACGAATGCTAGACATTAACGCTCGTCTCATGGGCAAAATGAGACTGAAATTTGCTTCATTTCATGAGATAATTGGGGTGGGCTTCTTACCCGCCCATGCGCTTTTTACCCCGTCTTCCCCTAGTGTTTAAAGAAAAATATTGAGCAATATTTTGAAACGGGGTAAGTTGCTCTTGACTTGATATTGCCACCAAGTTGCGGAAAAAAAAGCAGTTAAACCAGGGAAGATCTATGTTTAAAACGAAACAAACCCAGTATTCCAACTTACCCTGGCCCCGTAGTCACGAGTTCGAATTAGACATCCGAAACGGGGATCAGTATGTAAATTAGGCTCAACAGCCAATCGTTTTGGGAGTTTAGCCTAATTTACATACTGATCAGCGTGTGTCTAATTCGTACTCATGACTACAGGGCCTGATTAATATTGGCAAAGATGCAGATTAACACCCCCCCCACCCCCCTCAATTTCTCGGGTTTTTTCGGTCTTGCCTTTCTCACTGCAGATTGAGCTCTTAAACCTCGTTTTCTATATTTAACGTTGCTTTTCATCCATTTAAGCAATTACAAATATATGCATTCGCTAATAGTAGAACATGAAGGCAAGACTAAACACATACAAAAAAAACGACGTAAAGAACCAAGACATTGGGGGGGGGGGATTAATCAGCATCTTAGCCTTTATATATTTGTAAAGAGGTAGTTGAAAATAGGGGCGATTAGCTTTTAAACAAACCCAGATTAGTTTCCACTTTAATTAGCAATGGGTTGGGATTTTTTATTAGGCGTAGCGTAGCGCTCGTGATGTTACATCGCTTTAAAAAAAAAAAAAAAGTTAATCTAATAGACGATTTTCGGAGAAAAAAACACCCCTAGGTGAGAGCACTTCGTGAAAATTAGAGTTGTTTACCTCCATTACTCGGTCAAATACCATAGCAACAATGGCATCGAAGCTTGAAACCGCAGGATGCGAGTCAGACACTTGCAAACATTTTTTTAAAAAGAAAAATGAGGGGTGGCCAGTGGCCACACACTGATAAAACTTGCAAAATGTGACGTAAAAATATAACTGACATCAAGTTTAGAATAACGCACTGTGCTCTAAGTGCTGTATGTCTGCTCAAACACACGAGGCGAGAGCAGGGAATCTACCTGATGGTAGAGTAACTTCCCCTCTTTGGCCGATTTAATTAGGCAATATCACTCCCGCACACCATGAAATTACTCCCCTTTATTACTTCCGAACAATTCCTATTTGAGAAATAAATGGAAAAAAGGAAACCATTTTACAGAAAGGATTAAGTTGTTAAGGGGCAACACTCGTGATGTAACATGATTAAAAACAGAAAAGCTACACTAAGGATACGAGTTCATTGAAATGAAAAATTGAGCAGTAATTGAAAAAAAAAAAAGGAAACCATTTTACAGAAAGGAGAAGTTCTTAAGAGGCGACACTCATGATGCAACACGATTTAAAAAAGGTATAAAATAAAATACAAGTTGTAACAAGGATACGAGTTCATTGAAATGAAAAGTGAACAAAAAGTGAACAAAATGAGCAATAATTGAAAAAAAAACCCACAAAAAACACTGTGGAGGTACCATTGCCGATGAGGTTTAACCGAGGCATGGTTACCGCTACACCTATCTATATTGTTAAAAACTCGGGACTTTACTGGTGTTGCACTGCCTCCGGGCATTGCAGCCAGTATTGTTCCCAACATCTTTGTATTTACAAATGTCCCATATGTGTCTATGACCGAGAGGACGTAAAACATCATTTTCATCATTCATCAATAATTGAAAAAAAGAAGAAGAAAAAACATTTTACAGAATGGACAAGTTCTTAATGGTTGACATTCACGATGTAATTACACGATGAAAGAAAATAAGAACAGTTATATACTTAGCAAGTATACGAGTTCGTTGAAATGTCCCTTCATAACTATGTATTAGGTGTTCAATATGCGAAAACAATAAATGATGAATACAAACGAATGTAATATTGCTGTGCCAGAATGGACAAAGAGACAAACGGACGAACAGATGTAGGCCTAAAAATTAAAATTAAATTAAAAATTAAAAAAATGGGAGAGAGAAACACAGATCTTACTTTTTTTCTTACTTCACGTTCAAGCGGTTTCAGCTTCATATTCCAAATGTGTACAGTCATGTATTGTTCACAAGCTTGCGTGTACGTGTATGCATTAGTTTGTGTGTGTGTGAGTGTGTGAGAGAGAGAGTGAGTGTGTGTGTGCGCGTGCGTGCATGTGTGTGTGTCTGTCTGTCTGTGCATGCGACGCGCGTACATAATTATGCATAGTCTGTGTGCATAAGCTGTGTAATACAAGCCCCAAGTTCTTAAGAGTTCAGTGAGACATAAGCTAAAACACGGTTCCATTGTTCCCCTTCATACCCTCCACTTCACAGCCATATCGATGACAGTCAGTCAGCTGGATTGTGTAGCGATGTCGCCCCATCTCTGTGTGTCCCCGTCTCTATGTGTCACCGATTGACGTCTCTATGTGTCCCCGTCTCTAGGTGAAGACGGGGTAAAAAGCCCATGGGCAGGTAAGAAGCCCATGCCATTTATCTCATGAAATAAATAAAATTTCAGTCACAAACTTCAGTCACATTTTGCCCATGAGACGAAACACTCGTCTCATGGGCAAAATGTGACTATTTATTTCATGAGATAATTGGCATGGGCTTCTTACCCGTCTCATGGGCAAAATGTGACTAAAAAATTTTTTTTTTTATTTCATGAGATAATTGGCATGGGCTTCTTACCCGCCTATGGGCTTTTTACCCTGTCTTTCCCTATGTGTCAGCAATTTCGTCTCCCCATTTGTGTCAGTCCCCGGTGAGTTTTTTGCTTTATACCTCCCCCATCCTACGTTTAAGCGCGATGATGAATGCGTGTTATTATTATTATATTATTAATAATAATTTTTTTTTAATTATTAATATTATTATTAATAATATTATTATTATTGTTATTATTGTTATTATTATTATTGTTATTATTATTATTATTATTATTATTATTATTATTATTACTATTATTATTATTACTGTTATTATTATTATTATTATTATTATTACTATTACTACTACTACAAGTAGGCCTACAAGATTGTCTATATTATGGTGACACTTAGAGACGGGGACACAATGACTGTGACCCATGGAGACGGGGAACACACAGGGACGGGGACACAATGACTGTGACCCATGGAGACGGGGAACACACAGAGACGGGGGACACACAGAGACGGGGGACACAATGACTGTGACCCATGGAGACGGGGAACACACAGGGACGGGGACACAATGACTGTGACCCATGGAGACGGGGAACACACAGAGACGGGGGACACACAGAGACGGGGACACAATGACTGTGACCCATGGAGACGGGGACACACAGGGACGGGGACACAATGACTGTGACCCATGGAGACGGGGAACACACAGAGACGGGGACACAATGACTGTGACCCATGGAGACGGGGACACACAGGGACGGGGACACAATGACTGTGACCCATGGAGACGGGGAACACACAGAGACCGGGAACACACAGAGACGGGGAACACACAGAGACGGGGGACACAATGACTGTGACCCATGGAGACGGGGAACACACAGAGACGGGGGAACACACAGAGACGGGGACACAATGACTGTGACACATGGAGACGGGGAACACACACAGAGACGGGGGACACACAGAGACGGGGACACAATGACTGTGACCCATGGAGACGGGGAAACACACAGAGACGGGGAACACACAGAGACGGGGGGACACCATGACTGTGACCCATAGAGACGGGGAACACACAGAGACGGGGAACACACAGAGACGGGGACACACAGAGACGGGGGACACAATGACTGTGACCCATGGAGACGGGGAACACACAGAGACGGGGAACACACAGAGACGGGGACACAATGACTGTGACCCATGAAGACGGGGAACACACAGAGACGGGGGACACACAGAGACGGGGGCACAATGACTGTGACCCATGGAGACGGGGAACACACAGAGACGGGGGACACACAGAGACGGGGGCACAATGACTGTGACCCATGGAGACGGGGAACACACAGAGACGGGGGCACAACGACTGTGACCCATGGAGACGGGGAACACACAGAGACGGGGGCACGTCGATATTGGACCCCGTTAGGATAAAGGAAGTGATTGGACTCGCATCAAAAGGGGGGGGGGGGGGGGGGGAGAGAGAAAAAGAATGGGATGGAGAGGGGAGGGGTGGGGGTGTAACGGTGTCTGGGAGAAAAGAGTAGGGGTGTGAAAAGGGGAAATCAAGCATAAAAAAAGCCTTTTCTTCTTCTTCTGATTTTGTACAAAAGAGAACCAACACCCTGCGTATTAGCATGCATACATTCCTGTACGCATGTGTATGCATACAAGCGCGTGCTGCACTGTTATGTATGGACAGTCTCGGGTCAGTTTAAAGGCGTCGTTTTAGTGGACTGACGACATGACTGCCCCAAAACAAGTTTTACTTTGAACATTCACAACAACCACAACAACAAAGTTCGTATGCTTGCAAAATGAATTATTTTGCGAGGTGTTCATTTATTGATTATAATTATGATTAGTCCACAGTTTAAGGATCACGACTTTTGACATCAGTAGAGACTTTTGACATCAGTAGAGACTATTGACATCAGTAGAGACTTTTCACATCAGTAGAGACTTTTGACATCAGTAGAGACTATTGACATCAGTAGAGACTTTTCACATCAGTAGAGACTATTGACATCAGTAGAGACTTTTGACATCAGTAGAGACTGTTGACATCAGTAGAGACTATTGACATCAGTAGAGACTGTTGACATCAGTAGAGACTATTGACATCAGTAGAGACTTTTGACATCAGTAGAGACTGTTGACATCAGTAGAGACTATTGACATCAGTAGAGACTTTTGACATCAGTAGAGACTGTTGACATCAGTAGAGACTTTTGACATCAGTAGAGACTATTGACATCAGTAGAGACTGTTGACATCAGTAGAGACTATTGACATCAGTAGAGACTTTTGACATCAGTAGAGACTGTTGACATCAGTAGAGACTGTTGACATCAGTAGAGACTGTTGACATCAGTAGAGACTTTTGACATCAGTAGAGACTGTTGACATCAGTAGAGACTATTGACATCAGTAGAGACTGTTGACATCAGTAGAGACTGTTGACATCAGTAGAGACTATTAACATCAGTAGAGACTGTTGACATCAGTAGAGACTGTTGACATCAGTAGAGACTATTAACATCAGTAGAGACTGTTGACATCAGTAGAGACTGTTGACATCAGTAGAGACTGTTGACATCAGTAGAGACTTTTGACATCAGTAGAGACTGTTGACATCAGTAGAGACTATTAACATCAGTAGAGACTGTTGACATCAGTAGAGACTGTTGACATCAGTAGAGACTATTAACATCAGTAGAGACTGTTGACATCAGTAGAGACTGTTGACATCAGTAGAGACTATTAACATCAGTAGAGACTGTTGACATCAGTAGAGACTGTTGACATCAGTAGAGACTATTACACTTTTTTTTGCTCACATGCACAAGACTAAAAAGACAAAAACTAAACTAAAGGAAAGCTACCTTGCCGTGATTTTGTCCCAACTCATGTTGTAAAGCGCTTAGAGCTTCCTGTTTGCAATGCCAACAACTTGAAATCGACAAGAGATTCGCAGGAGAGGTTCTTAAGTGTTCAAATCTCCATTTACAATGGTTTTCGTTAAAGCTAGACTGGACTGATTTTCAAAACTATATTAATTCTTTGATTGATTCGCAGAAGACATTCTTAACTTTAAGCTTTACGTTTCAGAATTTACAATAGTTTTCATAAATGCTAAACTGAGAGAGATTGAGAGATACATATATATAACCTGATTTGTTAAGCCTACTATATACTTTTATATTGGTCCATCCCCAAGTGCATGCTTTGTTTGCGTTTTTGTGCAAAACCAAAATGATTTCCTTTCTACACTGATGCATTGGCTAATTAAGGAATCTTCAATGTTCTGAAAGTAGGCTATCTATTAATTCTTTTTCCGAACATTTCAATAAATACCTTTTAAAGATACACTGACGCGCCACGATTAAGTCCCTTGGTTTTTTCTGGGTAGCTGTGACCCACATACAAATGTCCCCAACTTCAAATTGAGGCTGCTCTTTAAAATGATGTTTCGGTTTGAATTTGGGGGCATTTGTATGGGAGTGAGACCTGGTCAAAACAAGATTTCTTTCCAGCTATAAGAGAGAAAACACGTGAAACCCGTGATTTTGACACGTGATTTGGTGGGTCTTTAACAAAACACGTGTTGATTTCTTTTTGTTCCAGCTTCAACATAATAGACGCATAAACCGGCATCAGGACCAGGCAAGGGCGTGACCTTCCATCCAGGTCAAGGTCATATTTTTGCGACCCATGACCTCCGCTTAACCTATCCAACTCATGAAGCTGCCGTGACCTTTTGATGGAGGCCAAGGTCGCCGGGGGACAGGTCAAGGACGTGACCCCCATGGAGTTGAAGGTCGGAGGAAGCCAGATCAAGGCCGTGGCCTCGCGCCGGTCCGCTGACCTTGAGCGTGCCCTTGACCGGCGTACCAAGGTGAAGGTCTCCGCCCTGCTGTCTCCAGAGAGCCAGCAAGCCATCCTGATGGTGCGACAGGAGATTGGGATGGACAGGTGGGTACTGGGGGGGGGGGGGGGGGGGGGGGGGTGTAGTGTGTGGGGGATGTGTGTGCGTGGGTGCGTGCGCGCGCGCGCGCGCGCGTGTGTGTGTGTGTCAGTGTGTGTGTGTGTGTTGTGGTGTGTGTGTGTATATGTGTGTGTGTGTGTGTGTGTGTGTGTGTGTGTGTGTGTGTGTGTGTGTTATGTGTGTGTGTGTGTGGTGTGTGCGGTGTGTGTGCGGTATGTGTGTGTGCGTGCGTGCGTGTGTGTGTGCACGCGCCTATGCACCATGTGTGTTTACATTTGCTTCCGTGTGTTTATGCGTGCATGTTTTCTATTTGTGCTTTCGATGTTGTGTAAAAGCAAAATGCCATAAGAGGTACAGCGCTTTTTATTTATTATTATTATTATTATTATTATTATTATTATTATTATTATTATATTTTTGTACCCGTCTTAGGAAAACGACACAGGAAAAAACAGTGAAAACAGTGACGTCACCAGTTCCTGAGCACCCGTCATCTAGTAGCTCACGTGACGCCAGTGATGTCGTCAGCGATGCGAGTCAAGTAGGCTTCGGTGCGTTTTTGGAGAGAATGTGCACGGCCCGTCTACATGGAGACATCACGGATAAAAACTGTGCGCATAGGATTTCCAGGAAGGTGTGTGTGTATGTAATATGTGTGTGTGTGTGTGTGTGTGTGTGTGTGTGTGTGTGTGTGTGTGTGTGTGTGTGTGTGTGTAATATATGTGTGTGTGTGCATATGTGTGTGTGGTGTCTGTGCGTGCGTGTTTGTGACAGTGTATGGGGTAATGGATATCTGTGTTTTTTTGTGTATATTTTGTAAGAGCGGAATTTATTTGAAACTTTGCAGCTAAAACGATTAGACAGCGAGAAAGACACACAGGCATGCAGGCAGGCAGACAGACAGACAGAGACGGAGACGGAGAGAGATTCCCTTTGAGAGAGACAGACAGAGAGACAGACACAGACAGACTGACAGACAAAGAAAGTACCATTTCTCTCATTTCTCTTTTTAGTTCTCGAGCCAAGCTTCGGGAAGTATTGTTTTTGTTTCATCCGTCCGTCCGTGCGTGCCTGAATGCGTCCGGCCGCGTTTTCTTGAAAACCATTCAGTCTGTTTCAATTATTTTTTGTGTACAAGTTTTAGTTTTTTTTCTATTGCCTAATTGCTTCAGTTTTATTTTAAGGTCGAGGTCATGCTGATTAAGGAGTTCAAACCCCCAAACATGTAATCGCTAATCTCTCGCAAAGTTTTGCACGTATTTCAATGCGATTTTCCCCCCACAGCGTTTTCTGATAAAAGGGCTATAATACTATATACATGTATTTGTCAGCGTATTCAAGCGCGCGTGCGCACGTGCGTGCAAATCACGGGGTTCGAACCCCAACGCTGTATATCAAGAACTGCTGCATGGAATCGCTTCAAATTGAGTGTGGTGGTGCACCACCGTACACAAAAGGTTCCATACAAAAACAATGACCGTGCTGACCTTGGCCTTGTTGGTTTTGTGTGTTTTTTCAGCGTGCACTAAGAGCAGGCGATCGCTTACACACAGCCATGGAAGTGGTGGAAATCGTCCGTCACGACGACTCCGACGATGACGACAACAATTATCGTCATCATCATCAACAACAGCCTCATTACGACGACACGGACGACGAACAGGAGGCGATGCAAAGGACATCCGATCTGCTGTCCCAGCAGAGATGTCGGGCCTGGCTGGAGATGCATTTCCTTCACGGAGACGCCCGCGGATCTCAGTTCCGGCGCGGTGACGATTTCCGGTCGGACCGTGACGTCAGCAGCCTCAGCGTCAGCAGCGGCGCTGAGAGATGACGTCACGGCGTAGTTTTTTGTTTTTTTGTAGTTTGACTTTTTGTTTGTGACGGGGTGACGCAATAGGGCATTTGCCACGAGTGTTCGTTCTCTAGTACTGTGCTACTAATTTGCCCGCGCTCGTTCTGCCCGAGTTACGCTGACCTTTCTAATTCAACGCTCTAAATTCAACTTAAAGAAATTCAAGGTCTCCGGCACGCGGCAAATGCCCTATTGATGAGAAACTTATTCTTTTTAATTTAACTCTTTTTTTCACAATCAAAATTATGTTCACAAGGAAAACAAAACTAACATACAGCAATAAGCGTAAAAATAGTTCCCCGACTTTCTGGAAGTTCTGTGCTGTAACTTCCTCTAATCTGCCACTCTCTTTGACTCTGCCTTTTCTGTTTGCTTTCTATCATCTACTATCCTTCAGACTGTTTGGCCCATTCTCCTGACTTTTTTCAAAACAATCTTCCAAACAATAATTATTTTTCTTCTTTGAGCTCCTCCGAAATCGGAATGTGTCGGCTGTACGCAGCGGGGAGACCAGTGAAAACTGAAAACCGGACACATACGTACCTTACCCATTATGGCCATATGGCCTGGGAACGCAGAAGAAGAAGAAGAAGGGTGTATACCTGTTCCAGGACGTTAAACTGATTTTCTTCCTCTTTCTTGATCTGTCTATCCTTGTATCTTATGGTGAACCAGTGCACAGAGTCCCTTTAATAGATATTTTTGTTTGTGGCTCAAGCCACAAACCTATAACTCACTTTGTCGGTCGGTCGGTCTGTCTGTCGGTCCAAAATTGTCGCACATTTTGACAAAATGTCGCACTACTTCAAAATTAATTGAGGCCGCTCTTTAAAATTATGTATTTTAAAAGCGTGCAAAATAATAAACATACGTAATACAGACACTACAACAGACACGACGAGTATACGGTGCTTCTTTTGATGAGCATAAGTAGGATACATAGTTTTAAATGTTTTCCAAAAGACATAAAAAGTTACGAAATGGTGCAGAGATAACATTTGGTTTACAGATTAAAATTATTGAAAAGCCAGGGGAGGTAACTCATGATTGGAGTGGTAAAAATAGACCGCGTGCCACAAACTATTGCGATTTTCGCGCTTGTTTAAAGATGGGTCTATCGTGACTGTGAAGCTGATGTGTTCCATCACGTAACTCTAACAACCTTCGGTTGTTGCCCTTGACCTTGCATTGTCGGTTCAGACAGAGGCCGAAAGACTTAAGGGCCGGCCGCACGTCCACTAAAATCGCACGAATGTACGACACGATTCGATCACGTGGGTCTCGATGCGCCAATCACATTTGTTCCTTGATACCACGTGATCGAATCGTATCGTACAGTCGTGCGATTTTTGTGGACGTGTGGCTGGCCCTTTAAAGCCGTTTTCGGTGACTGATGATGATGATGATGATGATGATGTTGATCTTGGTGTTGTTGATGATGATGATGATGATGATGATGATCCTGTTGTATTTTTGTTTTCAGGGTATGAATCTCCTTCATACTTTGTTTGCTTCCACACCCCCCCCCCCCCCCCCCCCCCCCCCTTTGTTTGTTTTTTGTTGTTGTTAATGGGCAATAGTGTTTCTTATGGAAATAACGCAATTTCTGAAAAAAGTGTGGTAATGAAATTATGCCATTGTAATAAACAGGGGGGTGGGGGGGTCATGATGTTTATCATTGGATTTAAATGTAGGCCAAGTTTTAGGAAGAAGATGAAGAAAAACACAATTTTAGCGCTATGCTTTTCTGATATTGCATTATTTATTATTTTTGTATATTAATTTTGCCCAGGAGGTCGTGTGGGCTGATGATTTCCCTCCGATTTGGGTTTGTCTAATTATGTTTGTTTGCTTAGGAAGGAAGGGAGGTGGCAGAGTGGTTAATTTAAGACGTTCGCCTGCTGATTTCAACGCTTGACTGCAGCGTGAGTGACCCGGGTTCGAATCCCGGCCTCGCCCATTCTTTCTAGTTCGACAGGAAAATCGAACTGAAAGTCGAGTCCTTCGGATGGGGGACTTAAAGCCAGTCTGACCCGTGCGCTTTGCGCACGTAAAACCCCACGGCAGTTAAAAGTCGGTAAGAGCAGGGAGAAATCCCGCTACCTTGTATGACCAAATTGATAGCTAGGTTTCCCAAAGTCCTCACCCCGCCCCCCCCCCCCCCAAAAAAAAAGAGTAGGCGCTGCGCTTGCGGCGACGCGCTCTCCGGGGGAGAGCATCCCGAATTTCACAGCGATAAGTCCCTGTGACTAGAATATACCAAATACCAATACCCGTTGTAGCTGTTCGTAAGCAACATTATCTGTATAAAAAAAGAAAGAAAAAGGTTATGACAGAATTTTGATCCAGTTTTGGGGAAAGAGTGACCATTTTTTTAATGGAATATTCAAGTTAATTTCAAATGTTATTAAGATAGAATGATCATTTTCTTTTGAAGCACATTTCGTGTCTCCGGGTCAGATTGCCAGTCAGTCATTTCCATCTGTTGACTTCCAAATAGCAAAGGGGACGGCTATTATTCTAGAAAACTGGGCTGATAATATTCTTTTGTTTATAGCAGAGACGCCTAGCCCAGCGAGAAATGTACTACTTTAGATTTGAAGTAAGACGTACTTGGGGTCATGTTGACGTACTTATCCTCTTAAACTTGATTTATGCAAGAATAACTTAACAATGATGAGCTTTGGCTTGCAAGGGAAATAACTTTTGTATGCCTTTGTTGCTTACCCGGTTTGTCTCCCCGAAGACCCCGCTACACTGCATACGATTCGATTCACTACGATCCAATTTTGACATTTGTGAGGCAGGATTGGCGTGAAATTCTACTGTCTGAGTAAATCTGATGAAATCCTACTAGTTACGTTCACGATAATATCTGTAGTCTCCCGTACACGAATCTGATAAAAAAATTAATATCTTATTTTTTGTATCTGACATTTTATTTGATTCGTGCATTGCGGTCTACATGAGTATTGGCTACTGCAAAGGACACCTTGGTGGGTGGGGGAAGATGGTTCAGTACTGACCAAACAAGGGGATAACTCTCGCCAATAACCCTATTTGAGGCCACTAAATGGCTGCCTTTCGCAAGAGTGAATGCCCTTGTCAGTACTGACCAGCAAGGGCATCACTCTCACTGTCAAGGGCGCTAATAACCCTAGTTGCAGAGGACAAACAGTGACCGAAAACAGTAGAGTTATTTTTAGATAGATTTCTCGTGAATCATAGGTCACACA
>CM065692.1:49626318-49628818 GCA_017654935.2 Phymorhynchus buccinoides | reverse complement strand
AACTATGTGTCTTTCCAGTTGATTGGAATTGTCAATTGCTGAAACTCTTTGCTGTGAGTATACTTGTACATCCATTTCTCTGTCTGTTTGTCTGTTTGTCTCTCTCTCTCTCTCTCTCTCTCTCTCTCTCTCTCTCTCTCTCTCTCTCTCTCTCTCTCTCTCTCTCTCTCTCTCTCTCTCTCTCTCTCTCTCTCTCTCTCTCTCTCTCTCTCTCTCTCTCTCTCTCTCTCTCTCTCTCTCTCTCTGTTTCACTTTGAAACGTTGATAATGGACCGACACATAAACATGTACATAATAATAATATTAAACCCGTTGTTTGGTAAAGAAAAAACACCTATCAGAGTAAAAACATGGGTCACTAACTCTTTTTTGCCATAAACAGAGCTTTTTCTATAGTTTTGCATAATAGTATGCACATGCACGCGCGCGCGCGTGCACACACACACACACACACATAAATACGCACAGACAGACACTGACATGCGCATGCACGCACACATACATACACACAGTGACACCCACCCCCCCCCACACACACACACACACACAGTGACAAACACACACACACACACACACACACACACACACACACACACACACACACACACACACACACACACACACACACACACACACACACACACACACACACACACACACACACACACACACACACACACACACACACACACACACACACACACACACACACACACACACACACACACACACACACTGTAACACACCTAGAGACAGGCAAACTCCGTACATGGCGGACACACGCACGTATGCACTCGCATGCCTTCACACACACACACACACACACACACACACACACACACACACAACACACACACATCACACACACACACACACACACACACACACACACACACACACACACACACACACACACACACACACACACACACTGCAGTGTACCAACTCTCTCCCACTCCACACCTACACAGGGCTCAGTCCCAGGGACCCCCATTTGGGGGTCTATGAAGCACTAAAATTCTCAAGGACCCTCTAAAAGAATGTGCAGGGGGTCCCAGGGATGCACTGGAAAAATTCTTTTTAGCATTCGCAATGCCACTGGGACCCTCTATCCCGCCTCTAGGACCCTCTATGCTGTAAGTGAAGGAGTCCCTGGGACCCCTTGTTTTGCGGGACGATTGGGAGCCCTGCCTACACCTACTTCAGGCAAGGGTAGGCCTGCATAATGGATCGTAACATTATCAATAAGTAATGTCCCATATGCGTCCTTGCGACCGGGAGGACGTTGCGCGTAAACTTTCATTCATTCATACATAATGGCTTTTTAAACCAGGAATAACAAACCATAGAAAATTGGATCCTCCAACAACATTTTTCAAGTAGTGCATAAGGATTCGTTAGTGTAACGATTTCTTTATTATTATTCGTGTGTGTGTGTGTGTGTGTGTGTGTGTGTGTGTGTGTGTGTGTGTGTGTGTGTGTGTGTGTGTGTGTGTGTGCGTGTGTTGTGCGTGCGTGTGTGTGCGCGTGCGCGCGTGTGCGCGCGTGCGTGCGTGCGTGTGTGTGTGTGTGTGTGTGTGAGAGAGAGAGAGAGAGAGAGAGAGAGAGAGAGAGAGAGAGAGAGAGAGAGAGAGAGAGAGAGATCTCACACATGCACGCACTCTCTCTCTCTCTCTCTCTCTCTCTCTCTCTCTCTCTCTCTCTCTCTCTCTCTCTCTCTCTCTCTCTCTCTCTCCTCTCTCTTCACTCTCTCTCTCTCTCCCTCCATGTGCGTGTGCGTGTGTATGCGCGCGTGCATATGTGTGTCTGCGTGTGTCTGCGTGTGCGTGTGCGTGTGTGTGTTTGTGTGTGAGTAGGAAAGATAGCCCGCGCGATAGAGAGATAAAAAGGGGGGAGGGTGTTGTATGTGTTGTGCGTGAATGCTTGTCCCTGCGTTTTGTACACATGCATCCATATGTTTGTCTGTATGTGTGTGTCTATGTGTGTGCGCGCGCGTGCGTGTGTGCGTGCGTGTGCGCGTGCATGTGTGTGTGTGTGCGCGCACGCGCGTGTATGTGTGTGTGTTAGGGGTGGATAGAAAATAGCACGTTTATTTTAATAAACGCAAGATCCATTCTTTTCTATGTATGAACTCCGCCTAAATGGTGTGCTACACTGCACTCGACCTGACCCCAATCCGATACGACTAAATGTCCCGTTACACTGCACACGATTCGGATCTGAATACGATGCGACTGTGTCGATGTGAGTCATGATTCCCGTGAAATTCATGTATTGCGGTCTACTTGAGTGTAGTGAGTGAAAATAGCAGAACTATTTATAGACGGAAGTATTAATTTTCACCTGAATCATGACTCACGTGGTCCAGTCGGATCGCATCCCCATACGATTTTACGCGTGCGTGGCGCCAGTCACACTGCATACGATTTGACCCCAATACGATAGGATTGCGACGAGGTCTGTGAGTCATGATTCACGTGAAGTACTTCCGTCTAAACAT
>CM065692.1:49613818-49621318 GCA_017654935.2 Phymorhynchus buccinoides | reverse complement strand
ATGAACTACATTTTCTATTGAAATGTCCTCAGTTTCAAGATCTCAGAAACAAGTTTCTTAAAGATATAAACCAGTTGCCTATTCAAGTCATTTTGAAAGCAGATAATGATCATCACACATATAAAGTCTCCAGATATGTGTTTCATGCTATGAATAGAAGGCAAAGAGGAATATTATAAATACATGGACTGTATTTCGTTCTTTATCACTGCATATAGTCAATCGAAACTTGCCTTTTTAGGTATATTCTGCGTAAAGTTAGTATTGTCGTTCTTGTTGTAATGTAAACGCATTGATTACTTTAATATTTGATAATTCATTCATCACTTATGTTTGATGGTCATATGGTTTGTTTATCATCTTTTTGTTGCAGGTTTTTATGCCTTGGATTATTTTTCACCTCCCCCAACCAGTCCATTTCATTGTATTGTGGTCAATGGCCGATGTACAATTAAAATCTTTCAGTGTTCAGTAGTGTTCTCTCTCTCTATCTCTATCTCTCTCCTCCCTCTCTCCCCCCCCCCCCCCCCCCCCTAGTGCGAGTGTCATAGTCTTCCGCTAAAAGACTATGCTGTAAACCATGATGTTCCAATACTGTTAGAAATCATGTATTGTACAGCTCTCGTGTTACTATTGGCCTCTACTGCAGCCAGTAATCAAAGCTATTTGAGTAGGCCTACAAGGCCATGGTGGTGATATAGCCTACGGTATCAGGCCACTCCCCCCCCCCCCCCCCACCCCCCCCCCACCCCCCCCCCCCCCCCCCCCCCCCCGGACAGACAGACAGACAGACAGACAGACAAGTAGAAAGAGACATAGACATAGACCACACGCACGCACGCACGCACACGCACGCACACGCACACGCACACGCACACGCAAACACGCACACACACACACAAACACACACACACACACACACACACAAACACACACACACACACACACACACACACACACACACACACACACACACACACAGATGTGGGAGATGTCCAGGGGGGGGGGTAACGTCCACCGTCAACGGGGGGACAAGTGTCCGGGGGGCAAAAAGTACCAGGGGGCAAGTGACCGGGGGGCAAATGGACTTGGGGGGCAAATGTCCGGGGGGCAAAATGGTAGCGGGGGGGGGGGGGGGGGGGGGGGGCAAATGGCGGGGGGGGCGGGGGGGGGATGGCAGGGGGGAAGTGTCCGGGGGCAAAATGTCCGGGGGGGGCGGCCTAGGGGCCTAGACCCATAGCCTACATGATATTATGCTGTATAAAAAATCACATGTTTGCCTTGATCGAACGTAGACCAGTATCGCTGCACTGCAATCTACTTAATCTCAACGCTACATTAACTCACGTTGAGGTGAAATGATTCATCTTTGTTCCGTAAAGTGTCAACAATCAGCAGTTTGATTCATCGCCGTTAAACTTGTCACTTTAAAGTTAAGGTTAGTTTGTTTGTTAAAATAGTATTCGGTTGAAAGAAAGGTAATCATTTCTTTCCCCCAAAGATCGTTCAACTTCACACTTCACACTTAAATAAGATCAGTTTGTTTGTAAAATATCATTCGTCTGAAACAAAGATAATCTTTGTTGTTTATAAATGTGTTTATTGTGGCGATTATTATATGCACCTGACTGCAATTTATCAGTTAAATGGACAATAACGTGATTCTGAATCTGAATCTAAATAACTTTTTTTTCTTCAAAATTCTTTATCCATTTGAATTTTCTTTTAATGTGCATTTCTATGACTCCGTGAGAGGAAGCTATGTTTTTGCCGCCGTTAAGGTCTCTGTATATATATATTAACATTTTTACTCTTTCCCCATGGTAACACAGTCGTATGCCAGTCATATTATGACTGGCCTATCACTGTGTTGCCATGGAAAAAAAGTAAAAAAATGTTTACGTGTACAGAGACCTTCGCAGCTATTATCTGTTTATCAATATTAGGAGCCTAGGCCTATGTCATTATGAGTGTGTGTGTGTGTGTGTGTGTTGTGGGGGGGGGGGGGGGGGGTACTCAAGTTGTGAATAGATGTGTCAGCATTGTGTAAAGGGTTAAAGCGTTTCGTAAAGCAGATTATATGATGGTCAATGGTCTTCTTCTTCTTCTTTTTCTTCTTCTTCTTCTTCTTCTTCTTCTTCTTCTTCTTCTGCGTTCCCAGGCCATAATGGCCATAATGGGTAAAGTATGTGTCCGGTTTTCAGTTTTCACTGGTCTCCCCACTGCGTACAGCCGACCCACTCCGATTTCGGAGGATCTTAAAGAAGAAAACATATTTGGAAGATTTTGTTTTAAAGGCAGGAGAATGGGCCAATAAGTCAGAAAGATAGTAGATGATAGAAAGCAAAGGGGAAAAGGCAGAGTCAAAGAGAGTGGCAGATTAGAGGAAGTTACAAGCACAGAACTTCCAGAAGGTGGAGGAACTATGTGTATGAAAGACACCCCACCCCTCCCCCCGGTATCCCCGCTAGGAGAGACTCGTGGAGGGGGCGGGGTCGTCCAGCTCCCCGTATGGATGCACGAGGCATTCACCGACTGCCCCAGTCAATGGTCAATATGCAAGTTGTTATGTTTCACCCTTTCCCTATGGCACCAGTCATACGCTAGTCATATTGCCATGGGGGGACGAGTGAAAGTTAGCAACGTGTATGTCGATCAGTAACGTTTTCAGTTACCGTATCGGTCGTTCACAGAGACATCTGTTGTTGTTTTCTGAAACCCTTTTAACATTTCACTTATTTTTAGTCGGCAGGTTTGGCCAGACTATAAACGACGAACTCTCTCACTCTCTGTGTATATATATATAGGTGTATGCGTGCGTGAGTGAGTGTGTGTGTGCGTGTGTGTGTGTGTGTGTGTGTGTGTGTGTGTGTGTGTGTGTGTGTGTGTGTGTGTGTGTGTGTGTGTGTGTGTGTGTTCTAGTTGGGACCCATTACTTACCTATCACATGACTTCAAGACTGACGTTATGTTTTGTCAATAATCTCTATTTGTGTAGTTAGGAGTGTCGGATTATTGGGGAAATTATCACTTGACGCAACTGAGTACAGGGTACTAATTACTTTCCGAAAAATCTGATAGCTAAAGTTGGCAACGCCTAGTCTTCCAATCTGTCCTTGATACATATTATACATAGAACACAAACATGGCAAGGCATACTATTACACATACAGATGCGAACATTATATATAGGTAGCATTATAATGCAAACATTGGTTGAACTATGGATTCATAAAAAACTTGCATACGCATAGATTATATAATGCAGTGCATGTAAATGCGTGTTGCGAAATTCCATAAAAAGTGGTTGACATAATAAAGCCTGATTAATTAAGATTTACGGATGCATGAGTTATCTGTACTTACGTGTCCATAAGGCACAGAGGTGTGTGTAGTTATCGATCATCACTACAGGCATCAGTGAATGGTATGTGCCCTTATAATATACGGAGTGCGAATCGTGGTTATTGGCATTGGTGAACTGTTTTCTTAATTTAGTGTATTGCATTCTACCTAAATGCAGATACTGTCATAACTATGTTGGTAAACAATGACTATGTGTTGAAATGTGTTGTGTATGTGCCCAAAAAAGAAAATTGAAAATAATAAAAATTAAAAAACTTGCATACGCACAAGCATAATTTTCAATACCCGCGCGTGCATACATGCGTGTAAAAACCATACACGCCCCCCCCCACACCCCCCCCGCCCCCCCCCCCCACCCCCCCCCCCCCCCCCCCCCCCCCGCCCGCATGCACACGCACACACACACCACAGCACAGAGCGAGAGAGAGAGGGGGGGTGGTGGAGAGAGAGAGAGAGAGAGAGAGAGAGAGAGAGAGAGAGAGAGAGAGAGATGAGAGAGAGAGAGAGAGAGAGACGGATACGGATATTTATTCAAAAGGCCAAGGCCCCATATTGATGGGGATAGAGAGATAGACAGAGAAGGAGGAAAAGAGAGTGTGTGTGTGTGTGTGTGTCTGTGTTCTCTGTGTCTCTGTGTTGTGTGTGTGTGTGTGTGTGTGTGTGCGTGCGCGTGCGCGTGCGTATGTGCATGCGTGTGCGTGCGTGCGTGCGTGTGTGTGTGCGTGTGTGTGTGTCTGTGTGTGTGTCTCTCTCTCTCTCTCTCTCTCTCTCTCTCTCTCTCTCTCTCTCTCTCTCTCTCTCTCTCTCTCTCTCTCTCTCTCTCTCTCTCTCTCTCTCTCTGTGTGTGGTGTGTGTGTGTGTGTGTGTGTGTGTGTGTGTGTGTGTGTGTGTGTGTGTGTGTGTGTGTGTCTGTGTCTGTGTGTGTCTGTGTGTGTCTGTGTCTGTGTTCCACTTGCACCCACTTAACCTCAACACTGATGCCACGCTATGTATTAATCTCGATTAATTTGGTGTACTCAGAAAAGTCATCTTATTGGGAAGCTTATCACTCGACTGATAATTATTGGTTTCTGAAAAATCTGACAGCTAAAAAAATGTTACTGGGATTTTTACCGTTACCTGTAAAGTACTACTTGACTTTATCTACATTGATAATAAATACTTATTTTGTTGTGTCAGGTATATTTTTAGATTTCTGTTGTTGTTGAATGGACCACATTAAATGACATCAGCGTTATACTAAATAATTGTAATACTAAAATGACTACATGGAGTATCATCACCATCACCAGCGATCATCGTTATCGTCGTATTCATCGTCATCGTGATCATTAATATCTTCTTCGTCGTCATCATCATCATCATCATCATCATCATTGTGACGTAAGTGTCCCGCGCGACCCACTTTCTCCATTTCTTCTCTACCCCCCCCCCCCCTCTCACCCTCTCTCCTTTTCATTGCTTTACTCGGCCGCCACTTTAATTGCCATCCACGATCAAAGAGAACGCCGATTAAGGGAGTGGTCTCTTTGAAGCCGATCTACCCGCCCCTGTCAGCATGTAACCCCTACCGAGGTTATCTCCCTTCACCCCCCCCCCCCCTCTTATCTACCGTCTCATCACGAGACAGTGACAACCACGGTCATCTCCCTTTGAAGACGGTTTTGCCTTTCCAATCACAAGGTTAGGAATGTCGGGAATGTGATGATGCTGTAACCAGCGCGTGATTGTTCTGTACATTTAGAACATCATCTTGTGACGTGTCGACTGCTATAAACCAATGACAGGCTTTCATTGTTTGAAAGTGAAGGCTATAATTGGCGTAGTGAGAAAAAGTTTTTCACGTTAGTTTCGTACATGGCGAAAGCCGATACGCGACGTTAAACTGAACTTCCAAGTTTTTCACACAAGACGCTGAAACGTAGCTAGAGCAACACTCCCAGCCTGTCATAATAAGCCCACTAGTAAGTATTATTGATGGCAGGTGATTGAGATCTGGTTTGTTTGACCCTAGTTTTGATCTAGATCCTATGTTCAATGATGAATAAGGAGTAGATAGATATGTTATAGAAAAGAAGTGGTAAACATTCTATTCTATTTATGTGCACTGATTATTTGTGTGTGTGTGTGTTTTTGACTTGAACACTTTTGGTACCAGAACCGGAGTTTATGCCTACTAACCCTTTTGTCTATTTTTAGTAGGAAACCTATGGGCCGCAATCTTGCACTTTATGATACCATTCCTTTCCAGGTGTTGGATGGAGAGTGATGTTGTCTTGATCACCTTTTATGTTTTACTGATCTCAGTTTGTTAACTGAAATTCAGTTTATTTATTAACTAGTGCTATTGTACAAGGGAAGCCTTCTAGCCGGTTGGGATTCACTAATTCCCTGCCGACTGAAGCCCCTTGTCTCTAAGCCATAGAGACCTACATCCACCTTCTCCTGTGATTATCAGCAGGGCATCGTGGGCCGGACGATTATCCCGGACTCCACCAAGCACCAAGACGGGACCGCCGCCAAGACGACCCGCACCCAGAATCCGCGAGGAGACCACGCCTGAACCGTGCCATCCCGCGAAGCCGTAACCGGAACAACTGGGAGCTACTCTCATCTGACGAGCAAGCCCAGCCAACCCAGCACTCGCCGATCACCACGGAGGAACTTGAAACAGCTAAGTCCACCGGACTGCGCCAATCATTTGAACTTTCCTCTGGACAATGAAGAGAATTAGTAACCCTTCCTGCTTGGGGCTAACCTTTCCATTGTTTTTCATTCACATTTTGTTTTGGCACCATTGAGCTGCTTTATTATTATTGTTGCATAATCTTATGCAGATTTTGGGAGTAAATAAAATACAAGTGTCAAATAATCCTGAACCCTTTGGTCAGACTGATGAGAGTGGGAGTCTTGTAATTTCATGTAAAACCCTACTTCCCTCTGTCTGCCATTTAGAGCAATTCAACCACTTGTATTTCTTACAACCATACGAGCCAGAACCCGGGCACAAATATAAATTTATTAGATGAAAAGGGGCCGGGAAAGTTGCTCATCTCCCATACCCTAGAGAAGTGGGCTAAAGGCAAATTTTCTAAAGTCTTCCCTAGGGACTTAGCCTTTTAACCCATTACCTCGTCACAATCATCATCATCATCATCATCATCATCTTCTTCTTCTTCATTATCCTGAAAATGCTATTAGGCTACACAGGTTAATGGCAACAATTCACAACAAGGCAGCGATAGCATTAATATGATACTATCATTATTTGTGGATTTTTGTAAACATTTTGATTAATCGAAAATTGTGATTGTATTGTGTACACTGTCAAATCAATAGGCGTCACGTGACGCACTGGGTCTTTGGCGGAGGCTTACATGGATTTTATCATCGGTTAACATTATGAAGTTGGGGTCAAATTTGAAGCGAGAGTGAGAGCTAGCTGTCTAGCGTAGAGTGGCACAGAGGTAACGCGTTCGCCTCGTGCACAATAAACCCGAGTTCGAACCTGGGTACAGGGGATATTTCCTCTCCCTCTGCACTAGGCCTTACGGTCTGAACGTGGAGTCTTTCGGGTGAGACGATAAACCGAGGTCCCGTGTGCCCATGCACTTAGCAGACGTTAAAACCCAGTGACAACAAAATATTATTATTACCAACCGCGATCGTAGAGAGCGGATTGGTAATGTTTTCACTCGTGTCTGAGGCGGACTATGTATGTTTGTATGTATCCTCTCTAGCGTTTGAACGGATGGACTTAGGGTGCTCAGATTTTGCATGCGGGTAGGTAGTAGGAAGATCTAGGCCAAGTTCGACAATGAAGGTTATGGGTCAAAGGTCAAGGTCACTGGAGCCGAATAACGCTGCCGCGCGGTATCCTCTCTAGCATTTGAACGGATGGACTTAGGATGCTCAAATTTTGCATGCGTGTAGGTAATGGAGAGATTTTGCCCAGGTTCGATAATGAAGGTCATGGGTCAAAGGTCAAAGTCACTGGAGCCGAAAACGTTGCCGCGCGGTTGGTGATTTAGCGTCTTAACGCTCTAGTTATTATTAGTAGTAGTAGTAGTAGTAGTAGTAGTGTTATTAAAGTATTATTATTATTATATTATTGTTGTTATTGTTATTATTATTA
>CM065692.1:49593818-49598818 GCA_017654935.2 Phymorhynchus buccinoides | reverse complement strand
CTCCAGTATTGTGGATTCTTCTGTGACAGATATAAAATAGAGTCTATCCTTACTTCCCAAAACTAAGACAATAGGGTCTTTGGATAATAGACCCCAGGTTGATGCCTTGTAGTGACATAGGTGTTACATCACTGTGGTGCTAACATGCGACTTTGGCGGTGAAAGGGTTAATCTTTTTATATGGAAGACTATGACTCTCTAACTAGGGGGGCATCTGCACTGGCTCTAGTGCTGCAGCCAAAGGGATTGGTTGGCCTTTTGGGGGACCTTCCTCAACACCGTCTGTCCTCAAATACCTTTTGGTCGAGAGAGTGGGGATGTACCCAGGGCAGGGTTGACTAAAGCAATGTTAGCAATGTCTGTTCTATAATTTCCCTCATTATTAGTATTATTAATATAACTCCACTATAAGCAAAATTGTAGCCCCAGCCCCAGCCCGTCGGAATAGCAGATACGCTCCTCTGCTATCTGGCAGTCATAGTCGGAAACAACAGACGATATATATAGTAGAGAAGGGGTTAGAGTGGCACACAGGTAACGCGTTCGCCTCGTGTACAATAAACCCGAGTACTGGGTACAAGGGATTTCCCCTCTCACTCTGCACTAGACATTACGGTCTGAACGTGGAGTCTTTCCGATGAGACAATAAAAACCGAAGTCCCCGTGTGCCCATGCACTTAGCACACGTTAAGCCCAGTGGCAACGAAAAAGTTGTCATTTCCTCATCAGTCACACAAAAATCGCATGCAAATTTAAAAAAATGGGTGGCGTGCCTCTGGCTGCGACGCGCTCTCCAGGTGGGAGCAACCCAAATTTCACAGAGACGCCTCTGTGACTATAAAGTAGGCCTAATAAACACCTTCTTCTTCTTCTTCTGCGTTCCCAGGCCATAGTGGGTAAGGTACGTAGATAGGTAAGGTACGTAGGTACTATGTGTCCGGTTTTCAGTTTTCACTGGTCTCCCCGCTGCGTACAGCCAACACATTCCGATTTCGGAGGAGTTCAAAGGAGAAAATATTTGGAAGATTGATTTGGGGGGGAAAAGGCAGGAGAATGTCAGAAAGATAGTAGATAGTAGATGACAGAAAGTAAAGGGAAAAGGAAAAGAGAGTCAAAGAGAGTGACATATTAGAGGAAATTACTTGTACAGAACTTCCAGAAGGTGGGAACTATTTGTACCTTATTGCCACGGGGATGTACCAGATACCAATAGCAATGTGTGTGGTGGTGGCAGAGGCCTACCACCGACACCATCATCGGCTGGATGGAGATGGAGACGCTGATGCTGCTGTTTGGGATGATGATCATTGTGGGCGTGGTCGCTGAAACGGGCATCTTTGATTACGCTGCATTTAAAGTGAGTGAGAGAGAGGGGGAGAGAGAGAGAGAGAAATGAGAGAGCGAGAGGGGGAGGGGGGATTGGGAGACAGACAGACAGACAGACAGAAACAGAGACACAGAGAGTGATGTTCTTGTTTGGAATGATGATTATAGTGAGCGTGGTCTCTGAAACGGGAATTGTTTTTACTGCTCTGCCCTCAAAGTGAGTCAAACACCGTACACAAACGATACACGCGCACACGTTTTTTGCATGGTGTGAACGCGTGTCTGATAGAGGGCATGGTACCAAGAAGCTATCGAAGCTCATCCATTTTACCTTGGATAAAGCATTCATGTTCATATTCGTATACATTATTTCACGCTTTTCTTCCCTGTCCTTTCAGGCCTGTGTGTTTTCCAGGCGCAGGGTGTGGCCGCTGGTCACTCTGCTGTGTCTGTTCAGCGCTGTGGTGTCAGCCTTTCTGGACAACGTGACCACCATACTGCTGATGGCCCCGGTGACCATAAGGTGATGATGATGATGATGATGATGATGATGATGATGATGATGATGATGATGATGACCACCATACTGCTGATGGCCCCGGTGACCATAAGGTGAGGATTGTGATTATGATGATGATGATGATGGTGATGATGATGATGATGATGATGATGATGATGATGATGATGATGATGATGATGATGACCACCATACTGCTGATGGCCCCGGTGACCATAAGGTGAGGATTGTGATGATGATGATGATGATGATGATGATGATGATGATGATGATGATGATGATGATGACCACCATACTGCTGATGGCCCCGGTGACCATAAGGTGAGGATGGTGATGATGATGATGATGATGATGATGATGATGATGATGATGATGATGATGATGATGATGACCACCATACTGCTGATGGCCCCGGTGACCATAAGGTGAGGATGGTGATTATGATGATGATGGTGATGATGATGATGATGATGATGATGATGATGATGATGATGATGATGATGATGATGACCACCATACTGCTGATGGCCCCGGTGACCATAAGGTGAGGATGATGATGATGATGATGATGATGATGATGATGATGATGATGATGATGATGATGACCACCATACTGCTGATGGCCCCGGTGACCATAAGGTGATGATGATGATGATGATGATGATGATGATGATGATGATGATGATGATGATGATGACCACCATACTGCTGATGGCCCCGGTGACCATAAGGTGAGGATGGTGATGATGATGATGATGATGATGATGATGATGATGATGACCACCATACTGCTGATGGCCCCGGTGACCATAAGGTGATGATGATGATGATGATGATGATGATGATGACCACCATACTGCTGATGGCCCCGGTGACCATAAGGTGAGGATGGTGATGATGATGATGATGATGATGATGATGATGATGATGATGATGATGATGATGATGATGATGATGACCACCATACTGCTGATGGCCCCGGTGACCATAAGGTGAGGATGGTGATGATGATGATGATGATGATGATGATGATGATGATGATGATGATGATGATGATGACCACCATACTGCTGATGGCCCCGGTGACCATAAGGTGATGATGGTGATGATGATGATGATGATGATGATGATGATGATGATGATGATGATGATGATGATGATGATGACCATACTGCTGATGGCCCCGGTGATGATGATGGTGATGATGATGGTGATGATGATGATGATGATGATGATGATGATGATGATGATGATGATGATGACCACCATACTGCTGATGGCCCCGGTGACCATAAGGTGAGGATGGTGATTATGATGATGATGATGATGATGATGATGATGACCACCATACTGCTGATGGCCCCGGTGACCATAAGGTGAGGAGGATGATGATGATGATGATGATGATGATGATGATGATGATGATGATGATGATGATGACCACCATATGCTGATGGCCCCGGTGACCATAAGGTGATGATGATGATGATGATGATGATGATGATGATGATGATGACCATACTGCTGATGGCCCCGGTGACCGTAAGGTGATGATGATGATGGTGATGATGATGATGATGATGATGATGATGATGATGACCACCATACTGCTGATGGCCCCGGTGACCGTAAGGTGATGATGATGATGATGATGATGATGATGATGATGATGATGATGATGATGATGATGACCACCATGCTGATGGCCCCGGTGACCGTAAGGTGATGATGATGATGATGATGATGATGATGATGATGATGATGATGATGACCACCATACTGCTGATGGCCCCGGTGACCATAAGGTGATGATGATGATGATGATGATGATGATGATGATGATGATGATGATGATGATGATGATGATGATGATGATGATGACCACCATACTGCTGATGGCCCCGGTGACCATAAGGTGATGATGATGATGATGATGATGATGATGATGACCACCATACTGCTGATGGCCCCGGTGACCATAAGGTGAGGATGGTGATTATGATGATGATGATGATGATGATGATGATGATGATGATGATGATGATGATGATGATGACCACCATACTGCTGATGGCCCCGGTGACCATAAGGTGATGATGGTGATTATGATGATGATGATGATGATGATGATGATGATGATGATGATGATGATGATGATGACCACCATACTGCTGATGGCCCCGGTGACCATAAGGTGAGGATGGTGATTATGATGATGATGATGATGATGATGATGATGATGATGATGATGATGATGATGACTGCTGATGGCCCCGGTGACCATAAGGTGCTGATGGTGATTATGGTGACCATGATGATGATGATGATGATGATGATGATGATGATGATGATGATACTGCTGATGGCCCCGGTGATGATGATGATGATGATGATGATGATGATGATGATGACCACCATACTGCTGATGGCCCCGGTGACCATAAGGTGAGGATGATGATGATGATGATGATGATGATGATGATGATGATGATGATGATGATGATGATGATGATGATGATGATGATGATGATGATGATGATGATGATGATGATGATGATGATGACCACCATACTGCTGATGGCCCCGGTGACCGTAAGGTGAGGATGGTGATGATGATGATGATGGTGATGGTGATGATGATGGTGATGATGGTGATGGTGATGATGATGATGGTTGGTGGTGGTGGTGATGATGGTGGTGATGATGGTGAGTGATGATGATGATGATGGTGATGATGATGGTGGTGATGATGGTGATGATGATGGTGATGATGATGGTGATGACGATGATGGTGGTGATGATGGTGATGATGATGATGATGATGATGATGATGATGATGATGATGATGATGATGGTGATGATGATAATGGTGGTGATGAATTGTATGATGGTGATGATTATGATGATATTGATGGTGATATTGATGATGATGATGATAATAATGGTGGTGATGATGATGATAATGATGATATGAGAGAACAAATGCTAACGATAATAATATTAATACCATTTCACTTTTAATGGAGAGAATAGTACGTATTTATTTATTTTTTTAGATTGTATGTATGCTGACTTAAAGAATGAACGGTTGTGAGAGATTATCAGTTAGGCCTATTAGGATTTTGGAGTGGGATAGAGAGATAGGATAAAAGCAATA
>CM065692.1:49586318-49588818 GCA_017654935.2 Phymorhynchus buccinoides | reverse complement strand
TGTGTCTGATTCAGACCAAGAGGACGTAAAACACCATTTTCGCTTCGCATCAGACATTATTCTTATTTCATTCGTGTATTGGGGGGGCTACGTGAGTATAGCCAACGAAAATAAAGTACAGTCATTTTTTGTAGACGGAAGTATTTCACGTGAATCATGACTCACAGACATCGTCACAATCGGATCGTATTGAGGTCAAATCGTATACAGTGTGGCTGGCCCTTAAAGACCTACCAGATCGCGTGTCAAAATCACGGGTTTCACGTGTCTTCCCTCTCATAGCTGGAAATAAATCTTGTTTTGACCAGGTCTGATTGCCCATATAAATGCCCCCAAATTCAAACCGAATTTGTTTAAAGTGCAGCTTCAATTTGAAGTTGGGGGCATTTGTATGTGGGTCACAGCTGCCCAGAAAAAACCAAGGGACTTAATCGTGGTGCATCAGTGTGTCTTTAAGTTGTACTCTAGGACCCCCCCCCCCCCCCCCTTCTTCCCTTCCCTTAATAATAATAATAATAATTAATAATGCTTATATAGCGGATAATCTTGCAAAGCAACTCAATGCGCTTTTCACTCACCATTCGTACAAACATTTCTAACAAACTGGCCCACGCATCCTCACCATACATCTCTATCAAAATGAATACATATTAGAGAATGCATTGCATATAATCATAACACAACACACCAACACCCACGTCCCTTCAACACCACCACCCCAACCATCCCCCCACTCCCCCCCCCCCCCCCCCATCCCCACCCCTGCCCCCCTACTCCCCATCCCCACCCCATACACACACACATGCGCACGCGTTAACCTCATACTCAACGTCTTCAATGAGCTGGAAAACAAGAGTGGGGAAAGGATCATAGACTTTGCAGGGTTACTCAGGTCAGACTTTTACTGTGCACTCACACATGGCTTCGGCTATGGTTGGGTAATGCAAAACCCTGGCCCTGTGGTCATGAGTGCGTCTTTAACATTCAAAACGGTGATTAGTATGTAAGAGACGATTTTCGGAAAAATAAACTATCGGAGAGCACTTCGTGAAAATTAGAGTCGTTTACCTCCATTACTCGGTCAAACACCATAGCAACAATGCAACAATGGCGTCGAAGCTTGAAACCGCAGGATGCGAGTCAGCGACTTGCAAACATTTTTGTTAGAAAAAGTAAGGGTGGCAAATAAAACTTGCAAAATGTGACGTAAAAACACAAATGATATACATTTTTAGAATGACACACGGTGTTCTAAGTGCTGTATGTCTGCTCACACAAACGCACGAGTCGATAGGCTACGAGAGCTGATGGTAGAGTGACTTCCCCTGTTTGACCGATTGAATTAGGCAAGATCACTCCCACACACCATGACATTACTCCCCTTAATTATTTCCGAACAATTCCTATTAAACAGCCAATCGGTTGGGGAGTTTAGTCTAATTTACATACTATTCCCCGTGTTGACTGTCTGGGACGCACTCATGACTATACTAGGTAGGGCCTGGTCATATTCCATTGTTGTTAGAAGAGTTTTAAGACTAAGCTTTAATATTTTTATCGTTTAAAATCTCGGGACTTTCCTGGTATTGCAGTACCTCCAGGGTCGTCCCGCCATCTTTATATCTATTAATGTCCCATATGTGTCTGTTCCAGGCCGGACTCGGACGTTATTCGGATTTTCACTAGATGAAAAGATGTCTATTGCCAACTTTGACGTGATTCTGTTTCTTCCGAAGACGATTACTGTTCTTACCATCCAGAAATAATACGAGTTATATTGTAAAGCTCAGTAAACATTAGCGCTCATTATGCCGGGACGAGTTATTTGTTTACTGAAATGTAACAGACTGCCTGTGAATGGAATTCCACGTTTTGGACAATTAAGACGCGTCCGACCCATATTGTAAACAATGTGATGGAAATCAGGTTGAAGATATTAGCGCACTTTTTACTTACATGCCCAAAAGTATTCTACTTTGAGAAAAATATATTTATACCTGGACATGAACAGACAGCCTGTTTTTTCTGGTTCCTAGATGCGCAGCGCGTTGTAGGGACCTAAAGCCTCAAGAAGACAGCCTGCTGGTCAATAAACCGCTGTGCATTGTTCTTTGTTCTCTCTCAAACATCTAACTGGGAGTACAGTCATGTAGCTAGCCATCTTGCATGTCTTTGTTTCCCCCCGATTGGTCAGATCTGAGGCACGAGATCGAGATGTGGCGGCGCGCCGCCTCGCGGCAGGTGGTGGTGACAAGGGAGGAAACCCTGATGAGGGCGCTGTTTCTGCAGAAAGCGGCTACACTGGAAACCCAGCTGAACAGACTGCTGCACAGACAACGGTAGAGTAGATATATGCACGTGTTACGCCCAATCCATGAAATTGCCCATTTCATGAAATGGGCAAATTTGCCCAATTCGTGAAATTCGTGTATCTTGCAATTGAGAAAAGCAATATGAATGAAAAATAGTTTTCGTTCATTAGCACACATATATCAAGCAT